>JBBBDQ010000146.1:1150000-1507500 GCA_037127315.1 Ascarosepion bandense | reverse complement strand
AGCTATTGGGCGTGTAGAATGATAATATACACGCTAAAAAGTCTTCTTCTTACTACCAAGTGCCCATAGAAAAATTATATAAAAAACAGACATAACAGATGTAGATTCGCCGACTGACGCCAATTAGGTCGGGTTTCAATGCTGGGTAAGAAGTAATCGGTTGTCTAACCGTACTGAAACATATCTGTCTGCGGATGTCTATTTACGCTCTCACACCCCGATTAAAGCTCTGGAAGAATGGTAGACTTTGAAAAACATTAGATAGTTTAGCATCTACACATCGTTCAATCAGCAATGAAATAGAACACTATCAGTTATTGCACGTGTATAATGATAATATACACGCTAAAAATTATCCTGGATAAAAAGCAATCGGATATCTAACTGTACTAATGAACTGTGATACAGCGAAACAGATCTGTCTGCGGATGTCTATATATATTTATATTGTATTTAGATAGCAATCTCTCTTCTATGCAATTTTAGTTAAAATTAACGAAAAGGTTTTATGTCTGTTTTTATATAATTTTTCATGTGATCATATAGTTTGTTTTATTCTCAGAACTTAAATTATATAGAAATTGTCCGAATCTTTTATTTATCCAAGCACTTTCGTCTATACGTTTAGACATCAGTAAGCGTGAATTTTATTTTACTTTAAACTAAATAAAACCACCTATGTATTTAGTTAAAAATTAAATAAAAATTAATCTCGTTGTGTCTGTAATCACATCACATTTTAATGCAAATCCAGTGGTTGGTTTAATTTTTGGATATATTGACCGCCATACACACGTCTATACACACACATACGCACACACTCACATTTATATGTGCGTGTTTGCGTTTGTGTGTGTACAGGTGAATGTAAAACTACTCGTTTTTGTTGAATTATTCTTAACCTACAAGTGGCTGGCAATGTTGCACGCGATCACTGGAACACCAGCCTTTCAACTGCTTATACGAAGATTAATCACTGGGTGACTTTCCTCTCTGGCCCAAACCCTGGATATAATTCCAACAAATCTTTACCTTCTTTCCAACGACTCCTCCTCTACCGACGACAGGTCATGATATTAATCTGCCACCGAACAACGACGAAATGTTGCCAGGTATCGAGGAAGATTCTTAGACTCATTTGTCATGGTTTCATCCCAAGTAAATGGTGCAGCAATCATATATAATCGTCTGCTTTTGTTCGCTTTCCATTTTGCTAGTCACTCGTACATTTGATCGTTCCTTTGCTGTCATTGAAATTAATTATGGATATTCCTTCCTTGTTTTAGTCGTAAATTGATTACGCTTTTCTTTCTTTTTCTTTTCTTTTGTCTTCGAAAATGCATATTACTATTGTAATAAGTAGTAGTAATAGTAGTAGCAGTAGTAGTATTTCTTGGTTTTCTGTTGTATACACATTACCTTCCGGGTCCCAACCGAAGACTTAAGTCAAACATATCTTCATAATATTTTTCCCATAATTATTTTGTATAAAAAATATCTAAGATCACACACATTTTATATAGATTCAGTCAGTTAAGCGCCATACCTGATACACATTTTGGCGATCATGTCTCGAATGTGTCATGACTGACAGCCTAGATGATTTTCCCCCAATAGTTTGCCATTACTTTCTACAGTAGACTGGTTATCAATCAACTCTATATAACCAAATGGGTCATGCTCTTTAACCCATAGGTGGAGGGTGAAGCGACGGATTAATACCTTTCTTAAGTGTGTTTGTGCGAAATTGAATGCAATGATTTCAACAAGAAATCGAATTGGGCTCTCCGATTTCTTGTTCCAAGCCGATATCCACTGCATGACAAGGCACATTACATACATGAAGCTCTCTGCCATGTTTGAGATGCATTTTCGAATACAATTTTTTGCATTTCATTATACCTGCGATTATTATTATTAATATTATTGTTCAATTTTTTTTTCATTTCTTTTTTGGTCTCCAACTACTTTCCTTCTTCTTCTATGTGCCCTGTCCCTTCAGGACGTAGGCGATCATGGCTTTCCATCTTTCCTTATCCCTGGTGGCTCTGAGCACACCTTCTCAGAGCCACGAGGATTGCATGGTGTAACAGGTTACACCATGCAATCCTCGTTCTGTCATCCACCTGATTAGGTCCTTCAAATATGTCATCCGTTGCTTTCCCCTGTCTCTTTTTTCCTCTATCTGGCCTGTTAGTATTAGGTTCTCCAGGCTCTCCTTCCTCATTGCGTGTCTTAGGAACTTCAGCCGTTTCTTCCTGATGCTCAGTATTAATTTCGTGTTTGTTTCTATCATTTCCATGACCTCATCATTGCTCACATGCTCGATCCGTGATATTCGCAGCATCCTTCTGTAGAACCACTTTCCAGTTCCTTCAAGTTTTTCCTTCATCTTTGATAGTATTGTCCAGCATTCACTGCCATATTGAAGGATAGACAGCACGTAGCAATCCAGTACTCTATTCCTAGTTTCTAGCGAAATTGTCCTGTTTCTGAATAGTGTTCGAAATTTTTCTCTTTTTCCGCTTCTTCTTACTACATTTCTTCCGTTTTATTCATACTCTTTAGGATAATGAAAATAGATTTCAAACAAACACTCATTACCCATCAATATTTCTTGTAATGTTTTTTTTTCTCTTTCCCTTAAGTGTCTACGTCTTCTTCTTGTTCTTATTCTTCTTTAAATTCTTGGACTTGTCATTCTCTCATTGATTAGCTCTCCTTTTCATTTGGACATGATCTGCTAAATATCACTCGATGTTCCTTCACTTCGCCCTCTTTCTCTCTTCCTTTGCTTTTTCCTGGCTTTTATTCTTTGTGTTGCTTGAATTTATTTATTAAAGTTATTAATTTCTTACTTTTAATACTGTTAATAGTGGTCAGCAACAGTAAAATAAATCAAACGCATTATTTAAACGAAATGAAAATAACGGAGACGGTAAATGGATCCGAAATTCTGAGGGTGAATCTTGATTGGAGAGAAGAAATGACGAAAAACTCAGAAAAGGTCATCACGCCCGTAATCGTAAACCCAAGGTTAATTATGAGTTCTTTTGTCGTCGAACGTCAAGAATTAGCATTAGCGGAATCCTTCAAGAACGAGTAGCCGTGGACACGGGCCAACGTTCTGCAGAAATCATAGTAGGGAGAGTAAGCCAAATTGTTAGTCGGGATGGGCGCGGTGTTGAAAGGAACATCTGCGCGCTTCATAAAAGTGTCCGTGTCCGCCTCAGCCTTATAATTCGAGACAACCCATTCCACATCCTCCTCTACTAACCAATACTTAATTATCCTACTATTGAAAACTATCACGATAGGTGTTATTCAGTAGGAAATGAAATGTAGCCGATCGGCTAATGCACGGTACACTTTTCGCGCGCATTAATCCTGTTTCAATAAAAGCGCTGATATGAACAGTTGAGCAATATGAGAATTTCTCTATGAATGGAAGCAATAAGAGATATGGGGCAGTGTGGATAGGTTAGGTGGGCAAGCTCACTCGATTCTCTGATTGACCAGGACTGAAAGTCAACGATGAAAGTTACAAAACTATGTGTGTGTGTGTGTGTGTGTGTGTGTGTGTGTGTGTGTGTGTGTGTGTGTGTGTGTGACTAAATGTTTGTGGATGAATATAAAGATGGCTGGTTAAACGAATGAAAGAAATTGAAAGGTATCGAGCGCAAGGAAGGCATTTATACTAACCTCTTATACAAATTTATATATCAGCATAAATAGTAAATGAAATGGAAGCTGAGTACGGGTTTTCGGAATGGGATATAAATGAATTTATTATTCATGCATCCATTTACTTTCAGTCTGAGCCTATCTGTCCCACTCTCCCCATATATATATATATATATATATATATATATATATATAATAATAATAATAATATTTATTAATAAATTATAACATTGATATGTTATAATATCACTACAAAAGTAGCTATTTTGTTTCGACACTTTTTTGTGTCTTTTCAAGTGATGTTATTATTAGCTCTACTTTGCATTGAGCACTTTTTTAAAAATAGTGTTTCTTTGGATGGGGAATATTATTCCACCCATACTTGGATATATATATATATATATAAACTTTTTCATTCACATATGTGTGTGTTACGAAATTTTACGAAATTGGAATTAACCGACATATTTTTTAATTTGTTTGTTTCAAGATTATTTTATTAGAAGACATGTTCTGGAACTTGTAGTGAGGAATGAGAGCTTGGAGAATTGGATACTCACATGACGGAAGGAGAGACAAGGGAAGGCAACGCGTGACATGCTTGTAGATTGATGGCAGATCGGGGATTGAGAAGCGGTCATAAGAGCTACGAGTGATAGTGAGAGGTGAAGAGCCATGATCGCCTACGTCATGAAGTCGCATAGAAGAAGAAGAAGAAGAAGAAGAAGAAGAAGAAGAAGAAGAAGAAGAAGAAGAATGAAACACCACATATTTAATACCCACTGGCCTGAAATATACGAGAAATCTTGCTAGAGAAAAAATATATCGGGATTCGAACCAGCAACTCTCAAATACCGTAGAGTTGCCGTCTTTAAATCTGACGTGTTTTACCACTCGGGCACCTCGGTCTGGTGTAATGGTTAGCAAGCTTGTCTTGCTAGAACATATTATACCTTAATAGTGAGTTTGGTCCTCACTGGGTGCCTCATCACTTCCGGCCTTGTGACACATATAAGTGACGCTTAGAAAATCAACCTTACCCCTCGACCACTCGAATCAAGCCATATGAATACACATTTTCCTGATTCCTGCTCTGATTCGTAATCTAATCTAAACAAATACAACCGAAAACAAAAGAGAACAAAGACTATTAGATATTAAAAATATACTGTTTAAAGAGAGAAAAAACAAACTCTCCACTCAAATACAAGTATCCATTAAAATAATGTTCAAACAAATAAATATATATATGTGTGTGTGTGTGTGTGTGTGTGTGTGTGTGTGTGTGTGTGTGTGTGTGTGTGTGTGTGTGTGTCTTTGTATTCGTCTTGTTAAAGTAATTAATTTCACTCTCACCCTCACCCCTTAAATCACTCTTTGCTTACATATCTACGCAGATTTTCTAAAAGTATGTAAATTTAGATTGGGTCATATTGGCTTGCAACGTCACTGATTGAATTGCGGATGAATGGCGAAATGTGGCAGAGGCCGATGTGTTAATTTTTTTCACCATTGGTTTGTATAATATACAGGAGACTTTCAAAATATGACGGAGTTAGAACAGTTGCAAAACGCAAGATTAGTAGGGGAATTTTCGAAAGTGATGGAGGGTTTTTACTCATTTTTGCTATATTGGCATAGCTTAAGCGTTGAGAGTTTGAATTTACTGCTTAGATACATGCCTACGTTTTAGTTATTTTCCTCTTATCTTTATTAATTAGTCCTTTGCTTGTCTATAATTTTAGGGCTATTGACATTGGATGTACGTTGTGGTACAGTGGATATCGGCTCGGAACAAGAAATAAGGGAAACGAGTTCGAATTCCAGTTGAATTCATTGCATTCAGTTACGCGCAAATACATTTGGAAGAGTAATAATCCGTTTCTCTCTTCCAGTTATGGGTTAAATAACAGGACAGATTGGGTTCTGTAGCCTTGGCTGGCAACCAGCCTACCGCAGAAAGCAATGGCAACCTACTACGGCATAATCTTCTGTCCAGTCAATCATGTCTATTTCGAGACATGATCGCTCAAGCGTGTTTCACATATAGCATTTAACTAACTGACAAGTAGTACTTTGGTTGAACCAACATTTTATGTACACACACACACACACACACATACATTCATATATATATATATATATATATATATATATATATATATGCAACTATCCTTCACTAAAAACCAAATGCAAACTACAAATCTTCGAGGCAATACTCTTTAAAAAACTTAAGCCGTCAATTAATAGATTCAGCTATGAATACTGCAATAAATTTCTAAAATGTTTATAAAAAGAGCAGTTTTTTCATTTATTACTACGTGCATGACCATGACATTACAACATAAACAATTCCATTTTGGATCATTTTCACGTTCTAAGGAATGCTAAGCAATTTGTCAACTCTTATATTTGAAGGAAGAATAAAATTTACAGTAATTTTTAAAAACATTTTTGCGGTTATTTTTGTTACCACAACTCTAACCCCTGAAGATGATCTCGGAAAGGGATTAAAAGTACTTCGGAACATAGAGAAATTAATAAAATCTGTCAACGTTAAACTCATTTCTTACATCTTTCAATTATAATACACAAAAGATGATCCATGAGTATGAACGTATTTTATTAAACATAAGCAAACACAATGTTTGCAGTTTCTTTAATCTGACATGTTTAAATAGAATAATTTACACTGACACCCGGAGTTTCTGGTAGACTGTAGCCCACCTTATCACTGACACATATGACCCAATTTGTCAAAACAAAATTCTAGTTTAACACCTGCGTTTGCGTACTTAATGACATCTCCCTGCATCGCCAAGTGCAAAATGCACTGTTTGGCAAAATTTCACACCGACCAAAATATTATACAACATTACTTCTGTTTATAAGTAATTCAAAATGATATACTTTGATTTTCCTTGATAAAGTCTATCAAAAAACTGAACGCTTCAGTTGAGATAAATTTTACTTTTGTCTTTATATATATTGTCCTTTTACAGATATACTATGCTCATATAGAAAGAAAGTATCAATATACTGATCCCCTGGCAAAAATGTAACCGTTGAATAAATTGTGCTACTGGGAACATTGACCTTAAATATTTAATATACAAATCAATCAGGCAGAAATCTGTGTGTGTTCTGTGTTGTGCATCGTTCTGGTGTGAATGGATGAATTCTGTGTGAATTGCTCGAAAGGCTTATTCCGAGAACACTATTGTGTATGATTAGTTTAGTATGTTGGCTTTACGTGAATGTTATAACTCGCTAATAACAAGTTACTAAACGTTCCCTTCAGAATAATGTTACGTAAAATAACGTTATATAAGAGGCGATGAAGATTTCTTTCTCAACTTTCACAAAGACTACAGAGTAAAATACGTACCCTTAATGTAGTAATATAAATATTCAGTTGAATACAAGGACATTGAACGTGCTGAAATCAATTATGCTTCAAATGTTGGCACTGCCGAAGAACAGGAATAACTACAGTTATAACAACAAAAAGACTAACATGAACGGCAAAAAAAGCAGCAAGAACTACAGTTAAAGCATTAAATGACCAATATGAATGGTAATTTCTCTTACAGAAACAGAAACAATATTTTTTTGAGTTGTTGGTGAGAAAGCGGTGGAGGAAAAATGTCGTTGTGAGAAAGTGGTGGAGGAAAAATGTCGTTGTGAGAAAGCGGTGGAGGAAAAATGTCTGACTCATTCACACCAGAGGCTCTTGCAAATTCAATCAGCGAGTTCGCATTCAATCCAGTCAAAAACATAATTTTTCAAACGTATTACAGAAAATAGGAACAATTCACCTGTGAAGATGATCTCAGACGGAGATTGAAAGTACTTGGGAAGTTGAGAAATGGAAAATAGACAAATCTTTAAATTCAACTGTAACAATCACAGCGCATTTCTCACACATTTCAATTATAAAACCCGGAATATTATTCTTGACTATGAAGAGATTTTACAAAAATAAGCCGACATAATTTTCCTAATTTATTTAATCGAACACACACACACACACACACACACACACACATATATATATATATATATATATATATATATATATATATATTGTGTGTATTTTGGCAGCATTTTTCCATTAATACAGGTTTCATTGAATAATATAGACAAGTTCTGTCTATTTATTTTGTGTAAGATCCGTTCGTATGATCTGATTAGCTTGATAGTGTTGTCATGGAAAGACGACAAGAAATCGCAATCATTGTCGATTTTCTTTTTTATCAGGTCTGAGCTTTCGGCTTACATAAGCCATTATCAAAGGATGAACATTTAATGTTCAGTGAACATAGAACATTTAAATTATTATTAACAGAGTGAAGTTATATAGAGAAAATTAGATAGGACCATTGTTTGTGTCGCACATGGCTGTAGGCCGAGAAGAAATGGTTGTAGTGTTTTTTTGTTCAATTGAGTGTATAGTGGCATGAGAGATTGGTCTGGGAACTGCTGCTACTATGGTGTAGGGGGTAAGTATAATAACTATGACCTCTCCCGTCGATTATAAGTATGTTATTAGAGGTGTCGAAATTTATTTTATTTAGGCTAGGTTTAAACTGTTTGATGTAGATAGCTTCTAGAATTTTAAGTTTTCGTTTATTATTTTCTTGTCTAAGTATATGCGTATTTTCAACAAGTGTTTTCCTAAGAAGTGTGTGTTAATAGCCGTGGTGTTTTAAATGTCGGAATATGTTAGAATTTTCATTTAAGTGCAATGTAAGTCTCCGCGAAAGCGAGTTAGTAGTATGTCCAATGTAGGTATTATTTAGTTTGTTAAAGATACAGTCTCGAAAGGGGCATTTAAATTTATGCACTACATTGCTTTTTGGCAAATCCCTAACGGTGGGGGAGGAGTCGTTGCGGACGATTGAGTTGGATGTTTTGGACTTAGCATAATATATGATAAATTTAATTCTTTTGTTTGGGTCTGTCGGAGAGATACAGCCATGTGCGACACAAAAAATGGACCTGTCTAATTTTCTCTGTATAACTCCACTCTGTTAATAATAATTTAAATGTTCTATGTTCACTGAACATTAAATGTTCATCCTTTGATAATGGCTTATGTAAGCCGAAAGCTCAGACCTGATAAAAAAAATCAACAATTATTGCGATTTCTTGTCGTCTTTCCATGACAACACTATCAAGCTAATCAGATCATACGAACGGATCTTACACAAAATAAATAGACAGAACTTGTCTATATTATTCAATGAAACTTATATATATATATATATAGCCAACTTTCTCTGACGATACAATTTAGTGAAACCTTGGTAGGTTCCTTGGCTCTCTAGGTTAGTTATTTACTTAATTTGCTCCACTTGCGTATTGAGCGCTTTTTGTTTTAGGTCACTCGTCTCAGGTGTGTTTTCTTTGGGCTACGTACTTTGACTGATGTTTGCGTGCTTAGCTCGTTCTTTTTTTTATTACCATTATCTACCCGCGTATGTACTAGGAGGTTTTTTCGAAACGAGTATAACGACAAGTTTACATTCATATATATATATATATATATATATATATATATATATTGGAAAAATGATAGCCATATACATAACATTAAACTTATTTCCCACAAATAAAATAAATAAATTTCTGATATTGGAGGCATTCTACATTAAATCAAACCAAACTAAACTCAATAAAATCACATTTCAAGCTTGTCAAAACACATTACATTGCACTTTTACATATGCTATTGTTGTTAGCATTTCGATCTCTCACGTGGTGTGACGTCATAGAAACTCATTAGTAATTAACCACCTGCGTGTGCTACTTGGTGATGTTATTGTCGCATAGTAATGTTTCAGGTCAATACAGGTGAAAACCATTTTGATGGTGGACATATTTATGTTCGCGTCACTGCAACTATTTGAGGAAGGCTCCTGTGATCCGAAAAATTAGCACCAGCATAATAAAAAAATATCCAAATGTTGAACAATGTTACTAGAAATTTAAGCCAAAATACAATGTTCAGAACGACTCATGCTCAAACATAATAGACATACATTGTCTGTTGCATGCAACAATATATTTTTAGACAATTATATGCTGCTTCCATACACTATATATATATATATATATATATATATATATATATATATATATATATATATATATGCTCTCGATTGCGATTGAGCACTATAGAAAGGGGAAATTTTCATAAAGAACAGTTATTTAAGCTATGTTCTCAAGTTACGTTATAGAATGCCCGTACGAAGCGGTTATCAGATAGAATACTCTCACTGCTGGTATTAATTACATTTCTTAGCAAACATGCGCCAATGGCCTGGTTGATGAATTCACGACTCCCGTCAAATCACTGGGGTTTCAATCTGTTAATCTAGCTCTACTGAAAAGCTGTCATACATGTGGATGGTTTATATATATATATATATATATATATATAAAGTGGACGTCAAATATTTTATAGCTACAGACATCATGATTAATTGAAATTTGATCTAATATTAACTGCGTATATAGCCTAGTCTTAAAAAGTCAAAACTGAATTAAGTGCATTGACAAGTTCATGTTTTAAAATAAAAATATTTTATTAAATAAGTATTTTCATCATTTAGTTGTGTAAATTTTGATATCATCTTAATGTGCCAATTCATCAGTAAAGCAACAATGAATATCTTGCTGTTTAAATCAGTAAACAATGGAGATTTTGTGTGCCCCAGCATATTAGTTACTAAACTCATTAGGAAAATTAAGTAAATTAAAGATGTATCAGTTTAAAGAAATTTAAAATGTGAAATCCATTTGCTGTGACCAATTTTTATCACATAGAAATAGTTACATACTGCTTCACAATAATTTAAATTTGAAAGGTTGATGTATTCTATATTTTATCAAAATAAAATAAAAATATTTCGTTACAACAGAACACAATCAGTGTTATTTTATTTAGCATATTTTGTCTGCTATCTTTTTAACTTTTTGGACTTCATACTTGTTACCCCATAGGTTTCACCGAAACCCCACAGCAAACCAGGTTCATAGCACACTGTTTCTTAACATTCATCAACCTGAATTTTGGCTCTTCGTTGTGGTGAAATAATTAACCAGTTTGTCTCGCTACATCAATTACAACTGAATAGTGAGCTCGATCCTCAATGTATGTCCCTTACTTTCGGTCTTAGGCCACATCTAAGCTACGTTCAGAAAATCCTCTAAGCATCTCGACGTAGTGTAATGGTTAGCAAGCATGAGTCACTAAAATCATTACAATTCGATCCTGACTGAATCCCCTAAACTTTAGTCTTTGTGCCACATTTAAGCTGCGCTTAGAAAATCACTTCACATCAACCGGAATTTTTGAATGTACATTTATAACCTTTTTCTTCAAACACTATTCTAGCTTTACATGTTATTATTTTAACATTTGTTTAAGGTACTCCAATTTTATAAGTTATATCTTCTGTGAAAAAAACGTTCTTATCTTCAACACACTTGAAATCTAAAGACAGAACAAACACAAAAAAACTATTTTAATTAAAAATATTGAGAGACTTGCAGATTCAGAATGATTTTCAAATGAACCGACCTCATCAAAAAGAAAAAATATATTATTTTACAAGAATACAACAATTTCAGAAACGGAATGTTATATAAGCTAAACGACTAATTTTTTCTGACTTTAGCTATAAAGTTATTCAAATTGGGTTTTATTTAATTTTACATTAATACAATATATTCTGTAATATGAAATAAAGAGTATTTTAACGAAATGTGCGTTGTGGGGCATTGGATATCGGCTCGGAAAGAGAAATTGGAGAGCCGAGTTCGAATTCCAACCGAATTCATTGCATTCACTTACGCGCAAATACCATTGGGAAAGGTATTAATCCGTCTCTTCCTTCCAGTTATGGGTTAAATAGCAGGACAGATTGGGTTCGATAGCCTTGGTCGGCAACCAGTCTACCGCAGAATGCAATGGCAACCTACTGCGGGATAACCTTCTGCCCAGTCAGTCATGTCTCTTTCGAGACATGATCGCCCAAGCGTGTATCACGTATGGCACTTAACTGACTGATTAAAATGGTTTAAATTAAATATTGTAATGTTAAAAAGATTTTCCCAGCTGACAAGAAATTAATCACCAGGACGTTCAATGTTAAAAGAGGAGTTTTTAAATGAGGAAATGGAGTATATTATAATTTTACACAGTATATTGTGGAAAATGTACTCACATTTTCTGAGTTTTCACACGCCAGTCTTCAAAGTAACCCATTCGGTTAAAACTTTTGCACAAGTAAAAAAAGAAATTATTGAATAGATGGATAGATAAAAAGTGAAGGAAAGAGAGGGAAAGAGAGACATAAATATACAGAGATAAAGAGAGAGAGAGAGCGAGAGAGAGAGAGATAAAGATGAATAGAGAAAGATAGTTATAAACATAATTTAATATATATATATATATATATATATATATATATATATATATATATATAAGGGAAGAGATAGATAGATAGATAGATAGATAGATAGATAGATAGATGAACAGACTCGGAGAGATACAACCAACATTGAATAAAGAGAAAGAGAGAGAGAGAGAGAGATGGACAGACTGGGGTACCCATTAATAAATAGAAAGAGTGATATATATATATATATATATATATATATATATATATATATAGGGAGAGAGATTGGATAGATTGAGTTAGATATAACGATAATTAAATAGAAAAATGATAGGTACAGAAAGACAGATATAAACATGATTAAGTAGATAGATAGATAGATAGATAGATAGATAGATAGATAGATAGATATAGAATGGAAAAGAGAAAGATAGACAGAGATAGATGAAACCATAATTAGAATGAGAACCAGAAAGAGAGGGATGGAGAAATGAACAGACTGGGATATATATAATCATATGTAAACAAAGTTAGAGATAGGATAATTGATCCAAGATAGATATAACCATATATAATATCTTATCCACTGCCTTCTTCTGTCTCTTTCTCCTACTATCTGCAGTACCAGTTGTTTGAATATATATATATATATATATATATATATATATTGTGTGTGTGTTTTAAGCAGCATTTTTCATTGATGCATATTTCATTACATAATGTAGATAAGTTTTGTCGATTTATTTTATGTAAATTCTTTTCATATCGTCTGATAAGCTTAACAGCATTATCGTTGAATAAAGAAAGAAAATCACAATATTGATACGTTTTTTAATCCATTCTGAGCTTTTCACTTATTTCAGCCATTATCAAAGATGACAGTTACAGTGAGTGTATTATAGATTTTGCAGACGAACGATAGTTGTAGGCGTCTATTTTGTTTTCAGGGAAGATTAACAAAACGTCGGAGAACACGCGAGTGAGTGCTGGAGGCGAGAACTGAACTACAGATTGTGACGTCACACATATGAATTTACATAGAATAAATCGACTAAACTTTATTTAGAGAAACATGCATATATATATGTATATATATATATATATACTTAACAAAATAGAGTGAAAGAAAGTAAGAGGTCAACAGATGAGATAGCTGTGGCACTAATTAAATAGAAAAGGTTGAGAGAGCAAGAGCGTCACAGATGGATATACTGAGATAAACATAACTGAATAGAGAGTGAAAAATTTACAAACTGATCTAGACATAACCATAAACAGAGAGAGAGATAGAGAGAGAGAGAGAGAGAGTGAGAAATACACTGTCTGAGATAAAGATACACACTAATTAGAGTGAGAGAGATAAAGGTAGGAAGAAATAATCACATCCTGAGATTTAAGCATAATTATATAAAAGTGATTGTGTGTATCAAAGAGAGAGAGAGAGAGAGAGAGAGAGAGAGAGAGAGAGATAGAGAGAGAGAAAGAAAGAAAGAAAGAGAGAGAGATGGAGAGAGAGATGTAATATATATTTTTACATCATCTTCCTATATAATCATTCATATATATATATACAGAGAGAGAGAGAGGATGTAAGTGAAAGAGATGGACTGAGTGAGGTAGATACGACTATATTTTAGTATGAAAAGAAAAATATTTCAAACTGGGATAGATATTACTATAACTAATTAGAGAATTATATATATATATATATATATATATATATATATATATATATATATATATATATACAGAGAGAAATAGCGAGATGCTCATACTATGGTAAATATTATAATAATTAATCAAAGAGAAAGAGAGAAAGTGAAAGAGAGAATGAGAGATATGATCAAACTGAAATATATATATCACCATAATTATATAGTGAGAGAGAGAGAGCAACTTAGATAAATAGATTGAGTTAGATGTAACCCTCATTAAATAGAAGAAGAAGAAGAAGAAGAAGAAGAAGAAGAAGAAGAAGAAGAAGAAGAAGAAAATGACAGACAGGAGTTGATATAATTATAATTGTATAGTGTGTTAATTTGAGAGAAAGAGAGAGATTAACATAGAGAGAGAGAGAGAGAGAGAGAGAGTGAATGAGAGTAAGATTGAACAGACTGAGGTAGACATATTATTATAAAGATAGAGTTTTTGTATGTGCGAGAGAGAAACAGATATGGACAGCGTGATATAGATGTATCCATGATTAAATAGAGAGTGAGAGGATAAGATAAACATGGACAGACTGAGATATAGCCTTCATTAGAGTGTGATGGGTGGTATATATTGAGAGATGAATTAACTGAGATAGATATAAGCATAATTTAAGAGAGAGAGAGAGAGAGGGGTGAGGAAGAAGAGAGAGGTGGACAGATTGGAGTAGATATAATTATAATTAAATAGATAGAGTTTGTGCGTGTGAGATATATATATATATAAATCAACATAGTGTGTGTGTTTTAGAGAGAAATCGTTATGGGCAGACTGATATAGATATATCCATAATTAAATAGAGAATGAGAAAATAAATGGATAGACTGAGATATATAGAACCATAATTAATTAGAGGGCGTAATAGAGAGATATATAATAGAGAGATATATAATGAAAGATGAACCAGTGAATCAGATATAAACATAATTTAAGAGAGAATGGGAGTGAGAAAAATAGAGTGTGTGTTCAATCTGGAAATAACCAAGGAAATGGTCTCTGATTCTATCACTGTAAGATCTGAATGCCATTTAAAAATTACAGGTATAAAATTGTAGTTCGTATGTTGTATCCCAACCGCATTCCCATAAATACTAACAACTGATGGGCTTTGGTGGAGAGACATGCACACACGGCGAAGAAATGAGTTGTTCCCCTGAGAGTTTGTTGTTAACTCTAACTTATATCGAATGTTCTGAATTGATGTGGCGATCATTACATATTTCAAGTTAAAATGAATGTTGTTAAAGAAAACATATCTCAATATCTTGTCCAATCTCCTCCAACAGTGATGTAGAAATTTAGCTTTGTGGTATAAGCGCAGGGCATCGCTAGGAAGGGAATTTAATTAATCTTATCTTATTCTTATAGTATCCTTGCTTTCAATTTGTATTTGGTATTTAATGTATAACATATGTATGTGCCTGTATTTGTTCCTTTCTAGCGCGTGAATATAATATAATGAACCCTACAAGAAAAATTAAGGATGTGCGTTGTGGTACAGAGGATATCGGCTCGGAACGAGAAGCTGGGGAGCTGAATTCGAATTCCAGTTGAATCCATTGCATTCACTTACGCGCAAATACCCTTGGGAAAGGTATTAATCCGTCTCTTCCTTCCAGTTATGGGTTAAATAGCAGGACAGATTGGGTTCTATAGCCTTGGTCGGCAACCAGTCTACCGCAGAAAGCAATGGCAACCTACTGCAGTCATGTCTCTTTCGAGACATGATTGCCCAAGCGTGTATCACGTATGGCACTTAACTGACTGACTGACAAGAAAAATTACGCATTGTCTTTATTTTTCAATTCTTATAATTTAGTGAACCATATCGTTCAACACATAAAATCTCTTGTTCTTCGTGAGTGTACATTGTTTTATTTTTTTTTTATTCTTACAATTTTCTTTCAAATCATTTCTTAAGATAACCAATCCGATGATGCTCAAATCCCCGTTTTAAACGCTTGATATGAACAAGAAATATGCCAAATCTGAGTTGTGTAATGTGGACAAAATCCTTTTTCGAGAGACGGAATGATAGTCTGAAGAAAGCTTTATAAGAAGATCAAATAAGAGGAGAAATAAAGGATAGTAAGATGGGCGTATATGAAAGAAAATGGCGACTGAAGACATAAAAGTTTCACGATATCTTCTGATATAATAGGGATATAAAAAACCGATCGAGAGAGGTAAAATAAAAAAGTTAGCTTCTAACGAATAAAACTTGCATTAGGATAAAGACAAGACGGAAGACAGGAAATGATAGGAGCCAACAATATAAATTGGTGGCCTGAAATGTAGCAAACAAGAAAACATAATTATAAATGAGCGAACGCTGGACAAACGATAAGGGAAAGACTGGAAGCAAACAAAATGTAAGTCCACAGAAGAAGGATGAGGAAACCGTGAACAGTACAAATGATCAACGACGAGGTTTTGGAAAGGATGGAAACGAAAAAAAACTGACACTCAACTTCAGGAAAAGACAGCTGAATGTAATTAGGAAAGAGGGATTGAAGAATGTGATACTCACTAGACGTATACAGGGAAAGAGATACGGGAAATCACCGCGCAACATACTTGTTGGATCTGAGCAGATGTAGGGCAGAGCAGAGCTTGGAATGAATAACAACTGAATGGGTGTTAAAAGCTATAATGGATAGGGTAATATAGAAGGTCATGCTCGCCTCTGTCTTGAAGGGCCGCGGCAGATACAACAAGAGGAGCAGGAAGTAAAGAAAAGATAAAAAGAAAAGCTAAACAAAACAAGTAGGAGGAAAAAGAAAGAAAGAAAGAAAGAAAGAAGGGGGAAAGACGAAAAGAAGTCATAAGAGGAAGAGAAATGAAAAGAGAGAAAACACAAGATAAATGTTTTTCTTTTCAATCTTTCGGTGAGAGATGACTATTAAAAAAATACAGTTTCAACCGTATTATTCGAAGTATCTGTTTTGATTTTGTGCTTTGTACCAATAAAAAATTTGATTTCAAAACATACAATCCATACGAAAAGCCCAAATTTGGTACAATTTCAAACAGATGTGTGTAAAACTAAATTTCCAGACAAAATCAGATATCTGAGTTATTGTATATAGACATATACACATCAGTAACGATTTCAGGTATCTACCAAGTAAGACTGAGTAATCTATATGCGATTTCCAGTTGAATTAGTTGCTTTCACTTACACGCAAATAACCTTTGGAAAAGTACTAATCCGTCTCTTCCTTCCAGCTATGTGTTAAATAACAGGACATGTTGACTTCTGTAGTCTTGTTTGACAATCAGTTTACTACAGAAAATAACGACAACTTACTGCGTGAAAACCTGTCCACTCTGTCATGTCTCTTTCGAGTATCACATATGGCACTTGACTGACTGAATCTAAATTTATCTACTAGAAAACAAAAAAAAATCATAAAGAACAAGTCATTCGTCCTTGATTCCGGTTGGGCCAAGACTCGTGACACGAAACATAAAGAATAAAATAACCTCGTATTGTTATAATTTATTATTTTTAGTGCAGTTTAATTTTGTTTCGTTGTTGTTTTCATTCGCACACTAAAATGTGACTTAAATAAAATTTTGCTGAAAATTTTCATAATAATGTTATAAGAGAAAAAAAAGTTAAGGTTGAAACCAATTGAAAAAAGGGGGTTACTGGGTTCAAAAATATCAGCCCAATAAGGCCGAAAGCAAATACTTTTCATCGGAATGATTGCCGTGAATAGAATTCAAACTATAGCTTTTTAACCTTTAAAAATTTCAAAGTATACTAATTGTGTTAAAAATTATTCTTTGGAAAAGATAATATTTTCTATCGATTTTGTTACTTTAAAGCATATATTTTTAACGTAATTGTATGTGCATCTGCGTGCATGCTTTCGTGTGTCTACATGCATGCGCGTGCTTACGTGCGTGTGTGATTGATGTGTGTTTTCATGCATGGGCGCGTGGATAGTGTGTGTGTGCGGGCGTGCGCGTGTGGAGAATACATGTACGTGTGCACGAACGTACTTGGTTTGTCAGTGGACTTGATTTGTGAATGCGTTTGATTGGTACGTGTATGAGCGCAAGTGTAATTTATATGTGTTTATGTGTGAGCACGTGCGTTCACGCATGTGTGTGCGTGCGTGCATGAACGCATAAACTCATGGTTACAATGCGTGCGTGCGATCACGCGTGGTTGTTGTGTGCACATATGTTCATGCCTTGTTTGTGATGTGCGTGGTTAGTCTGTGTGCGGGTTTGATGTGTGATTGTGTTTGATTGGTGTGTGTGTGTGTATGCGGAATTGATGTGTGTGCTTGTGCGTATGTGTGTGTGCGTTTGCGTATATGTATGGTTATGTGTGCGTATTCATTTTATACAGAATTATCTTTTGAAGAATAGAGTATCTGGCCAGGAACCTATCTTTAAAACATGTTTGTGTGAATATGACAGTCAGAGAAAATTTGAGAAATTTTTATCAAGTTTTTTTTAATATTCTTACATTTTTTTTTCTTTAGGTAGAAATACCGGTGTGCAAATTTGATATATTTTTATAAATATATACATGTATATATTTATGGTTTTATATATATATATATATATATAAGCATATAATATATATATATATATATATATATATATAAGCATATAATATATATATATATATATATATATATATAGCATATAATATATATATATATATATATATATATATATATAAAGCATATGTATATATGCCTTTCTTTGTGTTTGCGCGCATGCGCGTATATTTTCAGAATTGGAGAATAAAAAATGGCATTAAAAAGAAACTGAAAATAAATAATGTAAAACACACCTGAAAATGAAAGGCGAAGGAAAAGAAAACGATGGCAAATTTTGAAAAGCAGTATTGAAATAATGGAAGGAAAGTCGGCGGAATAATAGAGAAATTTCATTTTGGTGGCGGACAGGTTGAAAAATAAACGGATGAGAAAACGAAAAAAGAAATACATTTACAAGAAACAGGAAGATATAAAAAAAAAAGAAAGGAAGGGTGGAAAGGAATGATAGAGATGAAATATCGAATACAACAATCGAGAAAAGAAAAGCAAAGAGCAAAACCAGAGGGAGAACCATTTTTTTTTTCATTTAATCGCATGTTTCTCGTGGATGGCTACAGCCAATTTCGACTCCCCAGGTCGCGTTAGAAGTTTTGTAAATTCAGACTTTCTTTCATCTGAAACCAACGCTCGGACGGAATCCGTTAAAATTTTTATGTTAAAACTCTGAATTAAACGAATGCGAAGTATTTGGATGTTAACATCAAAACATGTATCGGTTTATTGTGAGAAGGAAACAAAAATCATGTGTGTGCCTAGAAACAAACTTTATAAAATAAATAGAATATTTATGCGTCCTTGTTTTTAAACCAAATTTAAAATCTTTTTTACATACGAATTAGGATTTTTCTCCCTTTCTTCCACTTTCTATCTCTCTTCCCCCACCTCCTATATATATATATATATATATATATATATATATATATATAATAAAGTGATGGTGTTGTTGTCAAACGGAAAATACCAATTGCATCAAAACTACAATTCTTTATATATTATATTTACCCTTATTAACGGTTGACTCTGTTTCCTTGGTTTAAACGCATGAAAGGTTAGCGCAAAAAAAGAAATAAGATTTGTAGGCTACTTACAATTTACTAATTATCTAATTTAGATTAAGACTGACAACTCTTTTCTTATTGTTATTATCACAACATTTCCGGCCTTCTTCAGATGTATGACGATCCGGATAAAAATCCAGGAATCATCAATTCACATTTGAATCGGCAAGTGGTATCCGTAAGTTCTATGCTAACCATTTTTTTTTCTCGCAATTCCCACTTGTAGAACTTTCTTCCGACTTAATGCTTTCCAGTCAACATTGATCTTCAAATGCAATATCAGTTGTTGTCTGCTATCTTCTTGATTACTCTTCTATTACTCCTTAATAATCTTTATACTTTTGCTTCTTCTTTCACACTCAGTAAACGTTTGTATCTTAATGATTTTCATGTATTTCAAAAGGTGAAATGATTTTTTAAAATTAAAACTGAACTCTTTACATAGACTATCAATAGATTGATTTTGATGCACTCTCCAAGTTTTACTTAGTTATTGCAAGGTTATTTCCCTTGGGTGTGTGCAGTATTACCGGCCTAGAGATTGAACTCAATTTATGTTTAACCAACCAACGCTTTAATCCATTAGGGCATTTTACCCTGGGACCATTATTAAACCAGAACCTTGGAAACTTAAACATACGTTATTTTTGCCTGTCTGCTACTGAAACTGCTGCTACTATACGTCCTCATTGACTGCATGTCTCGCCGCCTTTTTTCCTCATTGATTCTGTTGTCTTTAAATTTCTTTAATTTTTAATGGCTTCCGAATGTTATTCATTTCTATGCTAGGTCTATTGAGACACTTATATAAACGAGAATATGCGCTGATTCATTCTGACATTTTCACAATCTATTTATTAACTTTATATTTACAGAAATCTCACTTACGAACAGAAACGGTGAAAACTTCTGTAAGTTTAAACATAGCACAAATTGCCCGTATCGTAAATGCATAAGCACGGGCAAGAACAACTGGCAGGATTCTTTGTTTCTTTTTTGGCTAAATTTTCAAGAAAGGTAACTGGTTTGAATTCAAAAACCACTCCCTCGATTATTCGGATAATGCACGCTTCACAAAGCGTTTTTATCGTTATGAACAACACGAAACTAATGATTCCAAAGCTCCTCACTCACCTTTCTGTTTCTTTTTATCCGTGCGTCTCTCTCAGCCATTACACTCCCCTGCGTTCAGCAAATGCTTATTTCTAATGGCAGCAAACAACATGAATCCTATTGATGCACCCAGGGTATAAACCTCGCACGTTCAACTCTTAAATCAGGGAATTTAGTAAAAAAATTCTAAGTTTTGTTCACCATTTTTAAGAGGGCTTACAAGGAATTTCTTTGCTAGATGTATTGAAAGTGAAATATACATTATCTATACATGAGGGGCTTCTTCTCTTCGTGCATAAACAGACAAGGGGAACAACTCTTTATAAATTAATAAAAGGATTGAATGGAAAAGAAGTTCAAGAAAAACACAAATCTTTAGAGAAAAGCAAATATCTGAATTGAAAAATACGTAAATATAGCAGGTCACCGATGTTATTGAGGATGAGGATTATGCGTGAATAAAAACTATGGTAACGTCATGTGACTAGAGTGAGTTTTGCTTCTTCCTTTTTTCGTTGAATCTCGTTAAGACTTGGGAGATCATGGCTGTCCACAATTTTCTGGCTTGTGTAGGTCTTAATATATTTTATCTTTTTGTTAATCCTCCTAAATCCTGTTCCGCTATCTTATAGCTAGGTAGGTAATGAATTGTTTCTTCTGTTTCTCTCACCTTCAAACCGTCATGTGTGTATCAGATTTTACAAGGCCTCTTTCCTTATTGTGCGCCCAAGAAATTTCGACCAACACTTTCTGATTCGAAATATAAATGCATTTTTCTTTCCGTTTTCACTAAGACTTCGACATAGCTGACATCTTCAGCCGATTTTATTCTCACCATTATTCTGTAGAAGCACATTTCTGTTGCTTCTGTTCTCTTTTTGTGTGAAACAACAGTTCAACCTTTATTGCTAAGAGTATCGATATTATGTAAACGTGTAATATTCTTTTCTTAGTTTCTAACTAGATTTTACTGGTTTTCTATTACTTTATTTAACTTTTAAAATGCATCTTTTAGTATTGCAATGCGTCTTTCAACTTCAGTGATGCATTTCCCATTCTCTGTCAAAACACTTTTCAGATATTTAAATCGTTATTCTTTTTTATTTCTATGCGAATTTTGTAATTTATTTTTAAATATCAACCGCAGAAATACAGAAGGGTTAGTTCTTTTTGTCATTCACTAGATTCTGTAAGTGTTCATGTTACGTAAGATATATCCTGTTTCTCTTGAAGACGTTATTTTACAAATTCCAATCTATTTTAACTCTAAACACCATTTAACCCTCTACTGTTCATCTTTGCCCCAGCTCTGCTATCCGTTCAGACAAATTTCTTAGATAAGTTACTCTATATTTCACTGCACTGCTGCTTGTATTGATAGCCAGTGTGTGTCCACGTTACTCGTCATGTGCCACAGAATTTCCAAGTAAAAAGTACGTTATAATTCTTTTATTTCTTGAAGCTTTTTCCTTGCTAACATTTTCTATCCATGCCATCTTAATGTTCATTGGTAGAAGCTCACCTCTGCCGCTTCCACTTTCTTCTTCACCAGTGATGAACATGTGCAGCCTTCAACGTCGGGTAGAATTATAGATATGTCAAGAGTTTTGGAATCTTTTTATTTTCAATAAGGAAATATTTTCATTCTTTAATAGTTTGTATAATTTCAAGAAGGCATATTTTCTTATTGAAATACGCCTTCACATTTGTTTGTATTCCTAGAATCTTCTTATAAACTCACAAATCTTTGTTTAATATAGCCTATTATATTCACATTAGCCACTGGAGATAACCATCTCAACAAAGTAATTTATACAATAATATAAGGAGAGACAAGATGATAAGCAAAAGAAATGACACCTAGCCAAAAATCAATTTTCATATTTTTTATACACACGACAATATCCTTTCATTTTCAATTATATATTTCCTAAAATACACTTAGTTTTATTTACTCACTTCCTCACCTGATTTAAGTAGACAGCTTAAAACAACAGGAATTGCTGCCAGTTTATCTGCACAAACCATACATTTACAGAAGAATATTTGTATTTTGAAAAGAAGAACTTAACTTGTAGTACACCGAAAATTTTTATTGTTTAAAGATTAATTATACAAATAGTCTGGGCGTATTTTCGATATTAAAAGTCGGAAGATATTTCGCAAGCCCATTGATAAATGTACATTAATAATAATACTAATATTAATAATGATAATAACAATAATATGCAATATAGAATATTAGATTAAATTTACAAGGATAAATCATCAATTTTATATAAATGACTTGAAATTATATGCAAGAAATGATGATGCATTTGGAAGACTTAGTTTCAGCGATTCCATATGAATGAAAGTTGGCTTAGTTAATTGTATAAAGAACAGCGTCCAGCTAAGAAAGCCTGTTAGTAGTAAATATATAATTCTTAATATAGATACTACGACTTAGACAATCGGCCGATTAAGGGACTTAAAATAACTGAATGTGAATGCAGGCAATAACATACAGCATTTAAAGATGAATTAAAAATTTGGTGTCAGTTGAAGATCCTACTATAAATCATAGGCGCATGGAATGAGAAAAGTGAAATTTCTGTGTGTTATATATATGCGGTGTATTATACACCGAATATATATATATATATATATATATATATTGTTAAGGAAAGTTCAGGAGATTAACGAAATGGAATTAACAACTGACATATTTCATTTTTTGCCGAATGACACATTTTCGTAAGAAACTTTCACGTAAATAATCAAGTCGGTATATATATATATATATCCTGTTTAATTAAAAACAGAATATCTATTCAAAAACGAGTATTGATTAAAAATTATTTTTAAACAAATAAATTAGCTATATATATACATTAAAACAGGTTTCATTGAATAATATAGACAAGTTCTCTCTATTTATTTTGTTTAAGATCCTTTCGTATGACCTGATTAGCTTGATAGTGTTGTCATGGAAAGACGACAAAAAATCGCAATAATTTTTGATTTTTTATCAGGTCTGAGCTTTCGGTTTACATAAGCCATTATCAAAGGATGAACATTTAACATACAGTGAACATAGAACAGTTAAATTATTAACAGAGTGGAATTATACAGAGAAAATTAAACAAGTCCATTTTTTGTGTAGTATGTGGCTGCAGGCCAAGAAGGAATGATGGTAGTATTTTTTTGGTCAATCGAGAGTATAGTAGCATGAGAGGATTGGTCTGGGAACTGCTACTACTATGGTGTAGGTGGGTAAGTATTATATCTATGACCTCTCCCGTCGATTATAGGCATTGAAGTAAGTAAGTGGAGTTGACAAAATTTATTTTATTTAGGCTAGGTTTAAACTGTTTGATGTAGATAGTTTCTACAATTTTAAGTTTTCGTTTATTATTTTCTTGTCTAAGTATATAGGTATTTTCAACAAGTGTTTTGTTAAAAAGTGTGTGTTGATAGACGTGTTGTTTTAAATGTCAGAATATGTTAGAATTTTCATTTAAGTGCAATGTAAGTCTTCGCGAAAGCGAGTTAGTAGTATGTCCAATGTAGGTATTATTTAGTTTGTTAGAGATACATTCTCGAAAGGGGCATGTGAATTTATACACTACATTGTTTTTTTACAAATCGCTAACGGTGGGGGAGGAGTCGTTGCGAACGATTGAGTTTGATGTTGTAGATGTAGCGCAATATATGATAAATTTAATTATTTTGTTGGGGTCTATCGGCGATATATATATATTATGTATTATGCTCTCATTACGACTGAGCTCTCTGGAGAAGAAATTTTTTAAAAACAGTTCCACTTCTGCTATATGCGTGACTCTTCAAAAATGAATTGAGTTCTCTCGGTGACTGGTGACACAGCTTATACACAACACGTTAAAATTTCCCTTCTCTGATTCCATGCGTCGATGGCTTAGGGAGTAGTGACTCCGACTGACACCAAATCGGTTGAGTTTCGTTCCCGACCAGAAGCAAGTGGATGCGTCTAGCCACACTGATGAGGTGTGATACAGCGAAACAGGCGTGTATGTCGATGACTAATATATTATACTCTCATTACGATTGAGCTCTCTAGAGAAGAAAATTTTAAAAACTGTTTCCACTTCTGCTATATGCGTGACTCCTTAGAAATGAATTGAGTCATCTCGGTGACTGGAGTGTGTATACACAACTTATACACAACACGTTAAAATTTCCCTTCTCTGATTCCATGCGTCGATGGCTTAGGGAGTAGTGACTCCGACTGACACCAAATCGGTTGAGTTTCGATCCCGAAGAAGCAAGTGGATGCGTCTAGCCACACTGATGAGCTGTGATACAGCGAAACAGGCTTGTATGTGGATGACTTATATATTATGCTCTCATTACGATTGAGCTCTCTGGAGATGAAAATTTTAAAAACAGTTCCACTTCTGCTATATGCGTGACTCTTCAGAAATGAATTGAGTTCTCTCGGTGACTGGTGTGTGTATACACAGCTTATACACAACACGTTAAAATTTCCCTTCTCTCATTCCATGCGTCGATGGCTTAGAGAGTTGCGACTGTGACTGACACCAAGTTGGTTGAGTTTCGATCTCGACCAGAAGCAAGTGGATGCGTCTAGCTACACTGATGAGCTGTGATACAGCGAAACAGGCTTGTATGTGGATGACTAATATATATAAAGATGTATTTTGAATCAGTATTTGAAGAAAAAATTACAATCCTCTCCTAATATTTTATTAACAGAGATTGAATGATACAAGCAATACGCTCTGGCGAAGATAGAAAAGAAAAAAATTTCACAAAAAGAAAATGTCTCTGAATCTTTACGGAAAACTCACACAAGCCTTTGAAATTGAAATAGAAACAAGTGTGGCATTTACAAAGTGAAAATGTTGTTGTAGTGTTTGGTATTTTTGAACTGATACAGAAAGTAACTAAAGTATATATATAGAAAATCCCTTAGAGCAACATCCCAGAAATAATGAAAATAGTTCTAAAATGCTCAACGAATATCATGAGTAAAAACTGTGCATGCATTTATCACACTAAAAAGACCATAAAGAAAATTTCAAAACTAACCCAGCATGCAAACTCGTAAACTAAAACAAAAGTTAACTTGGTAAAATAAGTAAACACAATATTAGAAATAATTTATTCTGAACTAAGGAAGAAATTATTTTTAAATCTTGTGGAAAACGCAAAAGTAACTACAGACTCTATAAAAAACGAATATAATAACCAATTTGTACAATAAGACATAAAAGAATTCACCCCGTCTATAACAGAACGTATCAAAACTTATTTATAAATGGAACTTTGTCTGTGTGTATGTGTGCGTGTGTGTCTGTGTGCGTGTGTGTCTGTGTGTGTGTGTGTGTGTTTGTGTCCGTTACCTATAGACTCCGAAACGGCTGAACTGATTTTCTTGAAAATCTATACAGTTTTACTATAAGCGTTTGCGAATGTACTTAGCTAGGTTTTGTGTCGAGGTACCTCCGATAAATATCGAAAATCGATAATCGAAAAAATCGGGTTATAGAAGAAGTGGTGCGATTTTAATCAAATTTGATACACTCATAGACAAAGATATAAGAAACGATATTCAGAAATTTCAAGGTTGTAGTTCTTTCAATAGTGTATATCTGCCTGTATGTCTGTATTTTTTTCAGCATTTTTATTTTAGTTTTTGCTTCGGGTTTTGCTCTAAGTAGGTATAATTGTAGTTCTTAGTCTCAGCTATGATAGCATTTACTCAGAGGACTTATTTAGCCTTCAAAATTCAGTTTACGACGAAAAAAATCATATTTGATATCGATACCCGGAAATCAAAATTTGACTTCCATCCATTCAATTTTCTTTCACTCTACGGTTTCGCTTTAACTGGAAACAAGCATTGCTTTTTAGTCTTTTGTGCCAACGTCCAACGAGTCTGAGCTCCAGAACCATGGATTAGTTTTAAAGTTTTCATTACACCCGAGAAACGCCGGGCTATAATTCTATTGCCAGATAAGGCAATCACCTTAGCCTAGCAAGAAATATAAATAAATTGTAACAATATCGATATCATTAAACACTCCTGTAAATCACTATTATTCGACAAGGAAAACGCCTAGATAAAGAAAAAATGGATGCTTGAGACTACAATGAAAAGCTTTGACGCTGCAAAATCATAGGCATATATTTACTGCACGAACTAAGCAAAATAATAGATAAGAATGATGCAGGATTCCACATGGACGACGATCTCATAATCTTAAGAAACTATAACAAAAATCACACAGACAAAACTAGAAAAGAAAAGATCTTACATTCCTTCTGCGCGAATGTCGGGCTTATGTTTATGTAATAGTGTGTACTATAAAATATTTCATCAGATGCAGGGGCGCACTTTTCCACTCGGGTATTGGGACTGAAACTAGATAAACCAATTGATATAACCCGCTCACTTGATATCTGTTGTGAATTTTATGTTTATTATGACATTACTTTACAACCAAGTTAGACATTGATTACGTAAATGTCTCGGCCACTAATCTGACGTGAAAGTTTCAAAATATATGTCTTTTGTAAATTTGCTTATAATATGGATAATGTTTACATTGTTTCCAAATCAAAGACAACTTTTTCAAACGAGCTCCAGTGAAATCAGATAAAATATCCTGATTTATTTTATTTTTTAAATGGCCTTCAGGGTGATAAATGCTCCCCCCTACTCCCTATCTTTTGTCACGCTAAGTAATTCTTGACTTTCTACCGTCATATTTTCTTTCTTCTATCATCCATTTACGCAAAGGTATTCAATTTTTCCCCGGATTCCTTGTTTCTTCACTATGTCCTGTGAGTGTTTGATTCACCAAGCCATTTTATGTGTTCAATAAATTTCAGCTGTTTTTTTTTTGTTCCGTTAACAGAGGACAAAAATTGCGAACAGAGATCCAAAGACGTATTGGTTTTGTCTAGGATGCATTCCAGAATCTACGTAGAATATTAAGGGAGAAGAAAATTTTGCTGGAAACAAAGAAGAGATTACTGGATTGTTATGTGATGTCTGTCATTCTATATGGCATTAATTTTCTCTCTTGGAACAAAGATGTTGTAGTCGAAATATGTGTCGTTTTATCTCTTGGATGCTTCTGAGTTTCCATGTGCACCATAATTTGCATATAGCATACTTCACTACTTTTCATGCAACGTCTACAGTATTTGTACGGCTTTTTATTACATAAAGAGGTATCGCTATCTAGCACAAGAAAATATTCGATATCAGACAATGTGTAAACATCGTTACTAAACAAGAATAATGTCCCTAATTATTTTTTAAATCTCACTCAGTTCCACCCTCACGTTTAATGTGATTGAGTAGTAGATATTTCTCACCTTAACTGGACTGTGTTACACTTGGTTCAATTATAAATATATATAATTTAGGAATGGAGTTTTCAAATAATTATCCAGTATATTTTAATTTATTGCTTAAACGTCATATTAATGGATACCCAAATTTGAGTACTTACTTTATTTATTTATTAAGCAATTTATTTATGTATTTCCAGTTATCTGACAGAATATTGAAGGTTTATTATTCTAAAAATATGCGTTTTCCAGCAGGTTTCGATCTTGCATACCCATAGCGGAAACCGTCATTATATCAATCTTGCTTTTGACTTCTCGTCATATCATAAATATATATAACCGAATGCCGCTAGAAATCCGCTCTTAATTTTTACGAGATTTTATGTAAATCTGAGTAAATAATTTCTTCTAAAATTGTTTGAAAGTATTGCAAAATGTAACACTGCGAATATTTTTATACTATTGTCACAAACGACAAACAAGCGTATAATGTGACATTCGATTTTTAGTTGTATGCATCAAACTTATATATCAACAATGTAATTTTCACCTGTTCAAGCGAGTTACTTCAAGCCAAAAAATGCTGAAACCAAAGTCAAAACAAACCTTAAAGACCAATAAATCTTACGAACAGTTGGGCGCCATCTTAAAAGCCACAGCACGCGATGGCGCATAAGGATGACTTTCGTAAAGTGAACTTCATCACGAAAACTTACGATATTTACAAATTAAAGGGAAAATGGGAATGTGAGTATTTAGAAAAAAAAAGAAAATACAACGATTTAAAATGTTTTCAAAGTATTTAAAGTGGCATAGTTTTTAAAAGGAAATGTTTGAATTGGAAATTTTAAAAGGTCCACTCGCCTATGAATGGAAACGATGTTTATGTTGTTGGCAACACGCTACTTAGATATTTATTTTATTTTATTTTCCTATTTGATGACCATTAGCAAATTTATTGAGTTCGATCTTCTTTCTTTGCCTCACATCTGTTGGTATTCGTTGGAAAAAAATTGTGGAATATATCAATTACTAATTATAAAGTATTAAAATTAATGAAATTAAGTAAAAATACTTAATTATCAAATATTAAAAAAGTGGGGACAAAAAAGTGAAGCCGTCATAATTGTCAGGGCCCTTCATGAAGTGAATGGTTATGGCTTTCTAAAATATATATTCTCTTACAGATTGAAGTAGTTTTTGTCTATTTAGCATTTACTTGACCCATCCCTACCTGGTTATTCGCTATTTCTATATGTCCTGCCTGACTTCAGTAAATTTAGAGTGTCAACTTTTTCTAACACTGCTCTTTCATGACCAACTTTATTGGCTGGTGAATTATTTTTATAGTCATTTAACATTTTAAAGCCGAAATATGTTTAGATTTAAGACTAATTTTTCAATTACAATTGAATATTGCATTATTCTTTGTAGAATAACTATGGTTTATTTGATATAATGTCTTTCTATTTAACCCATAAGTGGGTAAGAAAAGAGATTAATACATTTTCTAATGTAGAGAATTTACCTGGAATACGAACTCGGGCTTTCGATTTCTGATTCAGAGCCACTATATATTATATTACGCATGTGTGCCAGAAATATTGATTGTATCTTTCTGATTATATGTATGAGAGTAATTTTCATTCACACTTTACTTAAAACTTTCTCTTTGCGCTCACAGTCTATCTCGTCGATTCGTAGCACCACTTCTTTGCAGCACAGTCCTTATCAGTCAGGATATTGACTAGCATTCACTATCATATAAGAAGATTAATATTGCATAATCCTCAGCACTTTCTAATTTCTAAGAATATTATTCTATCTCATAATACTTTAATTTCTAGAAAACAGTTTCTGCTTCTTCTATGCAACGTCGAATTTCAATGTCGAAATGTCTGTCATAATTTATTACAGAATGGCTATACCTAGACTAATAACAATGCTTGTTGTCACCTTCCTAAACTTTCTTTTACTGACATTTATACATTCTCTACCGACAGGTAACGAATTCATCAGATGTAGAAAGATAGATAGGGGCGTATTTTCACCGAATCTGTTTAAATTTTACAACGAGAATATTTTGAGGACCTGGATTTGTCATCGGAGGCCAAAATTTAAACAATCTAAGGTACGCAGATGATACAGTGCTGATAGCAGACACAGAAAGGAAACTAAAAGACCTCCTACAGAAGGTAGCTGAAGAGAGTGAAAAGAAAGGACTACAAATAAACTACAAGAAAACCGAATACATGGTCATCAGTAAAAAGAGCAGCTCAGTATGCCAAATACAGGTCGGAGATACTAGAATCAAGCAGGTACAAAAATTTACATACCAGGAAATTGTTATAACAAAAGACGGAAAGTGCGACACAGAGATCCGAAGGCGAATTGGCATGGGAAATGAAGCATTCCAGAAGTTGAGTAAAGTATTAAGAAACAGGACAATTTCGCTAACAACTAAGAAGAGAGTACTAGATTGCGATGTGTTGTCAGATCTTCAATATGGCAGTGAATGGTGGACAATATCATCAAAGATGAAGGAAAAAACATGAAACCACTGAAATATGATTCTACAGAAGGATGCTGCGAATATCATGGATTGAGCATGTGAGCAATGATGAGGTTTTGGAAATGATGGAAATGAAAAGGAAATTCATACTGAGCATTAGGAAGAGACAGCTGAAATTCCTGGGCCATGCAATGAGGAAGTAGGGCTTGGAGAATCTGATACTAACAGGCTAGATAGAGAGAAAAATAGACAGGGGAAAGCAACGAATAACATATTTGAAGGACCTAATCAGTTGGATGACGGAACGACGGTTGCATGGTGCAACAGGAGAAGGCGTGCTAAGAGCCACCAGGGATAGGGAGACGTGGAAAGCCATGATCGCCTACGTCCTGAAGGGACAGGGCACATAAAAGACGAAGAATACATTCTCTAGTTTTACAGTTCCTAGTTTTTTCTATTGTTGAAAATCTTAGACAATGCTTTGTCTAAGAGATATTTAGTTTTTTTTTTCAAGCTGCAAAGCCCAATTGCTACCTTAGATTGTTAATATTATGTCCACTAAAAAATAATCGTGATTGGTTTTAAGGTATTCTTTAGATCACTTTTTTATACAGTTTCAATGAAACCGATGGAAAAAGAATTCATGTCTTATTCCGCTTTTTCTTAATTGATCAGCTTTTTTATAATACCGATAAAAATAAGACTTATAGTGTTCTTAAAGTATTAACCTCAGTTACCGACACTGATAGAGTGGAGTGGGGGGGGGGTAAATCTAAGTTTATATAATCAAGTTAAATCTTCCATCAGCCCTAAATGCTCTTGTAGCTTAATCAGCAGATGAACCGTGATGGATGTAACAAATATTCAGAAGAGAAAGACGCTCTAAAAAGAACCTTTATCTGTATGGTTTTATTTAATTTCTTAAAATAGCGTGCTGTTTGGATAAAATGCAATTAGAATTTAAAATGAATTATATATTAGTTAAAAATAAATAAGATTTTGAAAGATAATAGAAAATGTTCATTAAAATAATCATAAAACATTCTAGAAGAAAAGAAATGAAAAATAACGGATTTTGAGTTTGACTAAAAGAATCAATGATAATGAAACAAACATTAGTTGTAATATACGATAAATAAGTTTAAAGACGAGATGTAAGGAAAATAAATATGACATAGAGAAGAATATAAAACAAGATTTTTAACACGTAAAATAATGTTTCATGAAATATTATGAATACATGTACAATTCAAGACACACAAAGAAAATTGGTCGAAAAATATTGGAATAAAAAAAAGAAAAATATAAATAACGTACAAGGCAAAGAAAAACATAAAATGGAGACGGTTTTAGAAAAGGAAGAGAAAAAAATAGAGCTAAAAGTAAAAACAAACTGAAAGAAATTGAACTGAAAAGGATGAATTAAAAAGAAATAAATGACTGAAATCTGTAGATAATAAATAAATAAATAATAGATGATGTTTAAAAATTTTAAATAGAAAGACATCAAGAAACAGAGTTGAGAAAATGAAGCGATTGGAAAAATAATAAGTAAAACAGAAAGGTATCAAGAAAGAAAGAAAAAGACAACGAGAATATAACTGAATGAACAAAGAATGAAATAGAAAAAAAAACCGTAAAACTGAATTTTGAGGAATGAAATAATAAAAGCAATTTAAATACTAGCATCATAAAAAACATAAGTTGTGTATGTGAATAAAACAGGAATAGTAGTGTGCATCTGCGAAAAAAAGCGAATTAAACATTAAGTAAAAAGGTTGAAAATATAATGAAATCAAAAACACATGCCTGTTTAAAAAACAAACATGAATGAAAGAATTCTAAAGGAAGACATTACAACGAAAACATGGTGATCACCTCAGTTAAGTTCTCATTAATCATTCTGCCACGAAAGAAACGCTATTTCTTCCATCGCTCATTTGCTTTTTCTCTTCCATGTTGTATTCCTTTATGTGTTATTTTGTATCAATTTCAGTGTAGTTTTCTTTGTTTCTCATTCTTTAATCATTTATTCTACAAACATCTATCCTCATCAAAAGATATGTCCAGCTGGCTGGTTTGTCAAAAGAGAAAATTTATAAAGTGGAGAGACAGACTGATCAACAACTTACTTCCTTGGCCGACATTGATTTCCGGATCCGGTTCTAAACAACGTGTTTAATCTTCCATTTTTTGACTGATCATCTGCAAACACGACGTGTGAACGTCATTTTTTAAAGAAAAATATAAAAGACAAATATATACGTATATTGATCTTTAGACTGATTTACAGTCGCATCCGCAAACTTACGTACACACACAAACACACGCACAAATGCACACACACACATACACACACAAACACAAACTCACACACACATACACACACACGTATATATATATATATATATATATATATATAGGTTTCATTGAATAATATAGACGAGTTCTCTCTATTTATTTTGTGTAAGATCCGTTCGTATGATCTGATTAGTTTGATAGTGTTGTCATGGAAAGACGACAAGAAATCGCAATAATTGTTAATTTTTTTTATCAGGTCTGAGCTATCGGCTTACATAAGCCATTATCAAAGGATGAACATTTAATGTTCAGTGAACATAGAACATTTAAATTATTATTAACAGAGTGGAGTTATACAGAGAAAATTAGACAAGTCTATTTTTGTGTAGCACATGGCTGTAGGCCGAGAAAGAATGGTGGTAGTGGGTTTTCTGTGTTCAATTGTGTGTATAGTGGAATGAGGGATTGGTCTGGGCCTGCTACTATAGTGTAGGGGGTAAGTATAATAACTATGACCTCTCCCGTCGATTATAGGCATTGAAGTATTTTAGTAGAGGTGTCGAAATTTATTTTATTTAGGCTAGGTCTAAACTGTTTTATGTAGATAGCTTCTAGAATTTTAAGTTTTCGTTTATTATTTTATTGTCTAAGTATGTGCGTATTTTCAACAAGTGTTTTTCTAAGAAGTGTGTGTTGATAGCCATGGTGCTTTAAATGTCGGAATATGTTTGAATTTTCATTTAAGTGCAATGTAAGTCTCCGCGAAAGCGGGTTAGTAGTATGTCCAATGTAGGTATTATTTAGTTTGTTAGAGATACATTCTCGAAAGGGGCATTTGAATTTATACACTACATTGTTTTTTCCAAATCGCTAACGGTGGGGGAGGAGTCGTTGCGGACGATTGGGTTGGATGTTTTGGATGTAGCGTAATATATGATAAATTTAATTCTTTTGTAGGGGTCTGTCGGAGAGATATTAGTGTTTATGAGTTTTTTAGGATATTTTCATCCAGTTGGTAGTTGGTGTGCATTTGGCTACGATATAAGAGAGTGATATGTTTGGGATTGGTTGGGCTATTACCATGTGTTGTTTTTTTCGTGTTTAGGTTTGTAAGGAAATGTATTTGTTCATCAAATATATAGTTAGGAAAAAGAAAATATCTTAAAAAGAGATGTGATGTATGGACTGATAACATTACAGACATTTCTCTTGATTTTGCTGTGAATCTAGAGACATATATGAAGAGCACCATAAGTCTACTGGGGAATGGTATTTTAGAAATGAGCAAGATGAATTATGGCGGGAAATATTCTGACACGAAATAAGTAAACCACTTTTATTAACAGCAGCCTTAGTAATTTTATTCAATATAATTGCACCATTTTGTACCAGTGAGAAACGTGAGCCCGAAAAAGAGGCAGTGATCTGCTCTTTTGGTAGTCAGCGGTGATCATCCTGATGGAAGAAAAATGGTTCCTATGATTATGTCATAATAGTAGTTTCGTTTGGGGGCGTTCAAATTCACAATTGTTTCTTGCCCAAGATAATAACGGAACCGGGATTTTATGATTTGTCAGCATGACCAAACTCAATATGAGAAATTAGATATGGTATAGTTAAAGGCAACCAATAATATGTGCAAATATACGCATATATTAATTATTAATTATTACTGTATCATTTTTCATCAAAATTCAATTTCTACTACGGTTGCACTACCTACCAAATCTGCAGGAAAACCGAAGGCAAGTCATAATATATTGTTATATCTCCCGAATCTCCCTAGCGTTACATAGACAAAGTTTTCCTTAGTGTGTGGTCTGTACTTAACAAGACCACTTTTTTCTATCTCTTAAGCTGGACTTTCCAAGGATTCTTTCAATTTGTTGTTTCGTTCCATTTGTTATCGTTCCAAGTGCACCTACTATCACTGGTATGATTCTTGTTTTCAATTTCCATATTTTTTCCATTTCAATTTACAGTTTTTTATATTTTGACAGTTTTTGAATTCTTAGGTTGCTAAGTTACAATCCGCTGGACAAGCCAATAAGCAAGTTTTTTTCTTTCGTTTTGGAGTTTAGCAGTAAGTTCCGGTGTATTTACTTCAATTTTTCTGTCTGTGTAGATGGGGTAATCGCATAGAAATGTGACAACTTCTATTTCTGTAACCAGTGCTAAGTGGTGTTCATACCAGAATATTATTATTATGTCATTTTCCACCATATTTTATTTCTGCTATGGCCGCACTACCAACTAAGATTGCGTGAAGACCTAAGGCAGGTCATGGCGTATTGTTATGGCACCATTTCATGTTTTTCTATCTTTCCTATCATCCCTAGCGTTACATAGACAAAGTTTTCCTTAGTGTGTTGATTTTACTTAATAAGACAATTTTTTGTATATCGCTTAATCTGGGATTTCCAGTGATTCTTTCAGTGTCTTGTTTTGTTTCATTTGTGCACCTACTATCACTGGCACGATTGTTGTTTACAATTTCCACACTTTTTCTATTTCAAATTCCAGGTCATTATATTTGGACAGTTTTTTGAATTCCTTGGTTGCTATGTTACAAGACATATCAATTAATAGGTAAGTTTTTTCTTTCTGGTTTTTAATAATAATGACCGGTGTATTTGCTTCAATTTTTGTCTGTGTAGATGGTGTAATCCCATAAAATGGTGACATCTTCTATTTCTGTAACCGGTGCTGGGTGATGTTCATACCAGTGTTTGTTTACATGTTTTTCATAGTGTTTGCACATTGTCCAATGTAAATATTGCCCACTCTATCGTGGCGATTTTATATGTTCATTTGGGACAAGTAAATAACATACTGATATTAGATGGTCTATTGTTACTTGGTATTCATCACAGAACCTGCATTTGGAATCCACGTTGTTATGTATAATATATGCCTTAAAGCTCCTAGTGAAAAGATTTTGGTCTTGCGCTGCAAGAATAAAGCCTTCAGTCTCAGACTCTAATCTAGATGCAGGTAACCATCGATAAGTATTAACTTTATCAACATCGGATTTATTAGCACTTTCTGGATATTGGCCATGCAGAGGTTTGTCTTGCCAGCGTTGTTTCACCTGTTCATGAGCGTTATTCTTGGCTTTCTTTACCATATATTATGCCGCAAGAATTGGTTCTTAGCTTCTGTTCTGCTTTTCTACAGAATCTACTAAAGGTAATCTTGTTTGTATTTACTACCTTATTTTATTATTGAATATTTTTTCTTTCTGTTTTCATGTTGTTTGACTAAATGTATCATCCAGTTCTTTGTTGTTTCTATGTATGTTAGTAAGCCAATAGTTGTTGTCTTGTATAACAATTCTAGCTGAATAAGACCTCTTCCATTTTTTTACGAGGTATTTATAAACGGGCTACTCAGATTTTGGATGATGCATCTTATACTTAGAAAGAAGCTTTCTTATTTTGGAATCCATTCGTCTGATATCATTTAAAGTCCAGTTCAAGATGTTGAAACTGTACTGAACAACTGGGATGGCAAGGCTATTAATGGCCATAATTCTGTTCTGAGAATTCAATTCAGTTTTTAATGTCAGTCGTAGCCTTCTATAGTACTCTTTACGCAGTAATGCTTCATTTTTATGATGAATTTTTTCACTTTCATTTACACCTAGGTGTTTATAAGCTTTTATTATTATTATTATTATTATTATTATTATTATTATTATTATTATTATTATTATTATTTGCACATACAGCATCATCCAGATTCATATATGTGTGCTATGACACGGAAGAAACATAACATATAAAAATTACTTGCTTACAGTCAAAACTTCATATAAACATATATCTGTCCATAGAAGATTGCATATTAAATACAGAAATAAATATACTTCTGTACACATATATACACGTAAATATCCACAATCGTACGTAGCCCTACATTCTCAGTGCCTTGGTGAATTACCCGACCAAACCCCATCAAGCATAAGGAGCAAGCAGATAAAAAGACGTGCCTCGCGGCCAACGAATGCGCCTTCTCTTCAGATCGATCACGTGTGCTGCAACTCTGACGTTCGATTAGTTCGATTTTCGCGGGAAATCAAAGACGAAGCTGAGAACCACTGCCGAAAGGTGTAGGGTGGTATTTGGAAGAAAGAGTAAAAGGTCTGATACTTTCGACTTCTGAGGCCAAAAAGTTCAGCTACACAAAAGGCAGGAGGCAGAAGACGATCAAATGATGATAAGCTTTTATCGCGGCAAATTGTGGCAAATGCGTTTACGTGGAGAACAATTGGACAGTTGTAGAGCCGCCGGCATTGTCCGTTGGACGAGTAAGAAGAGACATTGTGAAATAGAAAGTAAAGTTTGCATTAAAGATAAAGTGAAAACGAAAGTGAAAGTAAAAAAAAATACACAGATTTCGAGAATTAATACTTCAAGAATATTATGCGCACTTGACGATATAATGATGAATTCCGAATCCCATACAATTATAAATTTTATATACAAACACATGTAACATAGACAAATGTGAATAAACAAATTCCTATATGTGTCCCTCTACTCGTGTTCATATATATATATATATATATATATATATATATATATATATATTTGTGTGTAGATGTGTGTGTGCGTGTGTGTACACCGAGACACGCAAATACAGGCACACACAAACAAAGAAACACAAACTCACAAAGTAATATATATATATATATATGATTTTGAGTTCTGTAATTTCTATAAGTAAGCTCTCAAACCGTGTTAATATATCAAGTTTTCAGATATATAGACATATTTAAACATTTACATCCTATAAGCAGTTATCCAATAGATATATATATATATATGTATATATATATATATATATATATATATATATATATATAATCAGCTACATATTTCATTGTGCATATTCGTTAAATCCTTCTCTGGAAATCGTAAAAAACAAGCTGAGAATTTTAAGCGATACTGACTTTGTTTATTTGTCACTGGTAACATAGAATCTAAAAATTTTAATTTTAATATCTACAATAAATTTCCTTACCAAATCATTATTCAAAAATTGTTTATCTCTTACAAGATAAAACTTCACGGGAAAAAACTTGAATAATAATATGGGCAAAAAAATTACAATATCTACCGCTTAGGTATTAATTAAATACACTTTTCAACTGGTTGCTTTCTCCAATAGGATTATAAAATAGTAAATTAAAATACACATTTATGCTAACGTACCGGAAATGCAGAGTATGTACATTTCTGTAAAACTGAAAATGCGCCTGAATCACATAAATCTTATCATATGGATTCTAGCGCATTAGGAAATAGGATGATAATAGTATGATTTTGTTAAAAACATTGAAACAAGAATTATAATATTTAGTATAAGGATTATATAGGAGAGATAAATACAAATTTAAAAGATACCTATTTCATAGACAAATTGGAAAGCGTTTGCTTTTCAAAGATTTATTCGAACAGCTTGGAAAATTTTATTTTTGAAAATATGAGAAATCATAATAATCGTGGAGGCCTCACTCTATCATGCTATCAAGAGAAGTGAGAAAAGATTGATTCATTCATTTCCTAAGAACATTTGAAATGAATGCAAAAGAAAAAAATTAATGATTTTGAATTTGGCTGTCCGATTTCAATTTTTGTACCTACAGACGTTATGTTCTCCTCATGGCTGTTACGGGACAGGATGAAAATAACGAAATAAAAAGAAAAGAAAAGAAACTGGTAAAAGATCAATCGTGAAGATTCAACATTACAGGAACTAGAAAATAAATAAGATTTGAGACTGTTCAAACCAAAATAATATTACGACCCGAAAGAAGAATAATTTGAAAAACATGGAAAACAAATACTACATATAAACTACAAGAAAACTAAATGCATAGTCATCGGTAAAAAGAAGAGCCCAAAATGCCAACTACAGACAAAGATTACTAAAATCAAATAGATACAGAAATTTAAGGACCCGTGAAGTGTTCTGACAAAAGACGGAAAGTGCGACGCTAAAATCCGAAGGCGTATTGGCATGGCCAATGATGCTTTCAAAATGTTGATTAGATTATTAAGAGACAAGAAAATTTAATTAGAAACAAAGAAGAGAGTAATGCAATGTTATCTTATGCCTGTCATTTAATATGGCAGTGATGAATGAAATATTGAAGTAACAGAAATGTGGTTCTACCGAAGGTAGCTGAGAATTCTATAAGCCGAATATGTGAGCAACGACCAGATTTTAGAGAGGACAGAAGAAACTTATACTTATCATCAATAAAAACAGCTGAAGTTTCTGAGACAGTTAATGAGAAAAAGGAGCTTCGAGAATCTAATACTCACAGGACAGATAGAGAGGAAGTGAGGCAGGTGAAACAATGCATGATATACTTGATAGGTCTGACCAAATGGATAGCAGAGCAGGGTCTTAGAGGGATAACAAGAGAAAAAATGTTAAGAACTACAAGCGATAGAAAGATGTACAAGGCCATCAACGCTTACGTCCTGAATTGACACGGCACACAGAAGATAAAAATGATGTAATTTAATTACACTAACACGTTCAATAGTTCTAGATTTTGTTACAAAAGTTAACGAACTGGAACAGGAAGACGACAGCGAAGAGAATGGAATACAGGACACTCAAATAAAAGAGACAATAAGAAATGAATTGTATAGGTGTTAAATACAGACATGAAATCATAAAACAGAAAATCTGTTATCAAAATTTATCTCTCTCTCTCGCTCTCGCTCTCTCTCTCTCTCTCTCTCTCTCTCTGGTGAAAATGTAGTTTCAACATCATTAATTGGGCCATATCTGACATTAATCAAATGGATATCAGCACGAAAAAGCTTCTCATATGTCACCGCATACATCATCCTAACACTGATTTTGATCGTCTTTATATGTCCATATTCGAAGGATTTGCAAGACTTGTTCAAGTAGAATTGGTTTAGAAAACACAACAGTCGGTCTTCAAAGATACTTGGAACTTACCGAAGACTGTCCAAAACAAGATAATATTAAGATCGTCCATTGAAAGAAAATTCATGTGGTAAACCTGATACCAATAGTGATTTTGAAAAAAGAAACTTCATCGGATCGCTGAGCAAAATATATTACTATTATTACTATAATAATAGTAATAATAGTAATGATAAAATATTTCTTCAAAAACTTTAATGAAATGTCACACGTTAGCTTCTTAATTCTGAATTCCTCTTTTATTGTTTCCCCTAAATAAAGTTTTATTTTTCTTATACATGTTCACATTCAGTACCCTCAACTTTTGTGTCTTAGTGCCATTATTGCCTTACTTGGGTGAAATGATTGAAAAATAATAATATGAAACTCAGCATAACCGGAGGGACTAATTTCTGCACTGGAAAATCTACAGATTTTGTGGGAATTAAACTGGGAGTAATTGATATGAATACGACCCAGATCAGGTTACAGACGTAAGATTTGAACAAGCTTTATAGGATTTTGCAATCATATTAAATAATCAAATAATAAAAGACCACGAAAAAACAGAACTTGTTTTTTTTATTAATATAAGAATTCCTGCAGACAGTAATATAGTTTTAAATAGTGTAAATAAATAAATTATGAAAATACAATGAAGTAGAAATTTAAAAGAAAATAATGTACATGGCGTTAATAATTTCAGCTATGTTTCTGGTTTTGGGTTTTATTGGAAAAAGTTGTAATGAATTCATTGAAAGTATTTTTGGCATCCCAAGCCCTAAAGGAATACAAAAGGAAATGTTCTCACATTCACTGCTTCCACATTACGGGACGCTTAATTTATGCAAAATACAGATGCCTTTAGGTTGTTTTATTATTGTTCTATGTTTTTACAAATCTCTTCTATGGAAAATGTGGTGATAACATTTTTGAGCTGATGTCTCTAAATGGGACCTGGACGAAAATGAGTATACTACAAAAATCTATTGCCGTACTACTACTACTACTACTTCTACTACTACTACTGCTGCTGCAGCTGCTGCTACTACTACTACTACTACTACTACTAATAATAATAATAATAAAAATAATAATTTGTTCGTCCACTGTATATTCATTTATTTTTTCAATAAAGTTGTTGATCGAAAATAGGGTTATCAGAATAAGATAAATTAAATAAGTAAATTAAATCAATAAATAAATAAAAATAAATATATAAATAAATACGTAGTCTTTCTATAAAATAATATCGTAGGAATTGTTTTTCATCTTATTTAATTTATTTTCCCGTTGTTTTGTTTTTTTTTTTTTTGTCTTTAAGAAAATTATTTTTTAAAAAAAATAATACGAAATATCGACAGCTAAAGGAAATATAAAACTGATGATTTTATTTATTAGGATCATTTAAACAACAAACAGATAGATAGATAAACAGATAGTAAAACAAAATTTCATATTGAAAAAAAAATCAATAAAATTAAATAATATATGAAGAAAAATTCATGTTTATGTTAAGAAAAAAATGATTCATGTTTATATTAAAAAAATTCATGTTTATGTTAAAAAGATTCGATAATATCTAAATAAAAATTCATGTTTATATTAAAACAGAATTTCAAAAGAGAAAAAAAATTCAAAGAGAGAGACGCTGGTTGAAAAAAAAAAACAAACAAACTTGGACGTAACGGCCGTTCAACGAAAAAAAATCACTACACTTAGAGAGTATTGTTAAAAGAAAAAAAATTGTTGCTACCATCACTAGTCCTTGCAATAAAAATAATTAAGATAAATGTTTTTAAAAATTCAAAATTTAATGGAAAAGAAAAAGTGGACACACCTTTGAGTTTACTTCTTCTTCTTCTATGTGCCCTGTCCCTTCAGGACGTAGGCGATCATGGATCTCCACGTCTCCCTATCCCTTGTGGCTCTTAGTATGTTTGCTCCTGTTGCTCCTGGCAACCCCCGTTCCGTCATCCACCTGATCAGGCCCTGCAAATATGTTATCCGCTGCCTTCCTCTGTCTCTCCTTCTATCTGACCAGTCAGTATCAGGTTCTCCAGGCTTTCCTTCCTCATTGCATGTCCCAGGAACTTCAGTTGTCTCTTCCTGATGCTCAGCATCAATTTCCTTTTTGTTGCCATTCTTTCTAACACATCGTCGTTGCTTGTATGCTCAGTCCACGATATCCGTAGCATCCTTCTGTAGAACCACATTTCGGCCGCTTCCAGTTTTGTCCTCATTTTCGATGATATTGTCCAGCATTCACAGCCGTACTGAAGAACTGACATCACGTAGCAGTCTAGCACTCTTTTCTTCGTTTCTATTGAGATCTTCCTGTGTGTTAGTATTTTGCTCATCTTCTGGAACGCGTCCTTTGCCATGCCAATTCGCCTTCGGATCTCCGTGTCGCACTTTCCATCTCCTGTTAGAACACTTCCTAGGTACTTAAATTCTTGGACTTGTTTGATTCTGTTATCCCCCACCTGTATTTGGCATTTTGGGTTGTATCTTTTGCTGATGACCATGCACTCAGTTTTCTTAAAGTTTATTTGTAGTCCCATCTTGTCACTCTCCACTGCTACTTTCTGTATGAGATTTTGCAGTTTCCTTTCCGTGTCCGCAATCAGTACTGTATCGTCCGCGTATCTTATGTTGTTCAGGTTGTGGCCTCCAATAATAAATCCTGGTGTGTCATCTAGGGTCCTCAAAATATTCTCGCTGTATAGGTTGAACAAATCCGGTGAAAAGACACAGCCTTGTCTTACGCCTTTTTCTATCTTTGTGTATCTACTGAGGTCGTTACCTGTCCGTATGCAGGCCGTTTGCTGCCAGTAGAGATTCTTGATTATTCTTATATCTTTGCCGAAAATGTCGAGGTTGCCTATCATTTCCATCAATTCTTTGTGTCGTATTTTGTCGAATGCTTTCGCGTAATCAATGAAGCATAGGTACAAGTCTTTCTTCATTTGTAATGCCCTTTCAGAGAGCATCCTAATCATGAATATGGCGTTCCTTGTTCCAGTGTCTTTGACGAACCCGCACTGTTGCTGTCCTATCTCTGGCATGATTCTGCTTCTCGCTCTATTCATCAGGATTCTGACAATCAGTTTTGTAATGTGACTCATTAAGCTGATAGTTCTGTGTAGTTCACACTCGTTTGCACCTGGTTTCTTCGGCAGTGCTATAAATATCGACTTGCATAGGTCGTCTGGTATTATTCCGCTGCTATAAATTCCGTTTATTATGTAGGTAATCTTTTCTATGCCATACTCTTCTAAGGCTGTCAGCAGCTCTATCACTATGCCATCTGGGCCAGGTGCTTTATTTCTGTTCATTTTGGCCATTGCCGCTTCCACTTCGGATTTTAGTATTTCCGGTCCATCCATCTCCTTGTGTATTCTCGGTTGTTCTCTCTTGTCGCCAAAGAGATCCTTTATGTATTCTTCCCATCGCTGGAGTATTTCCTCTTTCTCTACTATGATTGTCCCTTCCTTGGATTTTATGCATCCTGTTGAGGAACAGGTTTTTTGTCCTGTCAGTTCTCTTATCTCTTTATGCATTTCTGCTTTGTTGTTCCTGCTCAGTCTCTCTACTTCTGCACATTTGTTGTTGAGCCATTCCTCTTTGGCTTGTCTGCATTTGTTCCTTATCTCCCTGTGAAGTTTTTTGTACTCTGTTCCGTGTCTTGGCGTTATTTTTTGTCTCCTTTGCATCATGTGGAGGATCTCTTCGGTCATCCACTCATTTTTTCTTCTTCGTCTGATTTCCTTTGGGGCTATGTTGTTCGCTGAGGTCACCATTGCTTCTTTTAGCGACTCCCATTTTGAGTATCCTTTTCCAATTTGTTTTTCATATTTCTTTTTTACGCTGTTATTATATTCTTTCTGCAGGGTGAGATCATCCTCTAGTGTGTCGTATTGCAGTCTTGGTGTTATGCTGGGTTTCTTCAGTCTTCGGAGTTTCACTTTTAGTTTGCAGATGACTGGGACGTGGTCACTTCCGCAGTCAGCACCTGGGTACGTTTTGCATTGGACTACTGCGTTCCTGAATCTCTTGTTTATAGTTATGTAATCTATTTGGTTCTTCGTGTCCCCTCCTGGGCTTCTCCATGTCCATAAACGTCGTGGGTGTTCTTGGAACCAGGTGTTAGTAATGACCTGGTCATTGGCTGAGCACCATTGGATCCATTTTTCTCCTCTTTCGTTGCGCTCTCCTAGTCCGAAGTTGCCGTTCGTGTCTCCTTCTCTATCTTTACCTACCTTTGCATTTAAGTCCCCCATTACTATCCTGACTTCTTGGCTTTTGCACTGAGCCTTAGCACTGTCCAGTATTGAATAGAATGATTCTATTTCGTCCTCTGAGCTTTGAGTTGTCGGTGCATAAACTACTATAATAGCTATATTGAGGGGCCTTCCCCGCAGTTTAACCAAGAGGACTCTCTCTGACAGTTGCCAGTATCCAAGTACACATCTCTTCACTTGTTTGTTTAGTATTAAAGCGACCCCTTTTTCGTGTTTTTTTCCTCCTGCATATATTATCCTGTGGGTGTCGCTACTGAAATCTCCGTTATTAGGCCATCTTGTTTCACATATTCCTAGGATGCTGATATTCAGTCTGTTCATCTCCTGTTTGACATTCTCTAGTTGTCCACAGTTCAGTGTCCTGGCGTTCCATGTTCCTATAGTGAGTTTGTCTTTGATGCGCACAGTTGCAGGGTTGCAGGGTTAACGATAAATAAATAAATATATAAAATGAATGAATAAATGAAAATAAATTATTAAGTATTCATTCTAAGAAAGAATATCGTAGAAATTGTATCAAACAGTTTTTAGTGTTTTTCATCGTATTTGTTTCTGTTGTCTTGCTTTATTTTAGAAAACTAGTTAATAAATCTATTATGAACATTTAAAGAAGAAACATACAATTTAAATTATATACGAAGAAAAAATTAATGTTTACATATAAAATAATAAAATTAAAAATTAAAAATTAATGTTTACGTTTAAAATAGTAAAACAAAATTTCATTAGAAAAAAAAGGTTACGTTTTCAGGAGCCTCAGAAAAACACGTCATTCTCGTTGTAATTCCAATTACATTTTTATTTTAAATCTCACAGCACTAATAAACTTAAACGTATGTAAACTTTTTCCATTATTTTTTTACAAAGACTAGTGATAGTAGTAACAATTTTTATTTATTTATTTGTTTATTTATTTTTATAAAATACTCTAGTGTAGTGATGTTTTGTTTCGTTGAGCCGTTGCTACGCCCAATTTTTTTTAAACCAGCGTCTTTCTCTTGGAATTCCAATCGCATTTATGTCGCTTGGCAGCCCATTTAGGAGAAGGAAAACTCCGAACAACAACCCACAACTCAAGGTGTTAATCGTGCCGAGGAGTGAATGGCTACTGCGTTATGCGTTTATAAACGATCCCCTACTGACTTCGGGACCCTTTTTGTAAAAGACCGTTACCCAACATGCCTGGCAACTTTGAGTGGACATTTGGACCCGTGCGGTACTCGTGGGAAAAATATGAGAAATACAAATAGAAATAAAAAGTTCAGTATGACTCTTAAAGTGGATAAACAAGGAGCCCGTCCTTCAGTAGGGAACCTACCTGAGGTCGAAAAATCTGCTATAGGAACAAACTGAATGAATCTTCAGGTTCCCACAACCAGAATAATTCTAATGTTGATCCTGAAAATTCTCCAGCTAGATCTGCAACCGTATATTTAAAGAAAGAAAAAATAAAATGGTCTCGTGATGAGTACAAAGTCGTTATGACTTCATTTCATGAAGCGTTACTCAAACCTTACTCAACAACACATGACTCGCCAAACATATTACATTTGGCGTGAAAAAGTTGGTCAAGCAAATAGAAAGCATATTGATGAAAATAAATTAGTCAATGTACGAAGATACATTATCGTAATAACCGATTGACAGAGGCTGAAATTAATGAGATTAAAAGAATTGTAACCAGAATAGAGGAATCAAAAATATGAAATAAAAAGTAATAACATCAAACAAGCCGCACGTCATAATGTAGAAACCGTGATACACACAAATCACTGTGAAGATAATGCTGTAAGTTTAAAAGTGCTGGAAATGTGTAATCTGAGTCAGTTGCAGGACGAAAATAAAACGAGTTCAGAACACATTGAACAGAATTATTTTACGGAAAATAAGAACAGTATACAAGGAGCCAAGGAAGAAATCAAGAACCATATAAGTCAAATACAAATTATTGCAATGGAGGAACGATAACAGCTCCCAAAATTACAACCAACAAAGCATAACCTCCGAACTATTAAGCTCTACAATGCAGCACTCAAATTAATTTTGGAAGAAGAAGACACTCATACAAATCTCAATGAAGCAATATATGCATCAGCAATAGCAGCAAAAAAAAATTGAACATCAAATTAAAAACAAGGCAGTCTCGCAGACATAAAAATCCACCTTGGAAAAGAAAAATAGAAAAAGAAATCGAACAACTTAGAAGTGATCTATTAGAACTGGATGAACTGACTAGAGATATAAATGTAATAACTAGGAAAATCAGAAGAGTCGAAAGAAAATACAACATTAGAAATGAAAATGAAGTCCTATCAACTAAGGAAAAAATAAAGCAAACAATAAAACTGAAGACTCAAAGAATAAGACGCTATGAAAAAAGATCAAAATTCTACAGATAAAACAAGATTTTTCAAACCGATGCAAAGAAATTTTACAGGAAAATAGATAAAACAAGAATTGGAGTGACAGTCCTCACCCCCCAAAAAATGGGAGAAGTTACACAGTTCTGAGAAAAGATATGGGCTTGCCCTAAAGAACATGACAAAGAAGTAGATTGGATTGCACAAAAGATAGAACGAATAAAGAATAAAGCAGAACAGACATGGGCCTAGAATTACAGAAGAGGATGTTCAATTTGCCCTAAAACAACACACAATTGAAAATGTCTAGGTATAGATAAAAGTAATAACTTTTGGCTATATTATTTAAATACAGCACATAAAAAACTAGCCAGAGAACTTTAAGAAATGGTTGACGATCCCACTAAAATTCCTGCATAGATGACCAATGGAATTAAATGTCTTCTCCCCAAGAATAGTAATACAAACAACCCGAAAAACTACAGACCAATTACATGCTTGCAAACAACATATAAACTATTAACATCTATTTTAACTAAACAGACATATTTATTTTTAGAAAGAAATGACATGCTATTGCTTGAACAAAAAGGGTGCAAACGTGGCTGTTCCGGATGTAAAGACCTATTGCTCATTGACTAAATGATACTGGAAAACTGCTACAGCACAAAAAATCCTAGTACTGCCTGGATGGATTATCGTAAGGCATTCGATAGTGTGCCACATTCCTGGATTTTAAAGATTTTAAATATATACAAGATATCACCCGTCATCATCAGTTTCATCAAACAGTGCATGTCTATATGGAAAACAATCATATCTTTACCTCAATCATATAAATGTAACCTATAAGTCTGATGAAATAAGCATCAAAATAGGTACATGTCAAGGTGATTCTTTGTCTCTCTCACTATTCTGCATATCATTAATAGCACTAACCAGTCAACTTAATAAGACTGAATGTGGTTATACAATAGGCCAAAAGTAAATAAGCCATCTATCTTACATGGATGACTTAAAGTTATATGCTAAGAATGATAATGAGCTGGAAGGTCTTGTGCAAATTTTAAAATGCTTCAGCGAAGACATTGGAATGAAATTCAATTTGAATAAATGTGCAAAAGCTACAGTTTTACGTGGATCAATACAAGAAACACCCTCAATTAGATTAGAGCCTGCTGTAACAATAAAAGAATTGAAACAAGAAGAAGCTTATATATACCTAGGTGTAAATTAGAGTGAACACATTCACCATAAAAAATGAAAGATATAGTGCGTAAAGTGTACTATAGAAGGCTACGAATGATATTAAAAGCTGAATTGAATTCTCAGAACAGAATTATGGCCATTAACAGCCTTGCAATTCCAGTTGTACAATATAGTTTCAAAATCTGAAACTGGCCTCTAAACGACATCAGACGAATGGATTCTAAAACAAGAAAGCTTCTTTCTAAGCATAAGAAGCATCATCCAAAGGCTGATGTAGGCCGTCTATACATACACTGTAAAGAAGCTGGAAGAAGCCTTATTCAGTAAGAATTGTCATAAAAGGCAACAACTATTGGCTTACTACCATACATAGAAACAACAAAGGATTGGGTGATACAATTAGGAAGGCAAAATGAAGAAAGAAAGAAAAAATATTCAATAATAAAAGAAGGCAGTAAGTACAAACAAGATTTACAGTTAGTAGATTCTGTAGAAAAGCAAACAGAAGCCAAGAACCAACTATTGCGTCAAATATATGAAAATGAAAGCCAAATATAAAGCTCTTGAACAGATGAAACAACGCTGGCAAGACAAACCTCTGTATGGCCAATATCCAGAACGTGCCAATAAATCCAATGTTGATAAAGTTAATACTCATCGATGGGTACGTGCATGTGGATTAAAGTCTGAAACTGAAGGCTTTATTCTTGCAGCGCAAGACCAAAATCTTTTCACTAGTAACTTTCAAGCAAATATTATACATAATAATATGGATCCAAAATGCAGGTCTTGTGATAAACACCAAGAAAGTATAGACCATCTCATCTCAGGATGTTCTGTACTTGCCCCAAATGAATATAAAAATCGCCACGATACAGTGGGGCAATATTTACATTGGACAGTGTGCAAACACTATGGAAAATCTGTAAACAAAGACTGGTATGAACATCACCCAGCACCGGTTACAGAAATAGAAGAGGTTACCATTCTATGGGATTACACCATCTACACAGACAAAAAATTGAAGCAAATAGGCCAAACATTATTGTTAAAAACAAGAGAAAACTTGTCTCTGAATTCATATGGCTTGTCCAGCGGATTGTAACATATCATCCAAGGAATCTGAAAAATTGTCAAAATATAAAAAACTGGAAATTGAAATAGAAAAAATGTGGAACTTTAAAAGAGTTGTGTCAGTGATAGTAGGTACACTTGGAATGATAAAAAATGGAACAAAACAACACATTGAAAGGATCATTGGAAACCCCAGCGTAAGAGATATACAAAAAATTATCCTATTAAGTAGATCCCACACACTAAGAAAAACTGTGTCTCGTAACGCTTGGGATGATGGGGAAGATAGAAAAAAACATGAAATGGAGCCATAACAACACGCCACGACCTGCCTTAAGTCTTCCCGCAGATTTGGTTGGTAGTGTGACCATAACAGAAATCGAAATATGAAGAAAACGTACATAATAATAATAATAAAAGAACTGCAACCAGAATAGTTGAATCAACATGAAAGGAAATCAGGAAGTGGACATAAAAAGTAATAACATCAGATAAACCACAGATCATAAGGAAGAAACTGAAATACACACCAAACACTGTGATGATAAATTTGTAAGTTTAAAAATGCTGGAAAGGCGTCGGCTTAGTCGATCACAGAGCGGTAAAAATTGAATCCAAAACACATTGTAAATAATTTTTATCGCTAACAAGAAGCCAAGGAAGAAGTCATGAGTTATATAAGTCAGGCAGAAATTATTTAAATGAACGAACGAGAAAAACTCAATAAGCTCAAACCTAGAAAAATATACACTGTAGCAATCAAATTAATTCCGAATGAAGGCACACATATGAGTCTCAATAAAACAATAGATGCGACTAAAAAAATTAAACATCAAAGTAAAAAAGAAGCAGTTTTACAGACATGGCGATCTACATTTCAAAAGTAAGATGGAGAAAAAATGGAACAATTAAGATTTGAATTTTCAGTACTCATGGAACTGGGTAAAGAAATAAATTAAAGCATAAGAAAAAGAAAAAATTCAAAGAAAATATAAACTAATAGTGAAACTGAAATCCAATCGGTTAAAGAAAAAATACAACTAAAGGCTAAAAAATCTGACGCTATGAAAAAAAATAGGAATAATCTACAAACTGGACAAAATAATTGAATATGTTACGTAGAAATTTTGGGGAGAAATATTCAAACAAAAATTGATGTGACACCAAATCCGAAAGTGGAAGATGTTAAACAGTTCTGAGAAAAAGTGGCATATCTAAATAGCATAAAAAGGAGCAAATTGCATTACGCAAGAGTTAGAATGGGTAAAATATAAATGAGAAGAAACATAGGCGAGAATCACAGAAGAGGATGGTGAATGTTAGCTACAAAAGTATACACAGTCGTAAATCTTCAGAAATAGATAAAACATCCAAATTTTGGCTATTTTTTGGCTATACAAGGTGTTGCAGAAAAATCTGAAAATTGACAAAAAGAAGATGAAATAGGCAATAAAAACAAAAGTTGTAAAAGTAGAGACCGAAAGTTTATTTAGCAACAGTTAGAGTTACATACTAGATTATTATTAAATGTAACCGCCGTCGGCAGCAACAACCATCTCAAGGCGGGCGTGAATGAGTCACACGCTATGGCGATTATATCGTTATCCATAACGGCGAAGGCCTCCACGATGGCAACTTTTAGAGAGTATTGTGGGCGTGATTGTTGGTCTTGGCCTCGATCACACCCTGGCAAATATAATACTGTTTTTACATTATTCGGGCTATTGTTCTCATCTTTGTTGCCATTTGTAAGACGTTTCGGCCGTTGCATTCTCCAGCCTTATTCAGGTGCTAGGAATTTCGAACCAAGCCCTTTATTACAATCACTAGGGTATATCATTCTTATTCCTTAACTGGAGCATCTTCTGGTAGTCAGGAGTTATATCCCTCTAACCCAGTAATTACTTGTTCACTAAATATAGACAAATATAATACATAATAATGTGGATCCAAAATGCAGATTCTGTGACAAATAACAGAAAACCATTGAACATTTAATCCCAGGATGTTCTCTAATTTGGCCAAACGGTTATGAAATCATAACGATAGACTGGAGTAAGATTTAAACAGAACAATGTGTTTACACGTTGGAAAAGATGTCAGCAATCACTGGCATTAACACCACTTAGCACCGCTTACAAAAATAGAAGTCATCAAAATTCTATGTGAGTACAATATCGTTACATACAGAATAATTGAAGCAAATAGCAAGACATAATTGTCAAAAACCGAAAGAAACAAACTTGTCTACTAAAATATATGACTTGCTTAGAGGACTGTAACATAGTGATCAAGGAATTCGAAAAACAATCGAATATAAAGACCTGTAAATAAAAATAGAACAATGTGGAAATTGAAAGAAATATATTACCAGTCATATTAGATCCCTGAAAAATCCTTGAAAACGCGTGCTTTCGTGAAATACAAATATTGTTTTGATAGGTACAGTGCCCACACTAAAAATAAATTTGTCCATGTAACGCTAGTGACGTTATGGGAGTTAGCAAAACACCCCAGGAAATGTAGCCATAACAGCACTCTTTGTCAACGATGACATTGTGTTGAAGTGTCTCCTCGATGCTGTAAAAGTTTTCAGTGATAGCAACAGTACAGATTTTGGATTAGATAAATGTGCTAAAAGAACATTCGATATAAAGAAAATTGCAGAAACACACTAAATAGTTGTAGATGTTGTCACAAAGTTTAAGTATCTGGAACAATAAAAGTTTTATATATACCTACGAGTCAGCGAAAGAGATTGAATACAGCATATCTAAATGAGGGAGAGTGTAAGAAAAAATATTACCGTCGTATACAGTCAGAGTTGAAATTAAAAAAACAGAATATCAGCTATAAACTCTGTGTCTGTGGTGCAAACGGTTTCAACATCCTTAATTGGATCATAGTTGACATTAAGCAAATGGATGCCAAAAGAAGAAAGCTCTTCCCTTGCCAAGGATATATTTCATTCTAAGGCTGATCTTGATCATCTGTATGCGTTGAGATCTGAAGTAGGCAGAGGATGAGTTCAACCTTTCCTGTCTTTAGTATCCACAACAACCGGTCTTTAAAGATAATTGGAAGCTACAGAATCCAAGATAAAGATCTCTGTCAAAGAAGCATTTGTTCTAAAAAAAAGGCCTGCCTTTGCATCCAGCAAATAGACTGCGGAGATGTGGATCAATACTTTTAAATTATAACTTGAAAATGGAGTTCCTATAGTTTAAAAAAACTGTCATGACGACGGACTATCCAGATTAATTCTAAAGCACAGAGAACCTTTTCGATGTTACTGTGATTGCGTCTCTTTGGACAGAAGTAACATTTAAAACCACATTAAGCAACACAGTAAAAGAACTTCCTAGAACTCCCGACCAAATTAAACGAGAAGCTCTAAACGATGAGATTACAGGCAAACCAAAATCGAAATTCGTGAAAAGGACCAACAAACTTCAGATATTTTCTTTAAGTGCGAAAAATTACTGCTACATATTAAGAGAGTCGTAATTACCACAACACTGCAAAGAAGAATTCTGAAAGCTTTCTATGCCGGTCACTCAGGGATTACAAGGAAGAAAAGCCTTATGCGCAGTTATGTATGCAGTTATGAACATGGATAAGGATATCGAACACGTCGTAAAATACTGTAAAGGCTGTACCTTGGCATATCAGGCACCTCCAATCAAATATAATCTTTGGCCCAAAACGGACCGACCATGGTCTAGGATTCACATAGATTTTGCAGGACCACTAGATGGATACTACTACCTTATAGATAACTTCTCTAAGTAGTCCGTAGTTTTTAAATGTAGAAATCACACTACAGAACTGACAATAAAATTTTTACACGAACTTTTCGCCAGATTTAAGGTAGTCGATTGTTTAGTGTCAGATAATGGGACGCAATTTACGTCCAGTGATTTTAAGGATTTTTGTGAGAACTTCCAGACCAATCATGTCACGATGGCTCCATATCACACGAGGTCTAAAAGACAGGCCGAATGCATCGTTGACACGCTGAAAAGAGCTCTGATAAAAACAAGGAGCATACCCACAGAAAAAGCCCTACAACAATTTTTTTCAGGTGTAGAGAATCACGCCCATCGACTGCACGCCATCATTATTACCCCAAGCCGAGGTCATTTGGACGTAATTTCAGTCTGTGTTCGAGAAGCTCTTCCCAAACAAACAAAACCTGGACGATAAAAAACAGTACCTACAAAAAGCTACGAACCCAGAGAGAAAGTTTTATTTTCTCGGATGTTTCGGGATAATATATTTTTCATGAATATAGGTACAATTGATAAAAAGTAAGAAATATGCGCTACATAATTAAAGGTCCCCAGTTTACTCACAAAGGGCATTTAAATCAAATCAAGAAACGTCTGCCAGATGATACTGAGAGCAGTCCTCCTGAAGAGAGAGAGAAGTCATGGATATCATTTACGATATTGTTGACATGCCAATGCCACAAGCGGCTCTGGAACAGCACTGTTTTAAAAGAGAAAGAAAAATGACAGATTTTCTCGTCGTTGATCCAAAACGAAAAAATATTAACACTGCTGCAGAGTTGATACTTAAGAGTTTCCGCTTTTGAGAGAGAGAGAGAGAGAGAGAGAGAGAGAGAGAGAGATAGAGAGAGAGAGAGAAGAGAGAGAGATATCTATTACAGTAGATCGCTCTGACAGCCGTGCCATTAAAATTAAACTGGTGATCTTCTCATGTTGTACCAGTTAGTACTAATGTTTTTGTTAATATATTCGTTTAGCTCTATTTCTGACTTACTGGCCCCTAACCAGGGCACAAAACCAAGAGTTTCAAAAGAGGATTGCAAGTGGGTGAAAAAGGGCAAAGAAATCACGATATCCTTACTGCAGTAGCAAAGAACCTAAAAAAGAAGACAAACTCAAATTCAATACACAAAATGCAGAAGAGATAGCAAATAAGCCTGTTCATACTTAATACTCTACCCGTTACAAACAAGATGATATATAGAAAGCCTGGTTAAGTATTGCAGGGTTGAAAGCTGAAAACGAAGATTGCATTGAAAAATTGTGTTAGCACAAAAAGAACATTCCGTCATAAATATATAAATCATCATGTATCAGTTAGCACACACTGAACAAAAAATTTAGCGTGATAGAGTGCGAAACGAAAAATAGCAAGAAACTCGTATGAACATTACCCAGAATTCTTTACAGAAATAAGCATCTAAGAAATGTATGCAACTTTACAATAAACACATAGAGAAAACAAAATAATCTAGTTGTTAAGAAATCGTGAGCAAAAACCACATGGACAGAATGTGATTTTTTTACTGACATAGCAGTCACCGTAGATTGTAATGCGTACTTAAAAAATGTTAAAAAAAAAAACTGTAAAAATGCAAGGATCTTGATAATGGAAATTTATAAGTTAACCATTTAAGGTAACCAGTAGTTCTAGATTAGTTGACAGTAAGAAGTTACGATAGATTCATTTAAGAGATTCCTGGTAGACCAAACCTTAAAAAAATAGAAAAAACTTTTACTCACAATTACAATTTACACATTATAGAGAGCTTTATCCATGTCAAATTTGCGTGATCGTAGTTTATTATTACAAACACTTGATCAGTGCTAAATGTCATTAAACCATTTCAGACAATTGTATCTGGTTAGAACTCTGAAGAAAATGCGTATATAAAAGAAATCAAATGAAATAATAGGAATAATAATACCACTTATAATAATAATGATAATAATAATAGTAATAATTATAATAATAATTTTTCACAGATTTGGTAGGTAGTGCGACCATAGCAGGAATAGAATCATGATGAATGATAGCAAAAATAATAACGCGGGTGGGATTACAAGATTGACGATTTTTTTCCAATCTCCTAAAAAATTAACGTTTTTGTCAAGGTTAATAACATAAATTTGAAATTTGTTACTTTTACTACTATTCTAAAGTAAATATGAATTTTTCTTAAAATTAATTAATTGATCTGATACTCTTTTAATGATCCTGGTTAATTAATCAACTAGATTTATTATCTGTATTATTCTTTAAAAATTACGATATTAGTTGTCGATATTTCGAAACCAATTTTTTTCTTTAAACAACGTTAATTTTTCTTAGAATGACTATAATATTAATAAAATAATTGATTAAACAGATGAACTTACAAATTAATGAACGAACGAGTAAAAAGGAAAGAAAATTGCCAAAGTTTTCTTTTTATTTTTCTTTGAACATAATACCCAGTGTTTTTCCGACGTCTTTATTTTCGAACTCAAATCGCGTCCCTCTTTTCAATATCTTGGCAACCGAATCAAGAGAAGAAAATCTTCAAACATAACCTGCAATTTTAATCATGCTGAGGAGAAAATGGCTGCTGAGTTATGATGTCGTGAACGATCCTATATAAACTTCGGAACCCTGTTTGTAAAGGACCGTTTCCCAATATTTCAGGAAAATTTGGTTAGACTTTTGGATCCGCGCGTCAGTCATGGGAAGGATATGAGAACTAAATTTAAACCAAAACGTCCAGTGTAGCTCTTCTAATGGGTAAAAAGGGAGCCCGTCCTCAGATCGAAAAATCTGACATGATAACAAATGTCTACACAAATAATGAATATTCTGGACCCTCTACTTGGATAATCCCAATGATGACCATGGAATATCTCTAACAAGATCCAAAACCACTCATTTGAAGAAAAAAATATAAACTGTTCACATAAGTACAAAGTCGTTATGAACGCATTTCATAAAGCCTTACCAAACTCCAAAAACCATCATTCGCCAAGCATATAGCATTTATCTAGAAAAGCTGGGACCAACAATTAGAAAGAAAACTCACGACAATAAATTTGCCAATGTAAGAGGGTACATCATAAGAAAAAACCGATTGACAGCGGCTCAAATGAAAAAGAAAAAATCTGCAGCCAGAACAGTTTAATTAACAGAGCAGGAAAGAGAACCGGAAACAGATTAAAAATTTTAATGTAGCACCAACCTCAGTTCATGAAGAAGACTCTGATGTAACCCTATTTTCAAATGGCTGGTATTAATTTAAGTGATTTTCAAGATGAAAAGAGATTTCTGTAAAAGGTGGAGAATGCAATTATTTTAGTCCAGAAAAGTAGCCGAAATGATAAAAATTGGAAAATGCAGATTTAAAGTGTTTAATGAGTGCAGAACTGCATTTTAAAAGTAAGCGAATTTCTCGATATTAGATAAATATTTGTCAATGGGTTTTGACGATATGTGACCCTAGATCGAAACACGGATTTAGGATATCCTGTTTACTGATTACCTGGACATAATACTCATTATAATGTTTTGATTTGTTGAATAACTACTTTTCCCAATATTTTTGCGACGTCAATAACAGGCAATAACAGAGAATAAATTTTCTCCCCTTCCCTTAGAACTCGAAATGGTTAAATTATATTACTAACATGTGAAGATAGTAAGTCATATATAGGGAAATCCCGTACATAAGTTCAACATCCCAGTTTTGTGTTGTTTTAATAAAACTGGGGTGGAAAACGAGATTAGTCAGTTCACGCCCCGTGTTTGGAATAAGAAGCCACAAAAAAATTAGTTGAGGCCTGCAGCAAGAAAGGACTCAGACCAGCAGTGAGTTGATGCAGACAATCTGAAATAGCCTGCCATGAGAGAGAGATATTGCAAGAGATGGTCAGTCCAAATTCAATCAGCTGCAAATTGAATAAACCATCGTCCCATGAAGATGAGTGAACATGAATATTATCGCGCATATGTAATACAAGCCAAATTTTTTGCGTCTCTTAAACTTGACTTGCTTGTAATTTTGTATTTATTCTATATATATAAATATATATGTCTACAATGTGGCGTTGCAGTCTTAAATTTGGTTTTCATTATATACCATTCTCTTGCAAGTCTGAGCACCCCTTGTCTAGTGGCAACAAGCGATCGTGTTTTGGCTAATTCGAGATCAACAACACAACGTGTGCAGAATCAACCGAAGCTCAGAAGGGTTGTCTGGAATCAGCCAGGGATGGTGTTATGCTGAGATACACACCAATCAGTGTGGACTTAATGATGAACGTTTAGCGATGTTGGAAATGAATGAGCTTAGTCGTTCATAAGACGGAAATAAAAGTCCAAAATACACTGAACAGAAATTCGTTACAGAAATCAAGATTAGTATACAAGAAGCCAAGAAAGAAATCATGAGACATATAAGTCAGGCACAAAATACTGAAATGGAAGAACGAAAACAACTCTCAGCATTACATTAGTGCATTAAAATTAATTCTCAGTGAAGAAGATCCTCATACGAGAATCAATTAAGCAATATATTTATTAGCAATGACAGAAACTAAAAATTAAACATCAATATAAACAAGAGTCTGACAAACATAAAGATCCACATTGGAAAAAAAAATTAATCAACTAAGTTCATTATCAGTGCTAGATGAATTTGCAAGAGGAAAGTATTAGAAAAGTACGTGTGTCGAAAGAAAACCCAGAATTAGGAATGAAAATGTAATCCTATCAACTAAGGAAAAAATAAATCAAACGATGCAACTGAAGGTTTAAAGAATCAGACAATATGAAAAAAGAACAAGATTCCACAGAGAGAACAAATCTTTCAAATCAACGCAGTGAAATTTTACAAAGAAATAAGTAAACAAAGAATTGAAGTGACTATCTCGTCAATCCATAAGAGATGTTATACAGTTCTAGGAAAAAATAAAGACTGCATCAAAAAAGCAAATTGGATTACGGAAAAGATAGAACGGATGAAAAATAAACCAGAACAAACATGGTAAGAAAGGAATCATAGAAGAGAACGTTGAATGTGAACTGATAAAAACACATAGTTGTTAATCTCCAGGAATAGTTAAAATACCTAACTTTGGTTCTATTATATAAATACACCATACAAAAATCAAGCCAAAGAACTTCAGGAGATAGTTAATGATCCCACTAAATGAGATAACCAAAGTCATTACCTTCCTTCTTCGAAAGAATGGTGACACGTATATTACAAAAACTACAGATCATTTAGACGTTTTCCCACTACTTACAAACTGTTGACATCTATTTTGACAAATCAGATATATTTTTTTCTTGATAAAATTATACACTACCGTTTCAAAAATATAGGGTTCGAGTGTGGCTCTTACGGATGATTTCCTTTTAGAAAGATCTCAATACGCCCAGGATATGTTTTATCAATTTATTCGATAGTTTACTCCATTCTTCAATCTTTAAGTCTTTAATATATACAAGTTATCACCTGTCATCATCACTTTTATTAGACAATGACTATGATTTGAACATGAAATGAACGTCATAGTTTTAGGCAAATAAATATCAACAGACAAATATTTTACGGTGAATTTTTGTCTCTTTTAAATTTTTTTTATGTCACTATTATCCACAACCAGCCAAATTAACAGTATGGAATGTGGCTAAAAATATCTCAAAAGAAAATAAAATTACTACTTTACATGAATGACTTAAAGTTGTATGTCAGGTATGAGAGTTATATTGGAATAGAATTGGTTTAGGATTAAATTTCCTAAAGCAACAATTTTAAGAGGATCACTGAACATCCTCTATTACACACTGGGTTAACAATCAAATGTTTAGATCAAGAAGAACCTTATAAATAGCTCGTTCTCAGTAAGGTTAAAGGAACTCATCAAATGAAAAAATAGTACGAAAACCTTACTATAATAGATTAACCTCTGATATTAAGAACTGATTTGGATTCTCAGAACAGAATTATAGCCATTAAATGTCCTGCCATCCCAGTGGTTTAATATAGTTTCAACATCTTGTCAGTCACTCTGTAAATCAGCCAGTCAGTCAGTGATACGTGATACGTATACACGATTGGGCGATCATGTCTCGAAAGAAGCATGACTGACTGAGCAGAAGATTATCCCGCAGTAGGTCGCCATTACATTCTGCGTTAGATTGATTGCCAGCCAAAGCTATAGAACCCAATCTGTCCGGTTATTTAACCCACAATTGGAGGGAAGGAACGGATTAATACCTTTTCCAAGGATATTAGTGTGTAAATGAATGCAGGGAATTCAACTGGAATTCGAACGCGGCCACCCGATTTCTCGTTCTTACAAACCGAAAAGAATAAATATGTTTATTATTTGATTTGAATTATCCGGTGGATTGTAACATAAGAAAAAAATTGAAAAACTGTCAATGTATAAAGGTCTGGAAAAATAAACGGACACAAATGTGGAAACTGAAAACAAGGATGGTACCAGTCATAGTAAGAGTAGTTGGAATGATAAAAAAAGAAACCCAACAAAACACTTTAAAAAATCCCTGGAAATTCCAGTTTAAAATATAAAATCTTCCTTGTTAATGGAGTGCAGTCCATGCCTCACGATGAACTTTGTCAATGTAAATCTAGTGATGTTACGGAAGGTGGAAAACAAATCATAAAAAGTTTCCATAATATTACACAGCTACCCAACGTAGATGTTTCCGCAGACTTGGTAAGTAGTGTGACCATTGCAGAAATTGGATGATGATGATGATGATGATGCTGAAAATTAATTTACCGCGTTGCCGGAATGAACTGAAAAACGGAACATTTCATGAGATTTACTCTAAAATATTTGATTAATTACACTGAATAACTCCCCAACGAACGGAAAATTCCAAAATGAGCACGGTCCCCATCATATTACGCAAGTTTCAGTTGCATCACTTCAAGCTGGTGACGTTTTGTTTCGTCTGCCACGTTTTTTACCAAGCAATCGTTTATTCTTTTTAAAAAAAAAAGCGACGTTTGTTCAAAAACGTATAATATTTTCTAGATGCTTTCATATTCTTACACTTGTAAATATGTTTCATATATAACTTGGAGACAGACATATTTTGGAAATATTGCTGAACATTGTCCTGTTTTATTTTCTTATATCAAACTCTTCTCTAAATGTTAAAACACATTGAAAGTTTTATATCAAACCTTTTGTTTAATAATTAGAGTTCTATTACATATAAACACAAGGAAAAGACAGACATGTGGTACAAGATACAAACACTTACGATTTTGATGATCAAAGTTGACTGGAAACAAAAAATCTGGAAATGATTTCCACTAGCGATGAGTAGCAAGGATAAACTGTTAACATAGAATTTACGGTTATATCGGGCCATTTCAACTGCCAGTAAATTATTATTTCAATCCATGAAATCTAGGTACCATAGAGTAAAGTTCATTAGAACAATTACCATGAAATTAATTATAGAAAAAACACAACTAATCTATGTTACTATGTTTGAAAAGTCAGATCAGAACTAATAACATTTGAGTTTTTTCTTTGGATTTTATAAAGAATCTCTAAATATATAGAAGTATCACAAGACCAGATGTATTACGTTAAGAATAGAAAAAATCAAGCAAATATATGGAGGTTGAATTTGAAATTGTAAAATGATTTTGCGTCTTAAATCTATTGTTTCGCCATTTTTTAATTGTTGTCCTGGGTTAGATCAAAAATGTTCCAGACAAGAACATTGAAACTACTAGTTGTAGCATATTTTTAAAAGAGACTAAAACGTACATTGACTTGTACAGAGTTTATATGACTTATGTGAACCATTGGTGTGTATTAGTTTTTATTGTAATAAAATGGATTACTATTCCATCATTCCCGTTTTATTTCTGTCTCACTTTCCACTCCATATATATATATATATATATATGTTGTGGAGTAGTTTTCGCACTGAAGGTTATAATCGTGCTATGTCGGTTGCTAATCGACTTACGCACCCAAAACGTTAGGAACTTGGTAATCTTCCACTGACTCCTTAGTATTCAGTTAACTGCCGACTAAAATCAACTGCCTTAGTCCAACTATGTCCAAACTGGAACTAACTAATAGTTATACTGAACTCCAATGAAGCTTTAAAGAACTCTCTAGAACTCCTAAGAACTTCTCAAGAACTCCTCGAGTTAACTTCCTGTTAATTCTTATTAATATAGAAGGGAAAGTCCATTATCCAAGGAATACGTTTGTTTCGCCATAACAATATATATATATATATATATATATATATGTGTGTGTGTGTGTGTGTGTGTGTGTGTGTGTGTGTGAAGAATTACTAAAGTTTATTCTTCAGTAACATTTAGTCTAATATGAATACGAGTGAATGATTCACATACCACCTACTCACGCATATGCGCGTACGCGCGAGCATGCATATATGTGTGCGTATTAACTATGTTTTCATAGAATTTGTTAATATGGCTGTTCGCCAATATAGCCTATATATTAACTTGAGTGATATTCGCTAGGATTCTGCATTGCATGTGAAACAATGCCAAATGAGGGGTGTTGATATGAAATGGATAACTCAAAAGTATGACCAGTAAAGATACATTAAAAAAATATTCTAAAGAAAAGATTGAGATATTTAGCCCTAAACATCTGATTAGAAGAATCTTGAACCTATTATAAGATGGAAGAAATCATCTTACAAAAACAAACAATTCGTTATTGATTGCTTTTTTATGCTGTATTCTTACACAGTATCTTTCTTTTACATATATTCTTATTATTTCTTCCTAAAATTTTTGCAAACATTTTTTCATCGTCCATTTTTGTCCTAGAGTTACCTTCTCCTTTCATATTCGTTTGTTCAATCTGGCTACTTTTTTTTTTATATCTTCATGTCTTTTGTCCTTTCATCTAAAATTCCTTATTTCTTTATTCCACTATTACTGTTCTGTTATATTTTACCAATTTATTACATTCTTCTTACTTTTTCTTTATTCTTCACCTTTCCTTCTCTTGGCCTTTTTATTCTCATATCCATAGGAAGTTCTATTTTTTATTTCTTTCATGTACCACGACCCTTGAGCTTGTAGGCGATTATGGCCCTCCACAACTTCATATCTTTTCTCCTTTGTATGCATCATTTAAGTCTATATTCTGTTATATTGCTCGATGTTTACCCCAAAACCGTTTGTCTTAAATATATCCTATGCAAGTGAAAATCTTTCAAGAACTCTTTCCTCATTACTGAGACCAAAAAATCCAACTGTCGTTTTCCCTATTATAGAATGTGTTTTCTTTGTTCTTATATTCCTTAAATCTACCATGATGCTCACAATTTTCGACTATAGTAGTCTAAATATCGCCTGGAGAACGAGATCGTTGTTGCCGCAATTTTATTCATCAATAAAGAAATTGTCACACATTCGTTGCATATCGATTTTACACAGAAGTGTCAACGTTTCTTTCTTTGCTTTTTACAAATTTTCCGGTTTTCTATGATTTATTTAAATATTTTGTTTAGCATTTAGAAGGAGTCTTTTTCCACTACGTCTGGGATTTTTGTGTCATATTTTACATCATCTCGTAAAGCACGTGTTAAAATTATGTCCTTGTTTATTTCTAACAACTTCAATTCTTAGCTAGCATCGTGGATTGTATCTCTTGCTAGCAAACATAGCTCCTGTTTTCTTATAACTCAAAGTTTATACATTCTTCTCGCTTTGTTGTTTTTCATTGTCTCAGTGTTGCTGCAAATATGTCTTTTTTTTTTTTATAGTTGCTATCAACACAGTGCCTCTGGTTATCTTAAGCTATTACGATTCTGTGCGTCAATAATAAATACTCCTGGGAATTCCAGTCCTCTCGGAATAAACTCGCTGGTTACGTTGAAAAAAATTCTCTGCGAAGACGCATTCATGACTTGCGCACTTTTAAATTTTTTTTTTTTTTTTTTAATCATATCACCCCAAGCAAGGCGGTAACGCCACTGGTGTGCAGGGGGCTACATAAGAGTGAGAAGATTAGAAAAGAGAAAAACAGGAAACCGCATCCTAAACAGTAAACAAGGGATGAGCCTCTTCACCTGTTCAATAGACGTGGGTGGAGTGTGAACCGGGCGATAGTTTAGTCTATCTACTCCAATTGAAAAAACAGTGAGAAGATTAGAAAAGAAAAACCGGAAACCGCATCCTAAACAGGAAACAAGGGATAAGCCTCTTCACCTGTTCAATAGACGTGGGTGGAGTGTGAACCGGGCGATAGTTTAGTCTATCTACTCCAATTGAAAAAAACAAAAAAAAACAAAAAAAACAGTAAGATTAGAAAGGAGAAAAACCGGAAACCGCATCCTAAACAGGAAACAAGGGATGAGCCTCTTCACCTGTTCAATAGACGTGGGTGGAGTGTGAACCGGGCGATAGTTTAGTCTATCTACTCCAATTGAAAAAACAATGAGAATATTAGAAAAGAAAAACCGGAAACCGCATCCTAAACAGGAAACAAGGGATAAGCCTCTTCACCTGTTCAATAGACGTGGGTGGAGTGTGAACCGGGCGATAGTTTAGTCTATCTACTCCAATTGAAAAAAAAAAAAATTTGTTATACTTTCTCAGTTAATATTCTAATAGGCTTATTCTAATATTACTGATTATACTAATATTTTCACAAATAAAGTTCTCCTAACAGTTAAAAAAAAATGATTTTACGTAGTGAGCAAAACGTAGTTACATGTTTTCCGCATTGGACTGTTTACTTAACTTCTGTTATCTTCTTAAAAATTACACGTGTCTACAAAATTTCAAACTTTAATGTATATTTCATCTTCTATATCATATTGCTTTATTTAAGTTTCTTTCGAATTTAAATTGTATAATTTTCAGCATAATTTCTGTCAGTTATTTTCTATATGAATGCTGTTTTTTATTTCATTAAATCTTTATTTACTTTGTTATGCTCTTTTTATTTTTATTTCTAATATTTTTATTGTTTAGACTTTACAATAAGTTAACATTAATTAGTCGTATTATCCACGTTTTACTCAAGCCCAGTATGTCATTCGAACGTTTTTTTTTTTTTCGTTTTTTTTTCACGAATTGCTACTTCGGGATACATACCCCTGAGTGGATAATCTCCGGAATATTTTATCCTTAAAATGTTCATCAATTATCAGTCATTATATTTTTTCTGGTCTACATGTTCTTTACTCCTTGTCATATTCTCTGTAAGGTCCTGGGCATGACGGTAAACAGCATCCGGCAGTAAGGCCTCTGATTGAGAGGTTGTGAGGAGCATGGAACTACCTCTTAATTGCTGTTGTTCCCAGATCAACCCTGACCCGGATTAGTAACACCTGTTAGTGTCTCAGGTAAGGGCAAATAGTTAACACCCAAACTGGGGTTAAAACACTATGAAACTAAAAAAATACACTTTTATAGAAATATATACATAAAAATAAACTTTTATAGAAAAATATACATTTTTGAAGAAAACATAATGCCAACAACACATTTTTGAAGAAAAAAATGATTACTATAACTCATTTTTGAAGAAACAAATGTTCTCAGCGAAACATTTTTGAATACAAACCAGAAGACATTTTCAGTTTTCTAAAATTAAAAAGAATAAAAACAAAAGATTTTTTATTAGAGTCTGACTAAATCAACCTTTTCATGATAACCGAACATTAAAAGAAATCCTGTAAAACCCTACCTTTTTGGTATTAAATAACCCACAGAGGTTGATATGCCGTTAAGCAAAACTCAAACTCAAAATCTATTCATATTACACAATTCACTGAAATTTATACTAATTTCTCATATAATCCTCTAAATTAAGCGGCTGCCGATGTTTGTGTTGATAGAATTTTAGTTTAAGAATTATTTCTTTCTTTGCTACTTTTTCATTTTAAAGCTTATTCTGAATTATTACTTACCAATATTTACTTTATGTTTTTTCGTTTCTTATCATAATTGAGGAAAGCGATGTTGATATTCGTACTAGAAATCTATCTTACCCCAATTCAACTAGTGAATCTTTTATATTAGCGAGATTTGATCGGTAGCTGAAATCACAGACAAATACGATATTGATGATTCAATGATATGTTCAGCTTCCTTCATTTCTGGGTAGACCAGGCATCTTGCCATTATATTTTATGCTGGATATTTGTTCTTCATTAAGTAAGGTAATCGTTTTCTGGGTTTGCCGTTATTAACTGGGTAGTTTCGGATTAAAAACTTTGAGTACTTTTGAAGGAAGCTATCATCAGGTGCATAATATCCGGAATGTTATACTGCCATTATTGTAAATGTCTAAGTACCAGCCTCTGGTGAGGCATATCGATGCCACGATGAAGATAGACCCTACCATTTCTGCGGGTACAGCAGTACCTGCAGAAAATTCAATCCATTTAGTTGATCCATGCAACTTCTCTGAGTCCTACTAGCTTACTTCCTGTTTTTTAACAGGGGCTATACGATATGGGGTGGGCAAGCATTTCATCTTCTCAGTATTTGTCTATACTTCTGAAATGAGGTAATATTTTCATTATTTACATTGTTTGGACTGCTGTCCTTACCTTTACTACTATGTTTATGACGTTTCGGCCGTTGTAGGCTCTGGCCTATTTTAGGTGCTACAATTATCCCGTTGGCAAACCTGAATTCATTTTCCTGTCTGATATTTGTATCGATCCATGTATCCCAGGGCGGGAACTCTCAATCCTGAGCTACTCTCTTCTAACAGAAAAACAATACCATCAAAATCATCAAATCCACGGATTCAGTTCCTATAGTTAGCAGAGACCCTAAAAACGAAGACCTCGCTTCCCGTGATTCATTGTGGCGCTTGTCTGCGGAACCACTTTTGTTTTCACTTTTTATCATCCGGAGAATGACACATATATAATGTTCGACCAAATAATGATAGATAATATCCTCACTGAATATCCCTGAGCAAACTTCTATCTTTGTGGTATTCAAAAAGTGGTTAGTTTGATCAGGCAGGCAGATGTTGCCGAGATGCTGTGGTCGCCTATGAACTGACAAATACCGTTGATGAACCAACCCGTGTTCCTGATACACAGGACATAAGGCAAATCTTCTTGACGACATCTTCCTCATATCTTGACCTGAAAATTGATTCACTAAAGTTTCACCCCCTCAACGAGTACTGCTGATTATTCACTAGTCAGCATCAAATCTGAGGAAGAAATCAAAAGCAAGAACTAATGTGCCGTTCCATAGAATGATTTTTAGTATAAAAAGGCCAACTGAGACTACTTCAGATCTATCTAAGACAGGTTCAACCATACTGCACCCAAAACTGTATAAGAATAATTATTTTATGGAATGGTGAGTTTTATACACCTGAAGAAATTAACTGAAAAAAAAGAAACAAACAACCTTTGTTAACTACTGAATTTGCTTCTCACTAAAACCAAGACAATAACTTTCCCAGCGAACGATGTAAAAGGATACTTGCTGAACTGCAGTATAGTTCTAGAAAATTGAAGATTTAACTAAGCACTGTTCTGGAAAATCTTTAATAAAATTTTTAATAGATGCAACCGTCAGTGCTTACTATTATAAATGGTCCTAACTCAACGCTAGATGATAAAGACCATCCTCTTCACTAATTTCCCCGACTCACGAAGCAAAATAATAATATTTTCATTACAGCACAGAAGTGTCTAGATTTGTGAAAAGTCTTAACTCTAAAAATTCTACTGATCCAGATAAAAATCCCAATGGTTTTCTTTAAAAATATTAACCGGTTTTATCTACGAGCTTACAGAAATTATTTAACCGCTGCTTGAAGTTAAAAAATTCTTCTCATTTGTGTAAAATGTGTAACGCGTATGTTCAGTTTCGAAGTATGCTGATAAGCGCTTATTATAGTATAGAAACTTAAACCTCCTCAGTGTCATTAGTAATTGTTTTAAGTGTTAATCAACAAGAAGGTTGTTGATCACTTCAATAGAGACAAACTTTTGAGATGGAAAATTTGATCTGCTTTTTCAATTGCTGATATCCTTCGATTACTGACAGAATCAATAAAGCAATAGAGAACAGATGATTGCATTAGACATTTCAAAATAGGGTTTTCAAGATGTAGTATAAAGCGTTTATGCACAAGCTTCCTAGCTATTAAATAATTAGAAAAGATTTATCAATTATCAGGCTTTTTCTACGCATTCTAACTTTACCGAAGGTAGATGTTTAAGGCCAATTCTCCTAGGAAAAGTGATCAATGAAGGCTCGTCGGTTTTCGGTTCAATCCAGTCTCTACTTTCAATGAATTATCATTGTAACCATATTTACAGATAATTTGTGATTATCTATGCTGGTGCTTGAATAATAAATAAATAAATAATTTAAATGTCCAGAGCTTGGTAATCAATATCTTCTCTCTCCATACTATTAAAATTCAGGTGGGGTGTAATTGCCATTTCACGATGAATACCTAAAAGAATATAACAGTTACTTTACATAATTACTGTGTATCCTGAATGTTTAAATATCGCGGTGAACAGAAGTTTTTTCAGTGCTTTCAGCAAACATTGGCAATTAAACGGAACCCAATGGGTCACTGTGTCAGTCTAGGGTGTTTTTTCCAACTGAATCCATTTTGCACATATACAAACCAACCATCCGACCTTGCATGGAATACCGTTGTCATATCTAGTCAGACGCCCCTGATGTTCATCTCAGTGTTCTCGACAGGCGCCAAAGGATAATCTGTAATGTGATTGGTCCCGAACTGGCAGAACGTCACCAACCACTTTCTCATCGGCAGGACGTGGTTTCCCTCTATTTCTTCTATAAATACTTTTATGGCTTCTGCATTGACGAACTTGGATCATTGGTGCTCCCTCCACAAAGATTTACTCGTGTAATCAAACTGGCAACAAGGTCTCACCCTTTTACAGTTAGATCAACCAAATGCAGGCGAAAATTCTACTCCATCAGCTTCTTTGCTTGTACTTCCCGCCTGTGGAACTCCTTTCCATATACTTACTTTCCTGACGGTTACAGCCTCCAGGAATTTAAATGCAATCTCAATTCCCATCTCTTATCAACTTAACTCCAGCCCTTTCTACATCGTCCCGTCTATCTTGTTCTTTTCCTTTCTCTCTGCCTTCGCAACTCTCTTCATTCTTGTGTTCACATACTTCTCTTGTCTTTCTTTTTCACCTCCTGTAACTGGTTTGTCTTTGTCTTCATTTTCCTCCTGCCTAAAACTTTAACTTTAAGTAGCCCCCTGAACATCAGTGGCGGTACCACCTTGCTGGGGGTGAAATGATAAAAAAATACGGTTTACTGCTAAAAATGCTGGAAAATTGTTCATTGTCTGTACTGCTCTTGTAAATACCTGACTTCCGATGCTATCCTCTACCTTTATAAAAGCTAGATGAAGATGAAAATAGAGTACAGCTGCCGTTAATGGGCAGCAGCTGATCAGTCTTCACTCGCCGGTCTTGATAGAGACCAAAAGCGCCTCCGCATCCCTGTGGGTCACCAATTATTTAACACATTACAAAATATATTCCACATACAAAACTTCTCAAGCCTCCCGCTGCTCCATAACTATGACATGTTAATACGAACTGCATTCCTTAGTTCCACTAGATATAATTTTCACCGCTAGTCCCAGTATGTTGTGCACATTGTTTTGCACCAGCCTCCATAATTTTCTATTCCATTGGAAAGATGTAAGTTTCACTCGAGCAGATTCTACCAATAAACCTCTTCTTTGTGGAATCGACTCCTCAGTGGATGCTTAAAAGAAACATTATCTTGTGTTCAGAGATTAGGCGCATATCATAACGTTGTTAGATATATAAGTTATTATGCAAACCTTAACTGGTTCAAGTCAAGATCAGCCTATATCTTCCTCAGACATTCAGCTAATCCGTGCATCTTAATTTGTAACACCCTAAATTGAGAGGGTCTTGGGCATTGTACAGGATGGATTTCGCTGTAAAGAAAATAAAAATTCATTAAATGTTTTTCTTTCTTTCTTTACTTCGTTCGTTCGTTCGTTCGTTCTGGCTTTTGCCATTCTTTCACTTTCTGTCTCCTTTTCTTTCTTTCTTTAATTATTTCTTTACGTTAAACTTTCATTAACTTTTCATATTCATTTGAACATTTTCTGTTCGAATCGGTTTCTACTTTATATTGTTCCACTTGCTGCAACAGTTATCGTGTAATGTTTATTTCAACGTTTTATTTCGGAGTCAAGTCATCCAAGGATAAACTAACTTAAGTAAGTCCATGAAAACTTATCGTACCTATCGGGAGTAAAATTGGAGAAAATGTGCCATATTGATGGATGAATATCAGTTTTTAATCAGATTCGATAGAATATCGGGGGTATCGATTTCCGATATCGGGGATATTATCGATTTTCTGCACAACTGTAAGAACTGCAACCTTGAAACATCTGAATATCGTTTTTATGTCTTTGTCTATGAGTGTATCAAATTTGATTAAAATCGGACGACTCCTTCTATAACCCGATATATTCGATTATCGATTTTCGATATTTATCGGGGATACCTCGACACAAAACATAGCAAAGAACACTCGCAGACGCTTATAATACAAATGTGTAAATTTTCAAGAAAATCGGTTCAGCCGTTTCGGAGTCTATAGGTAACGGACACACACACAAAGTTCCATTTATAAATAACACTTCCTTAACTAGTAGGTATTTCATACTGCATGCTTTAGTTAAAAATGACAGACCGATCTTTCACTATTTCGCTGTCGTATATTTTTAAAATCCTATTCTTATATTGTAAAAAAAATGAATATGATTCATTGATTGAATAACGTTTTCTCACTTTCTTATAATCACAGTGACTGGGGGCTTCTTAGTGGTCTTACTGCCTTGCCTCGGGGTAAATGGATGAAAAGAATGTAGGAACTTGAAATATTCCGCTAAAATTAAAAATGTTGAATTATCGACTTTTCACTCTAATGCCCACCGCTTTTCCCATTGATATGAATGTATGAATAAGAAAATTACAATTTTGGTGTTTTGGTTCAATGAATACAGGGATGCTGGTTTTCGTCAGAAATTCAATTTTCATCTTCACTCTAGTGATTTGTGGAAAAGCTTCTGCATATAAAAGTCTGAAAATTGGATGATGTTCTCGTCTGAGAGTTTTGGGCTGTTACTTTATTTTAGAAATATTCTTTATACATTACGTGAAATACACCCATGACATGCATTTCAAGTAGTCCCTACCAGCTCTCACATCTCTATCTTTCTGTCAACATATATATATATATATATATATATATATATAGATATATATATATATATTATTAAATAAATTTAATCTGAAACGGAAAAGTAGGAAGGTAAATTCCAAGAACCTGATCCTAATTAATATTAAAAATTTTAATATTAAAAAGGGATATAGGAGGAAAGCTCAATGTAATTAAAATTACAGAGCCAATATAAATTAAAATAAATTTTCAAAATTCAAAAATGTTGAATGAACATTTCAACATGAAATCCCTAAGAGAGATCTCACGCATCCTCAGCAACAGACAGTCTATATCAAAATGAGAAAAATAAGATTAAAAAAGAGAAATTTAAAATAAATTTTTTAATTTTATTTTTTCTCATTTTGATATAGACTGTCTGTTTCTGAGAATACGTGAAGTCTCTCTTAGGGATTTCATGTTGAAATGTTCATTCAACATTTTTGAAATTTGAAAATTTATTTTAATATATATATATCAGCATGCAGTGTGGGTATAGAAGAATCCAAAGTAGTATCCTGTACATAGAGTGGTAGGATAACTCTCTAATATATCTCTAAATATATATGTCTATAAATACATATAGAGCAAATATAAGAAAAATTAAGAGAGACACGTTATTTCTTGGTAAATCGGATGTATAGGCCTATTTCAGGCGAACCATTATCAGCTTCCGTCTTTATTGTACAAAGGATCGTGTAAAATACTTCGTACAAAAAAAAACGGAAGCTGATGATGGTTCGCCTGAAATACTCCTACACTTCCGATTTACCATGAAATAACGTGTCTGCCTTAATTTTTCTTATATATATATATATATATATATATATATATATATCGCATGTGTTAATATAACAGTGTTCGATGTAATATAACAGAGCTATTAAGTATATATTAATAAACATACATATTATCCCTCAACGGTAGAAAGACTAGGAATTTCATGCCTAACGCATTCTTTAGGTGCAGGGTAAAGACTGATCGTTACATAATTTAAATCTGGATAAAATGTTTTGGTTAAAAATCCTGACGCATTACTTAAATTACACGAGGATTAGACTATTTTATATGAGAATATTTCAGTTGCATTTAAAATAGACGGTATTTTTATTTTGTATGACGGTAAGATGAACGAGGATAAATAATTTGATATTTAAATGAACAGATATTAATGTTATTTATTACAAAAAATATAAATTCAAACAGACGTACCTAAAAATCTGCTACAGACATGTCGACTTTGCAGCTTTTCAGTGAAAGATTCTAGATTCTATTTGAAAATAAAGATTTTATTTGAAAGATCCTAAAATTCTAAAGATTTTAGCGAAAGATTCTAACTGTTAAATCTATTTATAAAAATTTAGTTTAATATTTGTATACGTTATTTCCCTAGAATGCTAAACAGAATTGTATTTTGTTTAAGAATTCACACAAGTACAAACTTTATGAACTCAATAGCATACACATTCATACATGATTCTCTCACATGCATTTTAATTTGCAACAGAAATTTGTCCATCGTTTGGTACGTGTATACATCACTTCCCTATAATTTTGACCGGAAATGTATTTTGATTTGTCATTTACACACATATTAAGGTTACCGACATATAATCACATTTTATTTTTACATACGCTTGACACATACATTATTTTTGCATAATTACAATAAGATTTAAAATAAGTATCTATTGCATTTATTACACGTGGCACACACATATAAACATGCATAAAACATTTTTTTTACATTTAAAGATATTCATCTATTGCTTTATTATACGTGACACGTATCTGACCAATGAAATCATACTTCAGTCATAATTCAATGAACATACTGTCTCTAAAGAAGCTTATCAAAATGATACATATTAGATTAAAAACAGTTGTTTCTTACCTGTTCTTATTCTATTAATCTTCTCTGATTTCAACACGCACACACACATATACGCACATACACGCACACACACACACACACACACACACACATATATATAACTCGCTTAAAAATAGAATATATATTCAAATTCCATTTGTAAACGAGTTATTACGCGTAATAACTCGTTTATGGAAAATATGCAAATGCTCTACAATATAATTGTATTGAACACTTTTTAATACAAATGTTCACTAGTCTAATTTTATTGTGACCAAAAACTGAGCAGTTAGAAAATAATATATATATATATATATATATATATATATATATATATATATATATATTGTCATCCGCAGACAGATCTGTTTCGCCGTATCACAGCTCATCAGTACGGTTATATATATATATATATATATATATATATATACATATACATCTTTAAGTCTGAAGCACAATGATGAAAAATAGTAATTATTCAACATAGTATCCTTGGAAGAGTGAAAATATGAATCCTGGTAATGCTTTATTGCAAACATGCGGGCATGAAAGCTGTTGAGATGTTAAAATCGAACTCTCTAACTTTTCCCAAAATATGTAAATTTCTAACTACTCGTTTAAGAATTGCTTAGAATTGAATTTGTAAACAGAAATCTTTTAAAGCACGATATTTTTCGCAACCATCCGATCAATATTCGACTTGAGATATTTATTATCCAGAAATTAAAGCCTGTTCCCAAACTAGAAGGAAAACATATAAACGCAAACATGGATACGCTAATTTAATAACCTGCTGGGCGATGTTATAAAATATTATAGTTTTTTTTTCATGAATACATTGTATAGATTATCAAGTTAAAGGGAATTAAATGTTAGTAAATAACATGTGAATATTTTTTTGCAATGATATCTCATTTTAAAATACGGTAATTTTATTTAAGAATAATTTTAATTTTAAGAAATCCATTAAATCAACTATAATCTATGTTTAATACAAAAATATCGGATTTTAAACAAGTATAGATGGATAGTTAAATATATTTAGAAAGACCGTATATATATATATATATATATATATATATATATATATATATATATTAATTGATTGATTGAAATCAAACAAGATGAATAGAATACGTAAAGAGCAGGTAGGAAAAAGTGTCTTCCTTTTTTGGATTGAGGAATAACCTACTTCTCTTTAATTAAAGATAATATATTTCATTTAAATTTAACTATGAAAAATTTAACAGTATCAGTCAACTAAAAAATAATAACTCGCCTACTGGCAGATGATCTTTCCATCATAAAGAACCTTTGCAAAGAATTAAGATCGGTTTAGCGGAATATGCATTACAAGCTTTGTGCATAAAAGAGATACGTTCATAACGACTGGTAATTCTTGAAATTACTAAGATTTTTAAGTAATGAATATAGAAATTCAAATATTTGGAAAATCTGACGTGCTATGATGATTTTTAGTATATCTTTGGAATCGACATAATTTCTACCTTATTAGAACAAAAAAGGACAAGATTGACATGATGGGTTAATACATCTCTGAAGTTGGGCCGAGTAACGAAAATAGAAAGGTCAGGTGGCAGCTGAAAGGCGTCATTAACATGGCATTTGGCGGCAGATGTAGACGACAAAAATAGGTATTACACAGTAGAGTTAATTATCCTAAGCAAAGCTTAGCCAGTTTATTCTTTCCCTTTTTTAATTACTTGCACTTCGTTTTATATTTGATCGTCTAACTTCCATGCAATTTTTTTACCTTTGCTCATTTTCTTGTATCTACGCTTTTCCACAATTTATTTCCTGTTAGTTTATATATTTTTAACTTATACTATGTTACCTTTGAAGGTTTCTCGATTATTTTTATATCACTTGCTTATCTACTTCTTTCTTTCTTTTTTTCTTTCTTTTCTTCTTGAAATTTCTATTTTTCTCAAAAATGTACCTTTTCCGTTCATTTGAACTCTTTTGTTTGTTTTCTCTTTTGTTTGTTGCTAATATTGTACTGCTTCTTTTATTTCGCCAATTTCTGATGATTTCCCACCGATTTTTTCCTTCTCCCCATGTGTTTTATTGTTTTATTGCTTCTCTGTTTCTCCTTTTTCTTCCTATTTTCTTCCTTTCTCTTTCTTCATTTCAATCAATGCTTACTGTGTCTTTTTATACAGTTCGATATTTCTTTAACTTATTTATCTCGACTTTGTCACTGTGTTTTGACTTCCTTCCATTTTTGAGTCATTAACAATTTTTTAAAATGTTATTCACTATGTTTTATTGATTTTTGTTTTGATACTCTTTTTTACCGTTTGTCTTTTTATTTAGTTCCTTTTTATTCTTTCTTTCTTTCTTTCTTTTTATTCTTTCTTTCTTTCTTTTCCCTTAATATTTATTGTCTCATTGTGTTCACTTTCGTTGTTAATTTCACAATCTTTCTTTCTCCAAATTATTTTTTCAACCAGTGCTTCTGAATGTCTTACATTGTTTCGTTATACCCTTGCAAATATGATAAGATTGTGTAGAAAGGTATGAAAAAATTAAAACTCTCAAAGAAACACTATTCCTAAACAGCAAAGTAATAAAGACTTTGTGTAAGAATGTTCGTTAATTATTGTTCTCTATCGAATTCCAGCAAACACTCATGATATGTTGTGTTTGTGTTTTGCTCAACGGCATATCAACCTCTGTGGGTAATTTAATGCCAAAAAAGGTGGGGGTTTAACGTATTTTTTTAATATTCAATTATAGTGAGAGAGTTGATTTAATCAGATTTTGATGATTTTTTTTTATTTTAGTAAGCTGAAGATATCTTCTAGTACTCAAAAATGTGTTGCTGGTAATTATTTTCTTGAAAAATATATTATGGCAATAATTTCTTTCTTTTAAAATGTGTTATGGAAATAATTTTCTTTCAAAGATGTTTTCAAAGATGTTTTGTTGGTAATATTTTTCTTTAAAAATTTATATTTTTCTATAAAGTCTATTCTTATGGATGTATTTATATAAAAGTCTATTTTTATACTTTTATAGTGTTTTACCCCAGTTTGGGGGTTAAATATTTGCACAAGCTGGGACCCTTACAGGTGATACCACTCCGGGTCAGGGTGGTCCTAGAATCAACAGCAATTAAGGAGTGCTTCCATGCTCCTCACAGCCTCCCAATCAGAGGCCTTGCTGCTGGATGAAGTTTAGCGTCGTATCCAGGACAGACTCATGGTCTTAAAACCAAAGAAAAAGAAAAAATTCAAACAAAATATATGAACTTCTACAAAGTCGAATCACACTGATTACCGCCATATTCTAAATGTAAGCAGAAAGTTAAAGTCAAAATACTTTATTCCAACAGATCAGATAAGTTGAAGAAAGACATTGGAATGAAAACATCCCTAAGATTTACACCCACCACAAAATATTAAATCGTTAACTATCATTCTTATTATCATAAGTTTACTTTTCTATGACCTTCACTTTCATCTATATCACAAAACTCCTTCATCATATGCATTTTTACTGTAACCTTCCATCATGATTAGCGATTGAGCCTTGTATTTGATGAACATTTCTGTATAGGCAGGATTATATGTACATATTAAGCGAGTCCATTCTTATGAAGAAAATGTGATGCTCAGATAGGCTTGAGCAAATGAATGGCAGAGCAGAGTTTGGGAGAGATAGCACGAGGCAAGCTATTCAGAGTTACAAAGACAGGAACAAATAGAAGTCCTTGATCGCCTACGTCTTGAAGGGACGCGGCAAAAAAGTCAATATATTACCAAACAATTTCACAAGGTAAAGCCATTTTTTGAGCAACAGAAGAAATAAAAAAAATCATAAAATATATACGTTGTAAATGAATACGGAAGAGAAAAGTTTCTCTAAATCTTTTGGGAACTTTCTGGCCAAAATAAGATAACTTCTATTAGGAGCGACAACGCAATTGATTGTTAATGAGAAAGCTCAGCTCCTTTCAAACAACGGGGAATTCTTTAGTGCATCAACTAATCATTTTTACCGCCTATTATTAATTTAATTTCCTTTCTTGACAAAGCTGTCTTCAAGGTTCAGTGGTGATGACGACAACGGTAGCTTATTGCTCACTGAAAAACATCTTGTACGAAAATACATGATAAAGATATAACAGTCCTGCCCTGTATTTTTGGAATATCAAATTAACAAATAAATTTGATCTCAGTTAAATTTCGAGGACAGATAAATAGGTAGATTCGGATGCTTTATTAGTCTACGGTCTGTGATCAGTAAATTGTCACAATTTCATAGTTTTAGTTTTGCGCATTCTTATTGTTCTCTTGTCGACTACACACTATAGTAGAGTTAGTTAGGAACCGTATATAAGAAAAGGTACGCCTTTACGCAATTCACTCCACCAGAAATTTGGAAACGACATACTGTACTGCTTGTCATTTGTGCTGAAAGCTATAATATGAATATTTCAAAGTGTTTGTGAGTCAATCCGAAAACAGTGCAGAGGATTCAGAAAGAGTTGGATGATATATTTACTCAAATTCATGGTTTTTGGAGTGATCGCTTGTGATGGTGATGTTATACATCAATTCATCTTCCGACAGAGCCTCCGACTAAACAGTCGAGTGTCTTGAAGAGATAGTGCTGACTTAGGTAAAAGTGGGTGACTGCAGGAAGATTCTAGAGCAGGACCCGGCACCAATCCACATAAGCAGGAGAACACAGTCGTGTCTGTCAGACAATTTCTGCGGCCACTTCATTCCTTAGTTCTGGCCACGTAACACACCAGTCTTGAAATTCCCTGATTATTTTCTGGAGAGTGAAGTTGGGCAAAAGACCAATGATATTTCTTGTAACACCAACGATGATATGAGAGCAAGGAATATGGCACCATTCACCAACTAAAACAAGGAAATTGTCCTCAAAATTTGCAGGAGATTCCAAATTTGCATAGAGTTCGAGGCTAAAGCCAATGATGATTTTCTTGAATAAATTTACTCTTTAGTATTTCAAGATATTTTTTGTGTTATTTTGGTAAATATATCTGTTAAAATGAAAAGTCAGAGACATTTTCATTTTTGTATAATGTAGACGACAACTCATCCATCGCTTCCTGTATAAATTGAAAAATTTGCACCGAGGAAATTTTTTATGCACACCGCCATTTATTGTATTTTCAACTATTATTGTTAATATTATCTGAAATTAAATAAAACCCGAAATATTTATTCATAAACCATGTGTCGTTTAAATTAATTAGTCTTACGTTTCTACATTACGTTCACTGAAAATGCAGAGACTACATTTCTAATTTCCGCATGAGGAACTGATTTTCCTTTACACCTACAATATATTCAGGTTTTTTGACGCATATGAATTATCAAAAGCATAGATATTACTGAGAAGTTTGAAAAGCAAACAAAACTAACATTAAACTTCCCCAGATAGACGCATATAAATCGGTAAACTAATTGCGTGGTGCGGTATGTCGCATATTTTATCAGCGAACCGACAGCCGAATTGTACGAATTCTGTCTCGTGTAACCGGTTTACATATTTACGGTGCAGAGATGTAAGACATTCAGTTATGAGTCGGTAGTAAAACAAATTATAAAAATGGAAACATATCTATATTTTATATAAGCATTAAATGACTACGTAACTCGTTTTTCTTAGTATTTGATTTATCATCGGTAATATAACACGTAGGATTAATTAAATTGAAATTTGAATATGTCATTCGCTCGAATAGCTATATAGTAGCACAGTGAATGAGGATGAGAGAAAAAACTTGAATAAAAAAATACAGTATTGTATGTAAGCAGCAAGTCTCTTTGATTTCGCTAATATAACTGAATGTATGGGCTTTAGAAATTGGAACAGCCGGCGAGGCGCAGAAGGAATTAGACACATCAAAATCAAGAAAGTGCATAAATTTGAGTTACGTAGCAGAAACAGAAAGGAAACTACAAGACCTCTTAAAGAAGGTAGCAGAAGAAAGTAACAAGAAAGGACTAGAACTAAACCGCACGAAAAGAGAATGCATGGTCATCAGTAAAAATGGCAGCCCCAAATGCCAAATACAGGTCGGGGATACCAGAATCAAGCAGTTACAAAAATTTAAAGACCTAGGAAGCATTATAACAGAAGACGAAAAGTACGGCACAGAGATCCGAAGGCGAATCGGCATGGCGATGGAAGCGTTCCAGAAGTTGAGTAAGGTATTAAGAAACAGGACAATTTCGCTAGAAACTAGGAAGAGAGTAATGGTTTGCTACGTGCTGTCCGTCCTTCAATATGACCGTGAATGCTGGATAATATAATAAAAAATGAAGGAAAAACTTGAAGCAACTGAAAGGTGGTTCTACACAAGGATGCTGCGAATAACATGGATCGAGCATGTGAGCAATGATGAGGTCTTGGAAATGATGGAAACAAAAAGGAAATTAATACTGAGCATCAGGAAGAGACAGCTGAAGTTTCTGGGACACGCAATGAGGAAGGAAGCCCTGGAGAACCTTATAATAACAGGCTAGATAAAGGGAAAATATACAGGGGAAAGCAACGGATGACATATTTGAAGGAGCTAATCAGGTGGTTGACAGAACGAGGATTGCACGGTGTAACAGGAGAAGGCGTGCTCAGAGCTACCAGGGAGAGGGAAACGTGGAAAGTCATGATCGCCTACGTCCTGAAAGGACAGGGCACATAAAAGAAGATGAAGGAGAATTTTACACCAAAATCTGAAGCAACATTGAATTATCAAAAGATATCTTCCAAAATTTAAAGTAGGATGAAACAGGAAAACAACTTGTTAGAAACATGAAAGAGAGTCTCAGACTGCTATGCAATATTACATCTCTTATATAACAGAGAATGCTGTATCCCTTATAGATAAAAATGAGATTTTTACCGTTTTTCTTTTTATTTAGTTCCTTTTTATTCTTTCTTTCTTTCTTTCTTTTTTTCTTTCTTTCTTTCTTTCTTTTCCCTTAATATTTATTGTCTCATTGTGTTCACTTTCGTTGTTAATTTCACAATCTTTCTTTCTCCAAATTATTTTTTCAACCAGTGCTTCTGAATGTCTTACATTGTTTCGTTATACCCTTGCAAATATGGTAAGAATGTGTAGAAAGGCATGAAAAAATTAAAACTCTCAAAGAAACAATATTCCTAAACAGCAAAGTAATAAAGACTTTGTGTAAGAACGTTCGTTAATTATTGTTCTCTATCGAATTCCAGCAAACACTCATGATATGTTGTGTTTGTGTTTGTGTTTTGCTCAACGGCATATCAACCTCTGTGGGTTATTTAATGCCAAAAAAGGTGGGGTTTTAACGTATTTGTTTAATGTTCAATTATAGTGAGAGAGTTGATTTAATCAGATTTTGATGATCTTTTTTTTATTTTAGTAAGCTGAAGATATCTTCTAGTACTCAAAAATGCGTTGCTGGTAATTTTTTTTCCTTGAAAAATATATTATGGCAATAATTTCTTTCTTTTAAAATGTGTTATGGAAATAATTTTCTTTCAAAGATGTTTTCAAAGATATTTTGTTGGTAATATTTTCTTTAAAAATTTATATTTTTCTATAAAGTCTATTTTTATACTTTTATAGTGTTTTACCCCAGTTTGGGGGTTAAATATTTGCACAAGCTGGGACCCTTACAGGTGCTTCCACTCCGGGTCAGGGTGGTCCTAGAATCAACAGCAATTAAGGAGTGCTTCCATGCTCCTCACAGCCTCCCAATATGCAATATTACTTCTCTTATATAACAGAGAATGCTGTATCCCTTATAGATAAAAATGAGATTTAAGTGAACGGAGACGTTCCTCTAGAGATTGATACATAGGATGCCACAGATGGAATATGTGATCAACGGATAAGATTTAAGATAATTTGAATTAAAAGAATTTCGCGAGGAATAAGAAAAAGGCATTTAAAATTTATCTGTAACAAAATGAGGAAAGTGGGTCTGGAAAATTTTTACAATCGCAGGATTTACTGTAGGCGCAAGGCAGAGGGAAATAACAGGTAATCTACCTAATGCGCTTGTATAAGTCGGTGGCTAATGAGGAATAGTAGAAATAATAAAAAGTGAAATATCCCTAAGAGTTTTACTGAATATGGAGTTCTGAAGAACCATGCTCACCCACGTCCTGTTTGTTCACAGCACAAAGAACAATCGCAATATTTGAAGAGCTACTGTGTTATCCCCTTTCATATTGCTCTCGATTACTGAATATCATATTTCGTCTAATAACATTATTCGGATTATTGTCATCTTTGTTGTCATTTTTACTATGTTTCGGCCGTGGTACGCTACGGCTTTCTTCACCTGCTTGAGATTTCGAACCAAACCCTTTATTACGATCGCTGGGGTATATCATTCTCATTCCTTGCGCGATGCGACTTCTGGTAGTCATGCGTTTTATCCCTGAGCAAGGCCGGAGAATGAAAATGTCGAAACGAAGTAAAAATGGCAACAAAGTTGAGGATAATCCTAATAATGTAAATAGTGTAAATACTACCTCATCTCAGAAGCATAGAGAAATATCAATTTTCGCATTTTAATTTTTTTTCTATGTGTCAGCGTTTAGTTTCAACACTATGAACTGAAAATCAGGTAAAAAAATATGAATGCCGGGACTGTAATTTTTATGCATAATTTTACATTTTGGAGATTTTTAATGCATATTTTTTACAAGAGAAATGCATCGATCATCAAGAATAAAAATTAAGATATACATGAACTGTATTTACCAATTCTCAAACCAAATAAAAAAAAATTACAAACTCATATATAAAATACCAATATTTACCAAATAAATGATCATAAACTCATACATAAATTAAGTAAATGCATATAAACTGCAAACAAAAAATATTTAACTATCTCCGTGCTAAAGACTAAAATACTGAAATTCAGTATTAGCTGATATGTAAATCCTATCTAGCCTAATTGACATCATGTTTTGCCTTGATTAAAGCACTCACTAACTATTAAGATTACCATTTTCTTTATTTAGCCTGATGATGACTTACATTATTCATTTCTGAGGATAGTCATATTTCTTGTATTTTCTTCCGAAAGAAACTTCGGATAATTTCTGATAGACTTTCGTCGTTGTCTGAGAAGGATTCTTCGTAATTTGGATGAGTCAATCAGTAAAACTAATCAAGACAAAAAGTTTGTTGTTTGGAATAATATTCTATCTACTTACATTTGATGTTTTTCTTTCCTTCTTATTTATTTTGTTTACAGAAACTACTGCAATGTCTTTTCTGTACATAAGTATATATGCTCTATATACCAGTAGAAAATACATTGCCACGTATTCTCCAAAAGAGAGAAAGTAATCTTATATTTCTTTTTGTTTTTAACTGGTTCGCAGAAAATATCAAATAATGGCAGAATTCTTATTTCCGCGTGAAAATGGCGAACTCTTATTTATAATCTTACATTTTTCTAACAAAAGCAATTAAACTCATTTTATGGTTTTAGATAATGTAAGTACATTTCAGTCCACATATTTCTGTGGGTAATTCGTTTTTATGAAATGCGTCTCTTTCGGACGTTGGCGATATTTCTTTACCTTTCTTTTCTTTTCTTTTTTTTTTTTTGTACATATTTCTATCCTTCGTTTCTTTTCTCTTTCAAACAAACCTAAGCCCCTCCTCTTCTGCCACGCATTATCACAAGCTTGGTAGATTATTCACTTTTTTCGTCTGTCCCTTTTGCTTTTAATATGTCCTGTGATTCATATTATCAAAGACCTCTCTTTTATTATGCGTCTTAAAGATTTCTATCTCTAGAAAAATGTCTCATTTTCCTTTAAAGATATTTCTAGCTCAAAAGTTCCGTCACTGAAATTTTCACCATCCTTCTGTAAAACCGTTGCATCCAGTTTTCATATTATTCCCAGATTTTAGTGGCAAATATGACGATTGAGGATCAGTTCTCATTTTTCTTTGTTTCTAACGAAGTTTTGTTTACTAAAATTGTTTAGATTTTGAAAATTATTTTTTGATATTTCAATCCCCATTCAGTTTTCTGCGTTATTTGTTATAAAGTCTTATTGCGTTCAGTAAAAATTAGCTTACATTAGCTTATATATGGTCAATGTTGTTAAATGCGTATGATTAAAAGAGTATAGAGATAGTATTAAAAAGAGTATGTGACAAAGAAATACATAGATAATGAAGAAACTGATGAATAGTTTAGATAAATAGATAGATAGATAGAAAATTCTTATATCTTCATATCTATCATTATATATATATATATATATATATATATATATATATATATCCAGAGAGAGAATTAATTTGGATAAAGATGTCACTTTGCTGAGTAGTGCTTTTTCCATCATGTCGACATCGAAGTTTTTTAGGACATTATTTAAATAACTTCATTCTTCAGGATCATTTGTTTTTCCAATATATATATATATATATATATATATATATATATATATATATATATATTGTTTAATACTTAGTTTTTGGACCTAATAGGGATACAATTATATTGTAGAACTTTTGTGTATTTTCTATTTTTAAACGAGTTATTTCGTTACCCAGGTTTTTACCATATGTGGTGTCTTCAGCCGATTTTTAATAACTGATTTTACGTTTTACCGTTTTTCTTTTCAATTGGAGTAGATAGATTTAACTCTCGGCCGGTTCACACTCCACCCATGTCTATTGAACAGGTGAGACGGCTCGTCCCTTGTTCCCTGTTTAGGATGTGGTTTCCGGCTTTCTCTTTTCCAATCTTTTCATTTTTACGTAGCCCCCTGCACATCAGTGGCGTTACCACCTTCCGCGAGGTGATATGATTAATATATATATATATATATATATATATATATATATATATATATATATATATATGATTATGCACTAAGAAATTCTGGCCATGAAACCATTTTACAATATAATTCTTAACCAAACAGACAAATCAAAAACAACAATAGAAAGCAAAACATTATCTGGTTCAACCCCCCCCATTTAATTTTGAAGTGAAGACCAAAATAGGACAAATATTTTTTTAAACTAATAGATAGACACTTTCCAAAAGTGTCAGAACTAAACAAAATTTTCAATAGAAACACAATCAAACTAAGTTATAGTTGCACTAATAATTTGGATAGTTTCATAAAAAAACAAAATACCAGAAACTTAAATGTCATCGTACAAAACAAAACCACCAACAAAGAATGCAACTGCAGGGTCAAAAATAAATGTCCACTTCAAGGTCTCTGCAACACAAAAAAATAATTTATAAGGCAGAGGTACACGACCCATATGGCCAAAACAAAATATATTGGGGCTCAACTAAAGACACCTTAAAGACCAGGTGGTTCAACCCCAGATCTACATTTAAAATAGAAAAAATAAAAAACAATACAAAATTGGCTAACCTCGTCTGGAAATTGAAATCAAAATATGGAAAAACAAAAAAAGCAGATATGACGTGAAACATTGTAAAAACAGCCAAGCCTTACAACGGTGGACAAATATGTAGACTGTGTCTAGAAGACAAATTAGAAATTATGATATACCAAAATAAAGACCAAGTGTTAAATGAAAAACACAAGAAATACCACTTAGATCCATGCAACCATGGATGAAAACGTCATAATTCGTTTTAATTTAAACAATGCGCGTTCATAAATTCCTTGCCACGTGAACGTTCAAATAAAATACCATTACAAGGACGTTCTTAAGAAGAAAAAAGGGTAAAAAGTAAAATCAGTTATTAAAAATCGCCTGAAGACACCACTCATGATAGAAACCTGGGAAACAAAATAACTAGTTTAAAAATTGAATATATATATATATATATATATATATATATATATATATATATATATATAAGCATCCGCATACAGGCCTGTGTCGCAGTATAACAGCCCATCAGTGCGTCTAGATCAACCATTTGCTTCAAGCTGGGATCGAAACTCCACATCAGGCAAAGATCTCCTCCTTAAGCTATCTGTGCATATCAAAGAAAGGCCAAATTCACAGCATTTATTCTCAGAGTGTAAAGAACAGCCAGAAACCGAAGTGTTCATATCAGTAGCTGAGACAAATGTGTTCAGCTCGGTAGCCGAAGAACATTGCATAAAGCCTAATGTCTCTTATGTTTTAAGACATATACCTTCCCCTACACTAATTTATCGACTGGCAAGATCATATATATATATATATTATTCTCTCATTAAGCCTGAGCTCTTTAGAGAGGAAAATTAAATAGAAAAGTTACCACTATCGCAATGTATGCATTCCTTCTTAGCAATGAATTGTGTTCTTTCGGTGACTGGCCTGTGCAAACACCACTTATATATAAAACTCTACAATTCCTTTCTCTGATTCTATACGCCTATGGCTTATGGGTTAGCGAATCCGACTCGATCCTGGCCAGAAGCAAGTGGATGTCTAGCCACTCTGATATGTTGTTATACAGCCAAACAGGCTTGTATATATATATATATATATATATATATATATATATATATTTATAGAGAGAGAGAGAGAGAGAGAGAGAGAGATAGATAAGATAGATGAAAATATCTGTTGATATTAAGAGAAATCGGTTTGACGCAGAGACAGAGATTGTTAAATATTTCGTTAATAAACATTTGTAATAAACACAATGTAAAATATATATTGTTTAACTTTGTCATTATAAAAAACATTTTAGCATCAACTGCAGACAAGCCACTAGAGAAAAAACTTCACGGAAAATGGGTGCAAAAGTTGGTTAAACTTAACAAATAATGTTCATATACTTGAAATATTATACGTGCTTCTATACATCGTTGCGACTTTGTTTAGTCAGACTATTGCTACTGTGAAACTGAAATAGATTTGTACATCTAGACCCCCTTATTTAAACCGATAGTTCATTCAGCCTTCTTCATATCTGTTTAATTTATAAATAGAAAAAATAATCTATGAAAAGGTAAGATCAACTGTTTTTATAAATCAACTGGTGCAGTACATTTCAGTAACATTATATCATCAGTGAGGTACGCCATTTTTTCGTGTTTTTCCATTGTCGAAATGCTAAATCCGAGCACTATAAAAGGACACACATAATATTGTGATACACGGATCTTTTGTGAAGTTGGGCAACAATTTTTATAAAACCATGATCTTATGCATTTGTTTTTATCTTTTTGCCAATTTTATCATTTAATATGAATATAATAGTCATCCACATAAAGCCTGATTCGCTGTACCACAGTTCATAAGTGTGGTTAGACATCCACTTGCTTCCAGCCGGGATCATAAATCGACCGATTGGGTGTCAAAGTCCCTAATCCCTAAGCCATAAGCGCATGGAATAAGAGAAGGAAAATTTTAGAGTGTTGGTTACATGCGGTGTATACACACTCCAGTCACCGGGAGAACTCAATCATTACTGCGGAGTAATATATATCTCATCACACTTATAATATAGAAAATATATATCGTATCACTCCTATAATATAAAATTTCAACGGCGCGCATTATAGAGATGAGGAAATTGAAGACTGAATCCGTTGAACCGTTGAAATTCCAATATAAAAAAATATCGAAAGTAGAAGTTCAGTTTTTCGAAGAATATGTGGGCTGTTAATGGCACTTCTATCTATATATTTAATGACAAACTAATGTAGTATTACAGGCTGCATGCGTTCATAAACATTGATAACTTGAAGTTATATTAACTGACTACACTGAAATCAATAAGATGGTAGACTGATCGCTCGATAGAGCATTATATAAGCAGGATGGTAGATGTTGGGAAGGAAAAAGTTTAAAGAATGATCAAAATTCGTACAGGAGCAAGTCTGGGTCATCGTGACCAGTTATCGACATTACTTTCGTGTTGATTTACGACGGTGAAAACTGTAAATTCTTGGAAGTCCAGACGACACAAAACTATTAAAATTCCTTACAAATCACGGATATATAATATTAATTGATAAGCTTTATATTTCAAAAGAAACTTCATAGTTTCTTGTAAATGTATATTTTCATATGAATGGTGAATTAAATTTAGTTATTTATCTACGTAAATAATTGTGTGCAAAAGTATTTGTCGACATATGTAAATTTATATATGCTTCTTTTTCCTTTTGTGTGTGTTTATAATACTGATTTATCATTTCTGGGAGACATAAATTGTGCTAACCGAAATATATGAATGCGCATTGTATATAATAGATAGGGGCGAAGAATGCGAAACCAAAGAGCCTATTTTGGATTCCAGTCGCATATGTAGAAATTTCCTTGGAAAGACATGGAGACTATTATTCCATACCAGTTATAAGTTTAAAAGTAGAGAAGACTTGGCTCATAAGCATTGGGTAACGATCAGTGTATAAGAAAAAAACTCTGAATTGAAAAACCTTCTCTAACTCTGTCGGATTAGATTCTATATGCAGCTACTGAAATTATCGTGGAGATTACAAACTTCTTTTTTGATGACAACTGCAGTCAAACTTAGCAATTGTTTATGAAAGTAATGATCTGTTACGAAGATAACGTATACAGTATTTCTTACTGAATTTCACGTAGAAAGCGAAAGTTGTACTGCAGGAAAGAAGTAATACTATATATATATATATATATATATATATATATATATATATATATGTGTGTGTGTGTGTGTGTGTGTGTGTTATGTCGTGAGTAAGAATAAATAACTCAACAACAGGAATAGGTTAATTGTTGTATTAATTGTTAGTATTTACAAAGCTTATTAGTATCCAGGTTAAGCGTCTCAACCATCGTAAGATGTAGTATGAGCAATGGGTATTTGCGGGTCGTCACCGGAAGTCTACGACTGACTTGTCGATCGGCTGCTCGGCACAATCTACTGCGTAGATGCCACCATTACTTTACATAGTAATGGAATAGTACATTATAGCCGAATTGGCGCGGGCGTCCCAACAATATATATATATATATATAAAAGAAAAAGGCAAGCGGAAAACTGTATTTACTTTTAGCCGACGACATGGTTAAAAGCGAACAAAGTCCGTCTGCTAAATCTAAACTGCGTCTAGAGATTATATGCAAGATATGAATTGGTATAAAAAGTTGTTTTTAATGTTAAAAGCCCTATTATGATGTTGTTTAGATTCTACTGAATATTATTAATTTAAATTTATATTGATAGATAAAACGTTTGTTTTTGGTTGTAAAAAAAGTTTACTAAGTTAACAAAACAGACTAATTTGACAGTCAGTAGTTTATTTGCAACAATTTATACTTTTACGTTACTATAGCTTGCAAAACTAATGAAAAAATAATATGAAAAGATTTTAGAACAAATTCGTCAATTTCTTAGAGGAAAAACATAAAAAACATTTTATTATAAAAATAAAAGATAAATTAACAAAAAAATAATAAGAACCTCTTAAAATTTATTGCACAAATCTTCCTTTATTTTAATAACACTTAGCAGCCTATTGTCAAAAACTGATGTTAGATTTGCAATTTTAGTGTCTGGTAAGTCGTTTGCAGCAATTTTAACTGCCTCGCAGAGGTTACACTTGCTGTTGAATTGCCTTCCATTAGAATAAATATATCTCTTGAGGATGCTCCATAGGTTCTAAATGTGATTCACAGCTATTTAAAGCTAGTCCAAAAGAGAGACTTAAACAAATCCCTTTTTATTTCAACCAGGATTTAGTAAGCTTTGATGCATGACTTGGTGCGTTGTCTTGCATAAAGATCATCGATGTACGCGTGAGTAAAATCTGGTTATCAGGCCATTCAAAAAATATTGTTCCGGAAAATCACAGTAACTTTTGGAATTCATTTTAACTCGGTCTTTCATTTTAAATAAACCCAAGAGCTCATTACCAATAATCGCAACCCTTACCATCATTCCACTGCCTTTTTGGCGTTTGAAATATTTTCATGAGTCATATTGTTTCCAAACACATCCTCAAGCTCATTGATCGGGCTCATCGAGGTTGATCCTTGATTTGTCTGTAAAAATGACTTCACTGAAATCAGTTTCCATGTATTTTGTACCCACTGAAATCTTCTTTCTTTATATTTTTTTGTTAAAATGGGTTTCTTTCTTTGATTTTCTACATCAGCAAACTTCCTTAATGCTTTACACCTTGTTTCCCTTGACACCATAGGAGCTCCAGTAACCTCAAATATAAACGCACTTGACGCATTTGAGTTTCTTCTTAATTCTCTTCGGATATGTGATAGATCTCACTTAGTTAAATTCCTGAATTCAGCCTAAGACTTTTTTCTTTGGTTGAATTCTCATTTGACATATTTTCTTGATTGTTCGATGATCCCTTTTCAAGTCCTTAGAAATTTGAAGCGAAGACTTTCCTTTGCAAATTTCTTTGATTATATAGTTCTTGTCATTCATCGTTAGTTCTTTTTTACGAGCCATAATACTAAATTCTAGTTCTTGCAAATAATCTCTTGACACTGCAAATTGCTATAATTAATGAAAAAATACTAATTATCAATCTGAAAGTGAAAATTGGGACTTAAGTGATTTCATGCTTATTCGCTATACACAATAGTACAAATTATTTAATTGGATAACACATATCTATGAATTTTACATAAAATATCTGACAATACCTTTTTTGCATATAATATCAAGACGCAGTTTAAGTAGTTTTTTTCTTTTCTCTTTCGTTTAGGCATACTTCTTTTTCCAAATTATATCAGAGAATATTTGCACACAAACAGAGTTACGCACATACGCACACGTACGCACAAACACACACACGCACACACACACACACACACATATATATATATATATATATATATATACACTAGTCAATAAAGGTGTGTGTATTTAATAATATTTATTATTTTTTAAAAATATTTAATATTATTTTTTTAAATAGTTAATATCATGATTATAGGTACGGTATAAACAAATTAAAATAATACATTTTATAAGAGAAAATTGACATCCTAGATTTATAATTTATAACGATTATAAATAACGCCAGCATCAAGAGCCAAATATATATATATATATATATATATATATATATATATATATATATATATATATATATATACTATCACTTAAACGTTATTATAGTGAATACTCATCCAAGGTGTATGGACTCAAACATGAAAAATAGTGGCTTACTGATGCATTTAAACGAAACACTTTAGATCATAGATACTCGATATTTCATATATCGTCAAAACCATATCCAAATATATAGAAAGCAATTTATAAATATACGGATTTTAACACTTACACGTTAATTTTAGTCGCTAGTCATATTTGAATAGACGCACCGTTTATATATATGTAATATCGTCGACCAATGAGTTTTGCTTGATCTGCAATTTTCTTTTATACTGAGTTGTTGCAAACACGTCGGATTTAAAGACGGTTTATCATACAAAAATGAAGACGCAGTTTTAAATACTATAGAGGCCGTATACTTTCTTTAATAAGATTTATCGGATATTCCGGTTGGTAAATGAAAAATAAATGAATATATCGTTTAATGAATAATCGGAGTGTCTACCTATATATCAGTAAACCCCCAAAATAAGCGTTAAATGATAAAACCTGCAGGATTATTAAATATTTAAAAATTCGCATATATATATATATATATATATATATATATATATAGGTAAAGATGTCAAGTCTATAAACGGAGAGGAAAATCCTCAAAAACCTATTTAATATAAAATATTAAAGAAATAGATCGATATAAAGAGAGCTCAATTGGTAATATCCAGATCAATATGATCTACATAAAAGAAAACTCAAAACATTATCTAAAGTTGTTAGAAACTATAAATTATTTCGACGGCTAAGTTTTCACACTCATCATCTTCATTTGCAAATACCTGTGGCCCACATGTTCAATACCATGGATAAAGGGTATGTAAAAATATAAGTGGATATTGAAATCAGCATATAGCTACATTTTTTTCATGATTAATTATGAACAGATGACATGATGATTGCGTTTAAGCATATATATATATATATATATATATATATAAAGGGAATATTGAAATCAACATCGAATGGTGGCAGTGTGTTTAAAGATTAAATACAATAGTCAAGTCAGCTTCTTTCAGTATATACTCTAATATTTACATATGCTATATTCCTGATATTAAAATCTTTAATCTATTTACAATGTTTATATTATTCGGACTGTTGTCTTCATCGTTGTTTCCATTTGTACGACGTTTCGGTCGTTGTAGGCTCCGATTTTCTTCAGGTTCTAGGAATTTCGAATCGAAACATTAATTACAATCACTGGGGTACATGAACTCCATTCCTTTCCGGAAGATTGGAATTGATTAGTTATCTCCCTCTAACTGAGCAAGTTATTTTGTCATCATCCTAACAGGCCACAACAATACCATAGAAATATTCAGACTCCCATAAATTCAAACAGGTTACTTTAATTTTAACCGACAAGTCTTTCTTAATCTTTATTTTTAATTGGCACATTTCAAATAATTCGTGTATCAGGATCGAAATTGTAAAATTAACAAACAAAGTTTCTGTTCTTTTCCAACTATCCCAGTCATTATCAAAAACTGATTGTTAGCACTTTGGTCATCACTATTTTTATGACTAACAAATTTGCGCTTTTAGATCACTGGAATTAGAATTACAATTAGATCTTTATATAAAGAAATATAAAGATAACCTTAATTTATTTCATTGTAAACATTTGTACTCTAATATTAAACAATAAGAAAAATTCAGTTACGTATATAGCTCAACAGTATATAACAGTTAACTATCCAAACAAATCATTTACTGTAAAAGGTTTTAAAAGCCTAATATAATTGTTAACAAATAACTCAGAAACTAAAAGTACATTCAATTCATTGTAAAAATAGTGTGGTTCAATTGTGCAATTTGTGCGCTTAACCATCATCATATAAATCAACTCAAAATACAACAATGAGACAAAAATTTGGAGATTACACAATAGATAGTTTTATATATATATATATATATATATATATATATATATATATATGTATAAATTGATTATACTTTCTGGACTCTCCTCTGTCATCTCTAAGCTCTATAATTACTTCTTTTCTGCTTCTTGTTTACCTGCATCCTGGAAGTCCACTTCTGTGGTTCCTGCATTTAAGAACTCAAGGGAATCCTCGTACCTATCTAACTATTTCCCTATCAGACTCTTACCTATTTTCTGAAAAGTGTTCCAGGCTATTATCAATGCTGAAATAGTTCAACATCTTACTGCCCGTAAACTATTCTCAGACAGGTTGTACGGCTCCGATTTGCCAGGTCTACGGCCGATATTCTAGCGATCTTCAAGAAGTTCATATACCAGGCCCTTGATAAGTTCGGAGAGGCTCATGCTGTTGCCTTGGATCTCTCCAAGGTTTTTAATATGGTTTGGCACACTAGCCTTCTACGCAAGGTACATGGCTATGTTATCACCGGACGCTTGCTGAACTGATTAAATCTTTCCTATCTAAACGTATAATGAATGTCGACTTAAATGGGCATGTCTCCACATCCTATTGCACGAATGCTGGTTTTTCCTAGGGCTCTATCCCAAGTAGACATCAACGAAAATAACAATACAATGTATTCCCACATCAGTAAGTAATCCGGCGAGGTGGACAACATAACCACGCTGCTGATTTTGAGAAAGGCCTAAAGTCAGTGGTGGGATGTGGTAAGAAGTGGCTTGTAAATTTCAATGCTTCTAAAACGAAACTGTTATTTGTCAACTATCACAAACAATCACTCGTGCCTCCCATAAGCATGGACCAAGCGAGTTTCACTGAAAGCAAAATTTTGCGCCTCCTAAGCTTTACTCTATCTTCCGACCTTAAGTGAAATTATTACATTGAGTCAATAGTTAAATCAACAGCTAGGAAGATTAGGTCACTGTGTCGGGCCAGGAAGTTTTTCCGTCTGAATCCATGTTGCATATATACAAATCAACCATCCGACCGTGCATAGAATAGTGCTGTCATATATGGTCAGGCGCCACTGCTGTTCATCTCAGTGTTCAAAACAGGCTCCAAAGGAGAATCTGTAGTGTGATAGATCCTGACTTGGCAGCTCGACTCGAGCCAATTTCTCACCGGCGGGATGTGGCTTTCCTCTGTTTATTTTGCAAATATTCTCATGGCTTCTGCATTAACGAACTTAAATCACTGGTTCCCCCACCACAAGAATTTACTTGTGCAACCATACTGGCAACAAGGCCCCAGCTATTTACAGTTAGATCAACTAAATGCAGCCGAAAATTCTATTCCATCAGCTTCTTTGCTTGCGCTTGCCGCCTGTGTGACTCCCTTCCATATACTTATTTTCCTGACGGCTACAACCCCCAGGAATTTAAATGCGATATCAATACTAATCTCTTATCCATTTGACTCCAGTTCATTCTACATCACTTGTATATCTTGTTCTTTTATTTTCTCTCTATTTTGAAACTGTCTTCACACCTGTGTTCCTATCCTTCTCTTGCCCTTTCGTTGACACTCCCTGGTTCGTTTTTCTCTTCAATCTCCTCTTGTCTAAACTTTACTCTTATATAGTGCTCTATGCATCAGTGGCAGTATCGCCTTGCTTAGGGTAAAAAGATTAAAAAACTTACAAAACAAACCCCAACCTACTCCAAAAAGGTACATTTTTTAATATTAAAAGAATATTTTCTTATCAGGTAGTTAATAATGATGGTAATAAACGTTTTATTTAAAAAAAACATTAGCATTTAATTTTTTAAATTTAATTTGTTTTAATAAAAAAATTTTATCAACATTATTAACTAACTCATGAGACATTGTCCTTTCAATGTCGACATCCAATGTAAAACTTTGCAGTACATTGTAGTTGATACATGTTCTATCGTATAATTAATAACAAATATGCATTGGTCTATTTTTATATTAAGCATTATTTTAAATGAATGTTTTCAACGTCGTAATTATTTTCTTTGTTCCTTCTTGATTTGTATATATATATATATATAGAGAGAGAGAGAGAGAGAAAGAGAGAGAGATAGAGAGAAGGAGAGATATGAATAGACTGAAATAAATATGAATAGAACTTAATAGATAGATAGATAGATAGATAGATAGATAGATAGATAGATAGATAGATAGATAGATAGATAGATTTCTTGTCTATAAACGCTTAATATATTTGCGTTATATTATGCTACATTTTATCATAAATGAAGTCGAACTATCTGACTCATCTGGTGAACCAGTCCGAACGAATAGCAAGTAATGTCTACACCAACACTCAAATAAATGCAAACGCACAAGGATAATTTATAAACATCGATTATTACTTAACTGTGCTTACTAAAGCAACCAGCAGCAATATAAATTTCCAATATAATAATTTACTTCTGGATAAGCTGCCAATCTACAGACAGACAGCTAAACGTTCGCAGAATTATCAAAATATTAAATTTCCGAAAATCTAGCTTCAAGTTAAATTGCTAATTTTCTGAATACATTTTAAATTCCAATTTTCTTATCACTCCTTAACCCAAGCCCGGAGGCTATATGTTAAAAGGTGAAAAGAACCCAATTAAATTAGGGGCATCTATTCCATTAGGTCAAGAGAGAAAAATAGCATTAAAAACTAATTTACCAAATGTGCACATCATAAAAATTAATGTTTTTCTTGGAGGAAATTGTTGATATGAAAATATATAATTGATTATTCGATTTGAAAATCATATCAAATATAGTGTATTTTTTTCAAACGCCACATCATCCTGCTGTTCTGAGCATTGAGAAGTCACTAGGTGTCTATCTGTTTCTTTATTTCCTTGTGGGTTTCTAACTTATTACCTTTCAATAATGAATTTTCTGCATTTCGCAGAAAATGAAATTCAAATTCTGCTATTTAATGCAGCCAGACAAATATATATATATATATATATATATATATATATATATATATATATATGGTACAAAATGTACACACATACACACATACTTTTATATATATATATATATATATATATATATACAATTAGGATTGAAATTTAATTAAATATGGATTAGAATGCAGATCTCTTCCCCTAAACTGTTTTTGATATATAAAACGTTTTCGTTATATATATATATATATATATATATATATATATATATATGTAGAGAGAGAGAGAGAGAGAGAGAGAGAAAGAAATAGATAGATTAATAGACAGATAAATATAGATTTAATGTCTGCTATTTTTATAGGGTAAAAATACAATCACTGTGGACACTCATGTCAAGAGCCAATGACGACACGCAACCATCACTTCAGATATTTTGAAGACTAGATTTCCTCGCTTTCTCACTCGCTCTTTCTACCTTTCTCCCTCTCTCTCTCTCTCTCTCTCTCTCTCTCTCTCTCCCTCTACCTCTCTATCTATTTATATTTATATATTTCTCTCTGTGTGTTTGCTGAATACTAAAATTTGTGTATATCGGGTAAAAATTAATTTTGTTCCGTAACATAATTGAAAACGTGATCTGTGTTATATTCCATATTTATTGCTTCCACGGTGACATATTCAAAAATTATTATTATTTAAATTTAACCATATTACAGCACATGAAAGTTTAATAATCCACTAGTTTGAATGATTAGGATATTTCATGAAATTATTCTTAAAATAATTAACCTTCGATACAGAAATTTTAAACGTCTAAAAATTTTTTTACACTCAATACATTTTAGTGATCCCTTTTCACGTGTTGCTACATAGATGAACTGCGTGATATGGAGGCTGTCAACCTAAGGGAGTATTGAGATGTTACAGAAGCCCAGTTTAATATGATAACGGTCTTCAGTTCGTTTTTACTTTGAAGAGATTTGTTCATCAATTTTCTCATTACAATTCACCGTTAGATTTACTGTTTTCAATTGGTTGGCTATTAATCACAAATACATAATGGTTTGCAAACAATTTACTGCTATTCATTTAGCATGGGGGGCAGGTACAAAGTTCTTCTGGAAGAAGAAACCTATGTCTTTACAAAGTTTTTCAATCGACGGAAGCATCGGGAGCTCTAAAATTACCAAGCTAGATAAAACTAACAAGTCACGTGACATTTGAAATCCTCAATGACTCTTAAAGAATAATACTTGAGTTTAATCGAAATCAAGGCTTCTCTATTCTTGTTTACAATACCAAATTAATATCGTCTGCAAATTTTACCGAGAAACGCTTATATATTTTACCGAGAAACGCTTATATATTTTCTCTTTATTCCCAATAAGGCAACCCAGATATAATCGTTGATTAAATAGGATTGAAGAAACTGTTATTGTTTTTATGATAATTGTTTTGATTGTTTGGGTTTTTACATATTTCTCATTGTTTTGATTTGTGAAAAAATGAATATAGGTGGTATGGTGTTAAAAACAGAAATGCTGAAATAAAATAAATGGAATGATTTGAAAATGTTGCCAGTCAGAGGAGGCATCATGACAGATCGCAACACAAAAATCTAAAGATTCAATTGAAATCTCTGATTTTGATTTTGTGAAGATTTTTTCCGAGATTTGGCTCTACCAGTTTTAAATATATGTTGAATATGTAATAGATAACTTCAATTTTACTGCATTAAAACAATTTTTAATAAGAGTATTGTCCGATATTTACTCCACCTCTTCTTCTTCGGAAGGTGTAGAGTCTCACCCCACATTTCCTATTCAGGAAAGGGTTCTCGCTTACTTCTCGGGCTTTAATAGTGGTACTGTCACTAGTCCTTCGTGATATGTATGGATGCTGACAACGTCAATTCATACTGAGTTTACCGGGTTGGCAGTTCTCAAGTTCCTGCTTCTCGACTAGTAATAATGAGACCGATCATGTGCCTAGCGTCTAGAGAGGCGAATCTGATCATCAGCCGAATACTATCAGAGTTATTGTAGTACCATGTTGTGCAAGAATGCACAAGATTATTGCAATGATTTAGTATGGTAATTAATATGTATGTTTCGTTTGTATATATTATTACATAATTATGTTATAATTTTAATACAGAGTTATTCCTATTTTATTATTTCATTGAAATATTCTATCCGTTAAGATTATTTTTTAAAAATTATTGTAATTTATATATAATAAAAAATTCGCTTAATAATTTCATGCATTATTTTCGGTAGAATTTTAAACGGAAATATATTTCGTTTGCGATTCATACATGATTCTCTCATGTTATTTAGAATTGAAAATGCTTCCATCAATTGACACGTGCATGCCTCTTTACTGACTCATAAACAAAGCCATTCACACATGATTTCACTCAATGCATACATTTCATAAGTGATTTCTCTTATTTTATTTACAAATGCGCGTTGGCACACAGTTAAACAGGCATAATGTTTTTTTTGTTCTACATGTAATATTCATCCATTACTTTATCACACGTGATCAATGAAACTATACCTCAATCAACATACTGTCTGTCAGGATCGTAAATACTATCCTCAAAATATGTAATCACCTTTGCAAGAAATGTAAATACTGTTTTCGATTGTTATATTTACGTTTTTGATGATTACGAAATTATTATTCATTAGGTATTTCATTAATTTAACATTTCATGATGTTCTTATGAATAATACTAACGTTTCGTTAATCTGAAACATGTCGTCTTCATATTTCATCTGCTATTTTCCATTTAATATGCTATACATAGAAATGTATTCATTTACATCAGCGTCGGACTTATGAGGATGGTTTTGATTATTGTCATCCTGTTTTTGGATCGTAATTAACTTTGGGCAGCATTGAAGCTCCTGCGTTCATCTTCATCAGCTAAACAGCTGAGACTCTTTTACCGATATACATGGATTCACTCTAGAAATGTCGCTATCTACTTGAATTTTTCATTTTTGCTTTATTTTTATTCATTGTGAAACTCAAAATTACATATTTGTTTATATTTTTGAAATGAAGTAGTATTTACACTATTTACATAAACATAAAATTTTTTCGATATGAACTCTGGTAAAAAAGCCTAGAGAAAACCGTTAACAATTGAAAAATTCTAGAGTAAACCATTAACATAAAAAATTACAATATGATCTGTCGTAAAATTTTTTACTGAACATTAGGTTTATAAGTTCCAGATATTCAGTTGTTCTTCATTGTAAAGATACATAGCCCAGTGGTTAGTTCCAGTGTCTTGACCCAAAGAGTTCAATACCAGGTTACAACAATGAACAACTAACTTAGAGAGAGATAACAAATAAATTAGAGGGAGATAACTCGTGACTCCCAAAAGAAGCTTGGCACAATGATATATCCCAGTGATCGTAATAATTTCCTAGCAACGGCTGAAACGTCGTACAGATTGCAACCAAGAAAAGGACAATAGTCCGAATAAAGTAAATAGTGCAGTACAAAATTACGTCGATAGAGTAGTCATTAGTGCATTTTAAGAACTTTCCCTTTCCATATTATTTGGATACTTATTATCCTAATATGATTTAGCAAGCTGATTTTTTCTTAATAGTTATGATGAGTGGTTCCTTAACAAGTATGAAAATTTACGAACGATGTTCTAAATTCAGCTATAATCGTTCTATTAAATTTATACTATTTCCTTTGGGAAAAGTCTTCATTTACGTATCTTCTATAAGGCCGGAACATATCCGCTCCTTTGCATTGTTGACAGTGTTGGGTTGGCTAAGTGCACACATTTCTTCCTACATTCCATCTCTGCAGCGTTTACACGTATTTTTATTGTTGAAAAGAATCAGAATACTAAATGTGTTATGAATTCCAAGGAGACAATGATCTAATCTAATATTGACGACACTCAGACAGAGACAATATGGATATTTTTTGTCCTTTCTCACGTCTGTCTGGTTTACATCTCGAGATAAGATTCCCCTTTTTTATTAACTAGTACAACTCGCGTATATGTGGGATAAAAACCTTTTGCTGGGGATGACATTTTCGTATTACAACAAAGAAAATATCAATACATCACCATCTTTTGTATATCCAGATGTTCCTTTTCACCAATTATGAATGACATTTTATATGAGCTGAGGTTAACTGTGAATACAATAATATATGTAAACAATGTTTTCGTATGTTTTTATGCATAGACAGAGCATAAATTTTTTATCGAGATATATATATATATATATATATATATATATATATATATATATATATACTATTTTCGCTCTCACAAACTGATTGAGCACTTTGGAAGAATGGTAGACTTTAAAAAACAGTAGCTATTCTAGCATCTACGCATCGTTCATTCAGTAATGAATTGGAGATTGGAGCACTCTCAGCTATTGGGCGTATGCATAATGATAATATACACGCTAATAAGTCTACCTCTTTCTACCGAGAGCCCATATCTCAGAGGTAGAATCGCCGACTGACGCCAATTCGGTCGGGTTTCAATCCTGGGTAAAAAGCAATCGGATGTCTAACCGTACTGGTGAGCTGTGATACAGCAAAACAGATCCCTCCGCGGATGACTATATATATATATATATACAAAATCATTCCCCATTAAGCAAGTTAGCACTGCCACTAGTGCGCTTACGGTTACGATGAGAGATAAAACAAGGTACATAGGATTTCGAAGAAATAAAATAAACGCGTTAGATTAAAGTAGATAAAAGATGCCAATTGACGTTGCATTTGAACTTTAAGAGATTGTAGCTTTCAGGGAAGCAAAAAAACGGGAGGATGTTCCACAAAAGAGAAGTGTGGGAAATGAAACCTTCAGAAAGAGTTGGTTATATTTAACTATTCTGACGCTAAAATGGTTGAATCTAGATGCCAAGCTTGAAGCAGGCGTAAATATAATTAGTGGGGAACTATGGAAAACAATTTAGTCAGTTGCCATGAAAATACTAGTAGAAAAGATAGAGTGGAAACAAATTACTTCGGTGAGAAATCGCCTGAAGGTAGGCTGCCAAGTCAGGATCGGTTATATTTCTTTGGATTTTATTGAAAACTTCAAGATATATTGCGGGTGCACCCGACCAGATATGGCAACAATATTCAATGCACTAACGAATGCAAGATTTATGAATGTGAAAAATGCATTCTATACAAGAAGAAACTTCCTGCCCCGACAGCCAGAAATGCAGCTATGGATTCGATGTAGTAATTCATTTTAAGATCATTTGAAAGAGTTTGTATATTTCGAGGTTTAACGACCTATCAATCCTTATGGGATCATTTTAAGGTCATAACCAATGATTTTGGGTAAGGTTATTTTATTTTGACAACATTTTTCATTTTGAGAATCAAGATTCATTGGGATTTGTTTTTAAGAGCGGGGTCCCAAAGTCCTACCCTTGTTATTTAACCCAGAACTGGAAGGAAGGGACGGATTAATACCTTTCCCAAAGGTACTAGTGCTTAAGTGAATGCAGGTTATTCAACTGAAATTAGAACTCACCGATTTCTCTTTCCGAGCCGATATACACTGTACCACAACGCATCTCCGTCACTAAACGCTTACAGGACCTGGTATTCCCAAGCGGTCAGCCATCTAAGTACTGACCAGGCTCAACGTTGCTTAATTTCGGTGATCGAACAAAACAGGTGTATTCAACGTAATAGACCGTAAGCCAATGAAAGAGTGAAGAGAATGAGGCAAAATGTGTTATCTGTAGGAGACTAGCGTCATCCATTTTGATGGTAAGCAGGAAAGTATTTCTATGATGGTTAAAGGAGAGCCACTTCGTTTTGGAGACATTAATACTAATGAGCCATTTTCTATCCATTCAATTACAGATTGGAGGTCATTTTGGAGATTAGCGGCCAAGTTTACTTAGACAGCCTTGGCAGATTTCTTATTGAGACGGAATTAAATGGTGTTGTCATCTGCATTTATGCCTACTTAGAAACTGATTACGTCAGGAAGATCATTGATGAGCATCAGAAAAGGCCTAGGACTTATTATACATAATTGAGGGACGCATGTGTTCGTATGAAAGGTTTTAAAATATTAACCATTCAAAACAATCTTCAGTTCACAATTAGATAAGAACGATTAGATTAAATCAAACGATCGTCCATAATTATCATATTTCTGGATGTTTCCCAGGAGGCTACCCAGCCAAACTATGACCACAAATTGATTAAACAGAAGAGGAATCCAGCGTTCTTAGCTGTACAGCACACAGTTTCGCATCCGCCAGTAATCTTTGGAACCAAAATTAGGAGATAATATATTATTAATATTCATTATATGAGCAAATAACAAATTAGCATAATTTATGACACGCTTACATTTATTACAAGCAGAGACAAAGAGACCTTTATCGTGATCAGAAGTGTCGCACCGGTAAAGCCGGAAGAAGTGATTTCTGTGATAAATGGCAGCAGAGAAAGCAGGAACGAACCAATGAGATGAATGATATTTAAGTCTGAAGTTTCTGGCTGGGATTAAAGCATCAATCCCGGCTTTTATTAGGTCGGGGGTAGTTCAGAGTAGCAGACTTGAACAGGGCGACAAAACATTGTTCCAGAGAAAATCTCGGCCCGTGTCGGCTCATTGATAGCAGTAAGGTATTCTGATGTTAAGAAGTTCTTGGATAGAGAGGAGTACTTAACATGTCAAGAGTCAATGATAGAATTAAGGAAGTGATCTAAAAAAAGCGTGTCCATCGTGGTTAATAAAAAATTGCTTCGTGAAATCCATCTGCATGAGAGACTGAGTGATGGAGAAGTTCAGCGTTTCGATTCCAGTAAAACCAGTCACGGAGTTTTCCAGGCACTTTGAATGATGAGCATTGAAGTCACTGAACACAAATACCTTTGTAAATATATGAAAAGAAATAGGCTTGACTATTGTCTGAAATACTATCTAGCATGTCGAAGTCGGGGGGGGGGGGGGGATGGGAGCGGCAGATATATATATATATATATATATATATATATATATATATATATGCGATGCAGATATAGAAGAATCCAAAGGAGTGTCCTGTATATAAAGAGGTAGGATAGCTTACTAGGAGAGCTCTAAATATATATGTATATAAATACATATAGAATAAATATACGTAAAAATAAAACAGACACGTTATTTCTTGGTAAATCGGAAGTATAGGCCTATTTCAGGTGAAACATCTTCAGCTTCTGTCTTTATTGTACAGAAGATTTTACACGAATATATATATAATTATTATAAGTTATTCTACAGAGTCAAATTACATCAGTAAACAGTTCTATCAAACATCTTTTAAAAGTTATCTAAAATAAAAAAATAACAAGTAGAGATTATATATATTCTAATTCAGAAGATCAGCCGATTAGACTTGGTTGATTTCAACCTTTTCGTATCTTCAGACGTTTATATAGTAACACTTCAGGCCATACATGCAACAATCAGATCAGGTCTAAGATGAAAAGGCTATTTGGGAGGGAAGTGCTCAGTCTTCCGTTCTCAAAGTTGAGTCCAAAAGCGTCTCAGCGTCCTTATGAGTGAAAAATTGGTTTCCGCCTTCCAACCTCACTCTCGCAGATGAAACGAGGCAAGTCTTTTCTTGCCGTATTCCTACTTCCATGGCAAACACTTGAATTAATTGCATTCATTGATTCCACCATGATCAAGACCCGCCATCAACACCCATATTGTAGCAAATATTCCAGACTGCATCCATATTTCATTGGTCAGAAGTAAGTTTTACTCCAACAACGTTTTTCCGCAAAAAACCTTCTCTATGAAAATCACCACAATGTTAACTTGTTCAAATTGATAGTTAATCATTATGTTCCCCCTCCTATCCACATAAGCTACTCATTATCACAACCTTCTACAAGTGGTCATTTGATGTTTTACTGGCCGAGCATCACTGTATAATCGACAAGCAAGGATACTTTAAAAAATGTGTTCAAAATAAAATATTAAAAATGTACAAAACAAAGACAATGTATGTAAAACAATCATCATATGTTACTGCTTTCTGCGACCTAAAATTTTATATGAAGAGTAAGATATTGATTTTGTTGTTTTACAATCTTCAGACTATAAGTGTGGGATGCTACTTAGTGTCTTATTATAAGGAACACAGAACAAATAATCGTTGGATAATATCTTCAATAATTATGTCCAAATAAGAAATCTTCTTATAAAGAACTACTTATCTATCAATTCCTACCCACTGAGGATTCTGAGAGAACAATATTAATCCGTGTTACCATACGAACGCAGGTGTCCCTCAAGGCTCTATCGTAGGTCCTAGGATCTTTCTTATATACGTTAATGATCTCCCTGATTCCATAATTCCCAAATAGGAATGTACGCCGATGATACCACAGTTCACTCTCGCCTCGACCAAAAATCTGGTGTAGGCGACAAAGCTAACCTTGCAGCCGAGCTTGAAAAGGACCTCTAATCCGTAGTGGACTGGAGTAAGAAATGGCGCGTAAATTTTAATGCTTCTAAAACGAAGCTACTATCAATTAACCATCATAGACAATCGCACCTACACCCCATTAGCATGGACCAGGCTTGCCTCCCAGAGAGTAAAACACTACGCCTCCTTGGTCTAACACTTACAGCGGTCCTCAAATTGAATGACTATATCCAATCCATTGCTGAATCCGCTGCTATGAAAGTCGGTTCTCTGTGCAGGGCCTGGAAGTTTTTTCCGTCTGAATCCATCCTTCACATATATAAATCTACCATCCGCCCGTGCATTGAATACTGCTACCATATCTGGTCGGGTGCCCCTGCTATTCTCCTCGGGCTTCTCGACATGGTACAGCGGAGGGTCTGTAATGTGATCTATACCAACTGCAGTCTCTCTCTCACCGGCGCCACGTGACTTCCCTGTGTCTCTTCGATAAATACTTTCACGGCTTCTGCTCCAATGAACTAAGATCAGTGCTGCCCCCTAGATAAGAATTTGCACGAGAAACTAGATTAGCAACTAGAACCCGCCCTTTTAGAGTGAAACCGATAAAATGCAACCGCAACTTCTACTCCAACAGTTTCTTTTCTCGCACTTCCCGACTGTGAAATTCCCTTCCACATGATTGCATCCCCGACGGCTATAATCTCCAGGAGTTTATATGTAAGGTCATTAGACACCTACTAACACACTAACTCGCTCCCATTCTTTCACACACTCTTCCCATCTGCCCAACTCTCATCCTCGGTATCCTCATCAAACTATCACCTTCCTTCTGACATTTCCTACATCTAACCACTCCTCCTCTTTACCTTCCCCTATGTAGCCCCATGCGCAATAGTGGCAGTGGAATGCTTTGCTGGTGTGAAATGATTAAAGAAAAAAAGAAAACAAATGCATTTCGGTCTTTAATAGCGGATTGATATATTACAATCATTTGCAAGCAACTGCCATTTAAGTGGCATTCGCTCTTTACCTTACAGTTACAAGTGGGTTTGTTTTTGTGTGGGTGGTTTGTTGCTTTTATTACGTTTTACTTTTACATTAATTTTGGTGTAAATTTTACTGATTATTTACGTGTTTCTTGTGGATATATATGCAAAATGCTAAATGCAGTGGAATAAATTCAATATTTTTCTTACATGTGTTTTTACACTTTAGTTATAGCTTGGAGTAAAGAAAAACACAAACAGGAGATTCAGGAATGCAGTTGTTTAATGCAAGAATTATCCAAGTGCTACCTGTGGAAGCGACCACATCCCAGTTATTTGAAAACTAAGTATGAAACTTCAGTGACTGAAGAAGCCTCGTACAGTACCTAGACTGCAACACAACAGAACAATTTGAAAACGGAAAATGGAATTGAAACATACTAAGGGAAGCGCTAATGACATCAGCATACAAAATTGTCCCAAAGGAAATCAGACGGTGTATAAAAAAAGTGTGGATGAATGAAGATATTCTCGGTATGGTGCAAAAGAGACAGAAAACAATGCCATGACATGGAACGGAATACAGAAAATTAGACAAGAAAATAAGAAGTAAATCAAGGCAGGCTAAAGAGGAATAGCTCAACAGAAAATGTACAGCTATAGAGAGACTGAGTACGACTAATAAACAAGACATGCATAAAAGAATAATGTAAGTAACAAGACAACAGACTTGCTTCTCAACAGGATGTATAAAATCTAAAGATGCAACACCCATTTTAGCGAAAGAGGGAATACTCCATCAATAAGATAAATATATAAACGATCTCTCCCAAGATAAGAGAGAGCAACCGACAATACAAGACATACTGACGGACCAGAAATATTAAAATTTGAAGTGGAAGATGCAATGGCTAAACTAAATAGAAAAAAGCAGCTGGACCAGACGGCTTTGTAATAGAAATGCTGACAGAATAGAGAGAATTACAGAAGTAATAAACGAAATCTACAACAGTGGTGAGATGCCGGAAGACATAGGCAGCTTCGTTTTTATAGCAGTCCCTAAGAAGCCAGATGAAAAGAATGTGAATCCTACCTAACTGTCAGATTAATAAGTCACATATCAAAACTCATCAACCGAACAGAGCGCGCACCAGAATGAAACCAAAGATATCCACACAAGAACAGTGCAGTTTTGTCGAAGTCACTGGAACAAGAAATGCGATATCTACGCTTCGAATGCTATCAGTAAAATTTATAGAAATGCGGAAGGATGTGTACCTGTGTTTTATAGACTACGCAACGGAATTCGACAAAATACGCAACAAACATTTGATAGACATGTTCAGTCACCTAGACATATTTAGAAGGCATTAAAACAATCAAAATCTTTACTGGCGGCAAGCCCCTTGCATACAAACAGAAAACGAGTTCAGCAGATATATAAAGATAAAAAGTGGTATAAGACAAGGAAGTGTATTTTCACCGGATCTATTGAACTATTAGAGCGAAACTATTCTTGGAGCCTTAAAAAGAATGCTACGATTCATCATCGGCAGCCACAAGTTTAAAAGTATAAAGTATACAAATAATACTGCGCTGATAGCAGAAACGGAAAAAAAACTAAAAAAAAAAACTTCTACAGATTTTAACTAAAGAAAGCGAAAAAAAAAAGACAACAAATAAACTACAAAAACTTCAAGCATGGCCATTATTAAAAGGTGGAGCCCAAAATGCCAGCTATAGGCGGGAGAGATAAAGTCAAGCAGGTACCGAAATTTAAATACCTTGGAAGTGTTCAAGCAGAAAACGGAAAGTGTGTCACTGTGATTCGATGGCAAATCGGCAAGGACAATTCAGAAGTTGATTCGAGTATTGAAAGACAGAATAATTTCGATAGAACCAAAAAAGAGACAACTGGATTGCTATGTGGTGTCTGTTCTCCAATATGGCAGTAAAAATGGACAATTTCGTCAAAGATGAAGGAGAGATTTAATGTATCCGAAATGTGGTTCTACCAAGCATGTCAGCAATGATGAGGTTTTAGAGAGAATGATATGAAAAGGAAACTAATACTGATTATCAAAAAAGACAGCTAATATTCCTGGGACATGTAATGTGGAAAGAGAGCTTGGGTAATCTGATACTCACAGGTCAGATAGTGGGAAAGAACGACCGTGGAATGCAGCGCGTAACTTACTTAACTGGATTGAGTAAGTGGATGGCAGAGTAGGATTTGGGTGGGGCAACAGGAGATGGCGTGCTAAGAGACACTAGGATAGGGAGGTGTGGAAGGCCATGATTGCCTACGTTTTGAAAGGACATGAAAGATAGAAGAACAAGGAGAAGAAACCCTATATTTTTTAATGTTGGCTATTTTATACCGTGCATGTGTGTGTGTTTCAGAAAGTTCACTAACCTTTACATCCTGTACTATAAAAACGTGCCATTATCATGTCGAAGGCTGCTTTTTTCTTTATCCACGCATGTCATTGGTATATAATTCCGATTTTTCGTATTGTCTAATATATTTTTTCCGGTTTAGCTTATTTTTATTTCTTCCTGAACTAAGTAGGTGGCATTGTTATTTCTCTTTTTGTTTATTTATTTGCCTGTGGGTTACTTAATGAAGAAACATTATATTGAGAACATTAGTAATAACTTTATTAGTAAATTTCATTTCGCCGTTAGACATTTGAACAAGTACAACTGCACATGTATATCGTTATAATGGGGCCTCACATCAGTGAGGAGAGCCGGTGTGCAAGTGAAACCGTTGAGAGGAAGGCCCCGAAATGGTGCACATTCGCTCCTGATGACCTCAATTTAAATATAAATTCGAAAGGATCAAAAGAAGTTCAATGAAGTCATATACCGTAGAGAAGCTCGGTGGAAATGTCATTGGTATGAGGAGCATTTTATATTCAGCTCGCTTCAGGTGAATGTCAATTACTTTCCAGTAATTTCCTTCTTTTATGAAAATGTACTGCAGTTAATTATGTTTTTACAATGAAATTGATTGCTTTTTTTTAGTATTCAAATAGATTTTTATAATTTAATAATATTTTAACACGAGAATGGGGCTTAACTATTTGCCCATAGCTAGGATATTAAAAGATGCTATCATCCAAGTTTAGGGTAACCATGGGAACAAGAGCAACAAAGAGGTAGTTCCCAGCTTCTCAAGCCTCCAGATCAGACACTTTGCTGCCGGATTTAATTCATCGCCATACCCAGGACGAAGCATGATTTCGATTACAGAAGTGTAGACTCTTTTATATCTACTGATATAAATTAGCAATTATATATTATTTTTGTTTCTCTTTTTAGGTTGCGAAACTTGTCTATAGTCGGTTTTGTATTTTTCAACTGGTTTAAACTTAACCTTTTTTATTTTTAGTTTATTTATTTTACTTTTAGTTTGGTATGTGAGTCAGCATATTAGGCTTGTTTTCTTTGTGGTCTTTTAAGGACAGGAATGTTTCTGAATTGGCGATGAATTTTATTCGGTCTTCTAGGTCTAATGTTTGGGCAATTGTTTTAGTTTCCATGTTAAAATCGTATTCTGTTTGTTTTTAGATATATTACACTTGAGTAGTTTGTTGTGTATTAGGCGGCTTAGTTCTTATACATTTCTAGTTTTCTTCACTGCGAGTTCGTCATATGAATTTTTAAAATTTTAGCTATATTCTTTTTTAGTTTTGTTTTCTGGAAAGCATATAGCGTTTTTTAGGAAATATTATGTTACCTGCTAAGCTAATAAATCACATTTGAAATAGTCTATTTCCGTGAAATTTCGTTTTAAAACGGTATGTTTACTTGAGTCTGGGACTTCCAATTGCACACATAAACACAAGTAAATGAATAATAAAAACAACAACAACAAATTAAGTAATAAATAATAAAGAATAAAAACGTAATAAAGACTCAGCTTCAACTAACCGCATTCTGATCCACAATTATTCTTACACAATAACTTTAGATACATATTGAAGACTTATATTCATAATTACGGCATATCCATATCATATATATATATATATATATATATATATATGTGTGTGTGTGTGTGTGTGTGTGTATGTATGTATGTATGTATGTATGAATTCATTGGACACCAAGCGCTGTTCATGGCCATAAAAGAAAAGGTAAGATCGCCACTCCCTCCTTTTTTATTTTTGCTTTATAATGAAATAACGAGAAACCGAACCGGAACGAGAAACCGAACCGGAACGAGAAACCCGGGAACCGAGTTCGAATTCCAGCTGAATCCATTGTATTCACTTACGCGCAAATACCCTTGGGAAAGGTATTAGTCCGTCTCTTCCTTCCAGTTATAGGTTAAATAGCAGGACAGACTGGGTTCTATAGCCTTGGTCGGCAACCAGTCTACCGCAGAAAGCAATGGCAACCTACTGTGGGATAATCTTCTGCTCAGTCAGTCATGTCTCTTTCGAGACATGATTGCCCAAGCGTGTATCACGTATGGCAGTTAACTGACTGGATGTAATACTTATATCAGAATAAGTCAACACACTCAAATTGCGGTTAAGTGTATAAATGTTATCTTACCTTTTTTCAGTTGGCTCTTTTGGGGAAATTATGTTGTTCCTTGCGCAAATATATTTACAAAAATCCCTTCACGCGTTAAAACTAATTTCTGTTTTTCATTTATAATCTGTGTTTTTCTGTGAGAGAGAGAGAGAAAGAATGCAAGAAAGACAGAGATAAAGATGATTTAATAAGCGCTGCGTAAATATGGCACAAGGCTGAAGTTACTGGTTACATAGTGAGGATGGAACTCACTACTCAGTTGTAATAGGTTTTAACGAAACAAGCTTGCTAACCATTACACCACGTCGGGGTATCCCAGAAAGAGTGAGAAGGAGAAATTATTTATTTGCATATATTCACATCCACTGTTCTGGTATTTTACCAACAATAAACAAGAACACGCTTGCAGCTCTGAGAACGTAGCGCGTCAACCAATATCACTGTTGTCATCGCTGAAACACATTGACATGTGGTTATTCTCTCAAACACGCTTTCATCTTAAGTTTTCAGTAAGTATCAGTCGATGTCACTGGGTAGGCGGTAATGTGTTATTCTCCTGTTTAAGTCAATTTAACCAGATGTATCTGCAAGAGGAATAATATTCTTCTTGATTGGAATGTTCAACCTCTAAGGCAATATTGCTCTTTCACATCGTAGTTAATAAAAGTTTCGAGGCAACGGACAATATAGATAGACAAAATGAAGGATTGGAAGAAAAAGAGAGAGAGAGACATAGAGAGAGAGAGAGATAAAGAGAGAGATAAAGTGAGTAAGTGACAAATATGAGCGTCAATAATTGGATAGAAACTGTTTTGAGAAGCTTCCTGTTCTTATGTCTCGCTTTCTGCACAATGTTTAGGCTACATATGACGAGAATGAGAAAGATATTGACTAAAATATAAATAGATATTTTCTCCTTCTTGGCTCCATGTTTAACTCTGATATGAAGAGAGAAATTATTAGTGAATTTGTTGCAAAGTATACTGCTAAGGACGTAGCTCCAATATGCCCTGCTGTTTACTTTTTATAACATTATCTTGCCCTAGCATTGATTCTTGCTGGCACGTCTAATCTGGTGCTTCCACAGACTCTTTTAAACATTTCTAAGAAGAATCTGCAACGATGTCGTTTCTTATCTGACATCTACGCTTTAGTGAAATTTCCACCGCCGCAACCCAACTTGTGTGTGTGTGTTTTCCCCGTTAATTGACGGTCTTTCTTCATTGGTCAGTCAGTAAAGTGCCACACGTGATACACGCTTGGGCGATCATGTCTCGAAAGAGACATGACTGAGTGGGCAGAATATTATCCCGCAGTATGTTGCCATTGCTTTCTGCGGTAGACTGGTTGCCGACCAAGGCTACAGAACCCAATCTGTCCTATTATTTAACACATAACTGGAGGGAAGAGACGAATTAATGCCTTTCCTATGGATATTTGCGCGCAAGTGAATGCAAAGAATTCGAACACGGCTTCTCGATTTCTCTTTCCGAACCGATATCCACTGCATCACGACGACATACCGTCTTCAATGGTGCATCGACTTAATCATTTTAAGCACACTACTTGAGTCGCTGGACCGAGCATGTGAGCAATCACGAGGTTTTGGAAAGGATGGAAACGAAAAGGAAATTAATACTGAGCATCAGAAACAGACAACTAAAGTTCCTGGGACAAGCAATGAGGGAGGAGGGCTTGGAGAACCTGATACTAACAGGCCAGATAGAGGGAACAAGGGACAGAGGAAAGCAGCGGATAACATCTTTGAGGGACCTGATCCGGTGTATGGCGGATCGAGGTTTGCATGGTGCAACAGAAGAAAGCATGCTAAGAGTCACCAGGGACAGGGAGATATGGAAAGCCATGATCGTCTACGTCCAGAAAGAACACGGCACATAAAAGGAGAAAGCTTGAGTCGCATTCTATTTTCAGCTTAAAGTCAATTGCATTTTTAAGCTCTCTGCTAACAGTTTTTTCTCCGATACAACTAGCTTTGTGTTCTTCATTCAAGATTCTTGCTTTCCTATCAAGTAAGTCCTTAAAAAATTTAAATAAAATTGTATATTTTATCCCAATTCATTCATTGACATCTCTAATTCTCTCTCCCTCTCAGTAAATTCTTGAACCTTAGAAGGTCGTAGCCTACATGTGTGAAATGATAAAAAACAATATATAGACTTTAATTCATCTCTGCTGATCTCGAAATAGGCTTGGCATTCAATGTCATATCAGATCATCAGCGCGATCAGCTGAAAAATGACAGCCTAGCTACCAGAAAAAATATGTGCTTCACAGCATATCACTATCTTCCCCCGACATTCAAACAGGTAGACAACCCATATAAGCATCAAGTATGATCACATAATAAATATGAAAACAGGGAGAAAAATATATGAGCACCCACCCGAGAGGGAGGAGATGAACAATGTCTTATATTCTCCCGAGATAATGAATTAATAAAACTCCAAAGCCACAAACTTGTAGATATTGAGGAATGTAGGAGTGAAATAGCAATAATGTTACGTATGGGCGATTTTGTCTCATGTTCTGATTAGTCTGTACAATGTTAACATTCTAGTTGTCAGCCGCTCGAAGCGAGCCGAGCATCGGGATTGTCATGCTTTCTTCTTGTTCCCTTGCTCTTCTCTGGTGGTGGGTGCAGAGATGGCTGTGTAGGACCGACCAAATCCTGAATATTGGCACACTCAGAAAAGTATGATACTGGTTAGATAGGAAAAGACTAGGAAAAGTGACTTAAATAAAAACAGACATCGATAGACTGACAATTCTGACCACGATTTGAATCTAATAAATATCAACCTGATTAGAAGAAAAATAATTCATTAAACATACGCTGATCTCAGAAATCTATACTGTTAACCTCGGACTAAATGTACGTTGATTGTTTTTTCTAATAAATGAAAAATGGCAAGGACATTCTGGTTCCTTTTAAACACACACGCCCACATTCATATATATATATATTCGTCATCCATATACAAGCATGTTTCGCTGTATCACAGCTCATCACTGTGATTAGACACATCCACTAGTTTCTGGCCGGGATAAAACTCGACTGATTTGGTGTCATTCGGAGTCGCTAACCCAGTCGCTAACCCATAAGCCATGGCATCAGAGAAGGTAAATTTTAGCGTGTTATATATAAGCGGTGTATATACACGTCAGTCACCGAAAAAATACAATTCCTTCCTTAAGAGTTATGTATAAGACGCATGATTGGTTAGTGATTTTTTTTATTTTCCTCTCTAGAGAGCTCAAGCGTGATGAGAGCATAATATATTCGTCATGCACATACAAGCCTGTTTCGCCGTATCATAGCTCATCAGTGTACCTAGACATCTACTTGCTTCTAGATTTGGTGTAAATTGGAGTCGCTATCTAGGCGCATGGCATCATGGAAATGAATTTTTAGCGTGTTATATATAAGGCCAGTCACAGAAAAAATTCAATTCATTGCTGAATATATATATATATATATATATATATATATATATATATATATATATATATATATTGAAGAATTCATTATATTTTAACTATATGTATGGATTGATTTATATATGTATCTCAAGTTATAGAAATGTTCATTTTCCAAACACCGTCAGCGCACTGTGGCCCTGTTCATTGATGATATTACTGGGTATTGCCTTTTTCTTTTTTATTTATAATGCTTCCAATAGTTTTAGCCTATTTTTATATGTGGATAATGCTATTATATATCGGATGGTATCTGTTTGTAAATACGAACTCCTGATTTTTACTTTAATTACACGGGAGGGTCTGTGATTTGTTCAGTCCAAGGCTCCTTGAATAAGGAATAAGCCCATAGATAGATAGATAGAGAGATAGAGAGATAGAGAGAGAAAGAGAGAGAGAGAGAGAGAGAGAGAGAGAGAAAATAACGAAATATATATTTTCACCGTGAATTTACAGTTAAACATAATAGAAAGCCTTTAAACTGTGCAGTTTGACTTAGCCTCGAACTTGTAAATATCGAACCGCGCATATTCTGACTACTCAAATCTAGATTTTTACCACTGAGATTTTGAGTCAGATTTATGCGCGCATGTTCCGTATGTCTCGGTGAATGGCTGAAGAAATTACTGCAACGGTGAACTGAAGAGCATTAACGGATGCACAATGGCTTTAATTCAACCGAAAAGACTCCACCGAGCGAGGAACAAAAGGAAAAGCTATGACAAACGCTTCGCTGGTTACTACAACAACACTAGCTTCTTATGTCGTCAGTGAATTGAAATAGATTTGCGGAACAGGTGGAATTAAGACTAATCCTTTCATGACAATAAGCAAGACCGAGTGATCATGGTATCATTCTAATTGGCATCAATGATAGTATTCCGTTCCCTTTCCTTTCGTCGCCATTACAGTATTTATTATTATTATTACTAATAATATTGTTATTATTCACTCTGTATTCTATCCAGTACTAAGATTGATTATACCAGAGATTAAGCGATAATAAGTCTCTTCCGTATTCCATGAATCTTTTCAGTATTCTAAATGTTTGTAATAATCCTACTGACTCAATATTCCTTACTCTTTGATTTCCATTTCCTTCAAATTTTGTCTTCAGGACGTTGAGGTCACTTCTGCTTTCTTTTATTCCTTAGCCTGTGAACGTATGCCTTCCCAAGGTTCATGAGGACAAATAGAATATTGCTCTACCAATGCTTGTTGTAAGGGGTGAATTTGAAAAGTTTGGGAGCACATTCTCTTTTTGGTTCACGGTCGCCTAAAGATACTTGCGCGTAAAAGAATTTAAAGAATCAAAGTGTAATTTGAAATCGGCTCTTCAAATTCCCATTCCAAAACATTACATCACTAGCACAGGTTACTGTATGATCACCGAAGTAAAGCAACTTCAAACCTGGTCACTATCTAGATGAGTAATTAAGGGCTATAAGCTTGGATGGGCAGGTAGTGAAATATATCATTTCTCTAAATTGTTAATCGGAAAGCCGAGTTTCAATTCCAGTTTGCTTCGTTATATTCATCTACGCGCAAATACATTTCGAAAAGGAATCAATCCACTTCTCACTAATCAATGGGGTAATTAATAGGAGATTCCTGTCGTATGCATCACCTATCCTCCGTCTAACATAACGCAACGTCACCGGCTTCCGTGGTTCGATGCTGCTGCACGTCGTCTGCCGTTTTGCCGTTGCCGCCACCGAACGAGCTGACAACGACTGCGACTACGACTACGACGCCTCCGCGGAGCAGAGCCGAAAACCACGAGGATTTGCGTTGTGGTGCAGAGGATTTCGGCTTGGTACAAGAAAAGAGGGAATTGAGTTCGAATTCCAGGTAAATTCGTTGCATTCACTTACGCACAAATAAATTGGGAAAGGTATTAATCCGTCTCTTCCCTCCATTTATGAGTTAAGTAGGACAGATTGGGTTTTATAGCCTTGGCTTGCAACCAGTCTACCACAGTTAGTAATGGCAGCCTACACCTAGATAATCTTCTGCTCAGTCAATCAGATCTTTTTCGAGACATGGTCGCTCAAGTGTCTATCACGTATGACACCTAACTGACTGACTGTATAGGACGGGACAAACATCATTATTTCCATACCTAAAATTAAAAACAATCAAAATCTAAACATATTTCCTGGTTTTAAATAATCTGCAAATTGTTGATGAGTCGTAGAAAACAAAACAAACAACAAAACAACCACCAACACATACAGCACATGGTATTACAATCGATCAACCATGTAGGTGTGAAATTTCTTAATTTCAGTAATCGGGTAAAACCGGTGTTTCAACGGGATATAGCTGTAAATCCTATTTGGAACAATTTACAGCACTCCAGAAAACGGTGATTCCATGATATATGGCATTCTTTACGCCTAGAATTATTAGAATACTTATATACCCTTACATTTTGTAAAGGGATATTAATGCATGGTCCCCACACCGTTCAGAAATATCAAAACTGTCATTTGTATAGAATCGTTTTCCCGAATTCACGATTAAAAGTAATTCAGGCGAATACAGCCTACCAATCTTAAAAACAATCTTAGATCAGGTCCATTGAATGACTCATGTTACGAGAAGAGGAAATAAAAGGCTCGAGAAGAACCCAAGTTAGGGGTTATTGTACAAATATTATTGATAAATAATGTGTGCGATATGGTGATTTTGTAACTGATCTAGCAAGACATGCTTACATTACACCACGTCGATGTACCCTAAATGTTTTTCTAACAATAGCTTAGCTGGGGAACAAGGCAGAATGTGTGTTGCACCCAGTGAGAATCAAACTCACTTTTCAGTCAAAATGTATCTAGCAAGACAAGCCTGCTAACCGTTATCAGTCAGTTAAGTGCCATACGTGTTACACCCTTTGGGTGATCATGTACCAAAGGAGACATGACTGAATGAGCAGAAGATTACCCCGGAGTAGGTTGTCATTGCTTTCTGCGGTAGACTGGTTGTCAGCCAAGACTATAGAACCCAATCTATCCTATTATTTAACCATAAGTGGAGGGAAGAGATGGATTGATAACTTTCCCAAAGGGTATTTCTGCGTAAGTGAATGCAAGTGATTCGAACTTGGCACCCCGTTTTGCTAACCATTATACTATGTCTAAATGCCCATAAATTATTTTCTAACCGTAGTTTAGATGTGACACAAGGTCAAAAATATAAAGCCTCAGTGAGGATTGAACTCATTGCTCATAACTGATTTAGGGAGACAAGCTTGTTAACCATCACACCACGTCAAACAGCACAAAGATAGTAAGAAGTGAGAATTATTAGTTGAAACTATTAAAAAAAATTCAATATTACTACAAAATATAACCTTTTTAAGAAAAATATTTACATCAAATTAAATCAACATTAACAAAAAATGTTCGTTCAATGAACGCCGAATGTTTGTAACATGGAGAAGGTTATTTTAACTAAAACCACTTAGCTCTTCTCTGTAGTTTGCAAAACAACAAAAAACATGATGTGTTGCTTATTTTAGTTTCCGATTGCCGGATCCAGTCTTGTGGCTTAAATAGTATGATCTGTTTGAATTTGAAAGTTTCTTTGAGATTTATGATTTTTATTATTTTTATTTTTTATTTTTTTTTTAGGAAAAGTTCTGCTCTCTGTATACTGTAATCTGTATTAGTAAAATTCATCCACTTTGACATATCAAGTCTAGTCATTCCTATTTTTTGAACAAGTGTGCTAAATGCGATTAGTATCCAATTGTCCCATCAATATTTGCCATGCTCCTCTGTTTTACGAACCGATGTAAATGGTGACTCAGTCTCTCTATTACGGTTTCTACACAGTAGATTTGTTCATAGCGATTTATTTGCCATGATTTATCGCATACGATTTTTCTTCTGAAATATCTATACAACACTTTTTACTTACTATTTCTGTACTTTTTATATTGTTTGTTTTCTCCATATAATCGAGTGAAAGCAAGCGTCAGCAAATCTTTACAGAACTTCAACCTTCTCTTCACAACTGTTACAAATCTATTCAATGCTCTGGTCTGAATCGACGCAATTAATTACATTTCTTTATGCATTTATCAATCCTCATTGCAAGGGTCATCGTAACCGATCGCAATACTCCAAAAAGTGTTTACTTATTTTCAGTTTTTGAGAACGGTGTAATTGTTTTTTTATTGTTTAATTAATACCAGAATTTTTTGTATCTCTATCATTATTTTAAGACACACTGACGCTCTGAAATAATAAGACGTTTAAATTTGTGAAAAAAACAAATTATTTTACTAAAACGCGACGTTGTAAAAGCAACTCAGCCCGTTACCTGTTTACACTTCTCCTCAAAATTTGGTTTCGATCGGTCAATCTATGGTTGTTTATTAAGCGTATCGGACGGAAGAAATCACGAAAGTCTCAAAATTTTATTTATAAATTATTTATTAATTTTTTAAACAATTTTACAAAGATAGACTCTTCATTTTATAAAATTCATTTCCGCCGTTCTAACGCTCAGTCTCCTCTTGGAAATGTTTTACTTATTTGCCTTCAAAACATTAATCCTTTAGGATAGGTTTAATTTCCTTGGTTTGTAAAGAAAATCGAGTAGTTTCAATTTTTGGCGCTGAAGTATTGCTCATGCAAGAACTGGTCAGAATTTACGATCAGTTTAGATAAGTCTCTTATTTAATTCTTGTATTATTTTACAGTTGTCTATCTTTCTGTTAAAGGATGTTGGGTTTAGTTAATTTGTAGATTAATAAAATTAGCCCTAATGGTCTTATTTCGACTTAACGCTATTTTTCTCTTCAAGAACATCGTAGAGTCTTATCAATTCAGATTGTATAAACTTCTTTCTGTTATCTAATATATGGTTGAGTTCCGTTTTTTGCCTACTTCAGTTTCTACTTTTGGTTGTTTTCCTCTATGATGCAATGTTGTTGTCTTTTCTAAAAAGAAGTTTATATTGGTATGAGCTCTGTTATTTCTTTTTACAAGTAAGAAAAACACATATCAAAGAAATTATTTCTCTTATTTAAAGTTTAAAAATTTCTTTTAAGCATATACACAGGAAACAAAAACAGGTTTTTCATATATTTCAGCAACTTCATGGTAGATAATATTGTAACGATATATATATATATATATATATATATATATATATATATGCGTGTGTCTGTTTAATATATATATATATATATATATATATATATAGGTTTATACATATATATGTGTGTGTGTGTGTGAGTGTGTGTGTGATAAATATATGTGTGTTTGAGTTTTTTTGTGTGCGTGTGTGTGTGTGTTTGTGTTCATTGCATCGCACATAATTTTCATAATATCTGTTAAAACCCAGGTATTTCTAAACACTTTGCTTTTCTAGAAAATGAGTTCTCATCAGATGGTTGTATTTAGCTACATTTATAATGTTTATCGCATTATTATTATTATTATGTTGTCATTTTTCTTCATATTTATATTTCTACTATGGTCGCACTACCAACCGATTCTGCGGGAAGATCTAAGGCAGGTCGTGGTGTGTTAATATGGCTCCAGTTCTTGTTTTTTCTGTCACCCCTAACATCCCTAGCGTTACATAGACATTGTCCTCTTTAGTGTGTGGGCTGTACATAAAAAGACAATATTTTGTATATCTCTTAAGCTGGGGCTTCCAGGAATTCTTTCAATGTGTTGTTTGTTTCATTTTTCATTATTTCAAGTGCACCTACTATCACTGGTACGATCTTGTTTTCAGTTTATTATTTTTTTTCCTAAGCTCACATTGCGTGACGCAGTAAGACATTAATAATATCACCAATATCAATTTCTATCTCCGCCTTTTTTTTTTAACCAACCAAAGGAAAGTATCCCCGCTGGAAAGATAGTATCACCGCTGGAAAGAAAGTATCACCGTGGGAGATAGTGTCACACCTAACATCCCTAGCGTTACATAGACAAAGTCCTCTTTAGTGTGTGGGCTGTACATAAAAAGACAATATTTTGTATATCTCTTAAGCTGGGGCTTCCAGGAATTCTTTCAATGTGTTGTTTGTTTCATTTTTCATTATTTCAAGTGCACCTACTATCACTGGCACGATTCTTGTTTTCAGTTTCTACATGTTTCTATTTCAATTTCCAGTTCTTTATATGAGTTCTTTATGAGTGGTTCCAGTCTTTTCAGAGGTGATCCATTGATAAAATCTCGGATGGTGAGTGACCACGCAGCACACCTAATCTAACTCTGGTTTGAAATATGAGTGGCATTATTATTATTATTATTATTATTATTATTATTATTATTATTATTATTATTATTTACGTACGTAAAAAAGATGCAGGCATATCGAAATATTTTTTCAGTAAATGGGGATATTTTTACTGCATGAGTAACTTAGTATTATCTGTATGTATCACTCAATTTCAACTTGTAATAAATAATAATTATTTTCTACATGTTTAGGAATAAAAATCAGAATAAAAAAATAACGTACATTGTAACAAAAGAAATATGAATCAACCTCATGCTAACAGTATATAACTCTTATTAATGTAACATTTATAGCCAGATCATTGCGAAAGTTCATGCCAGATTTTCATTGTCAATATAAAATGACACTGGTGTATATTCTGATACCGATTTCCTCGCATCGTTGAGTTGTGAGTTGAACTTTGTTTAATTTTGACGTTTTGTACATAAATGCACATTAGGCTCTACGAATTTAGGTAATTTTTAGGAACCGTGACAAAATAACATTCAGAAGGTTTATTTTGATCGTGTTCCAGCTCATCGGACGGTCAAAAGATTGTTTGGTAGATTTCGTCAGCGAGATTTTAACCTAAAAGATCAATAGCTTTCCGAGCAAAAAAGATGTTCTCTTTTCCATTGTAGAGAATAAACATATTTCGACGGAAGTAGTTGGCTTTCGCAATTTAAAGAGTTTTTGGTTCGTTTCCAAAGTCGACGGGTGGGTGCTGAATTCTCTGACGGGACTGAACACATTCGATTGTGTTTTCACGGCTATAAAGAACCGTTCTTAAGTTGGATCTTTAGAGGTGATGAAAAATTTATCATTGATGATAATATTCCGAGTATGTAAATCAAGATGGAAACAAGTTTGCGAATGTGCGGTACACTTGAATAAAATGTGCTTACATATAATGAAGATGGTCCTGTCCGTTTGGTGGTGATTCAGAGGTATATTTCACTGAAAGTTTCTACCAGCTGGCGAAACGCTAACTGTAAAGAATTAATGTGACCATCTTTAAAATCCGTATGATTTTATTGTAAAAAAAAAAGTGTCATTTTCTACCACCACGAAAGAAGATCATATGTTGTAAAACAGACCGTGTTGAAACTTTAGGATTTTAATATGGAAGCCCTCCAGCACCCACAGTATTTTCCTAACTTGGTTTTGTCAGAATTTGATTTCTTCACCTCCTCACAGAAAAACGTAAATGACAAAGAAACTTACTCAGACTGTCGAAAACTATCTCACCATTATCTTCAAGCAAAAAAAAAAACAAAAAAACAATTAAAATTAAAATCGAACAAACACAAGTTTTCTAGAAAACTGGTATCCATAAACTCGTAGAACGATGCATGACAGTTGTTAAATACAATTGAGACAATGTACTTAACTATGTTTTCAGTAAGTATGATGAATGTTGTTTTTTAATTTTCTAAACCTGCAGTAATCTAATATCATAGCCTGCCCCGTCGTTTACCCCTCAATAACAAAGGTACATCTAATTACATTGAAAAGCAATGAAATTCAATAAATTACGCCACAAACACTGGATAGAGAGGCTAGGCAGCATTTTTTATTTTCTCATTTCGAGATTTTGCTTTTTTTAAGATATTTTCCAATTCTTTGGGTATTGAGATCTGACAACATATGTTCTTGGTCTTTTTTCCTTATTTTTTAAAATGGCTGATACGACAGCCCTCTTGGAAACTCTGACCATGCGGTGGTTTCCGTTAACATCTCATTCCACTCCTGCTAAACCCAAGAAACTCAGAGCAGCAGAATATCCTACTGCTACCAAAGAGCACACTGGGATATTCGCTCCTCGATTTCCCGTGTAACGTTTCTTCGGACAATGTTTTTAGTCTTCCCGTTGAAGACTGTGCGTTCGAGGTCTCCTCTGGCTTTAAGGCTGACATCGTTGCTTTCATCCCAGCCAGAAAACTAAGGCTTAAATCGCATTTGTCTCCCTGGTTGTCGCCTCCTAGCTCGGCCGCCATTGCCCACTGGAAACACTTCTTCCGACTTTATAGGAGCCACGTGTCGGACCATAATAGTCACCTTTTTGCCTCCGCTCGTAATGACTGCAAAAATTTGCTGCCAGAATAATGTAGCGCATAGCATCACGTAAGTTCGGCTCCAAAGACTACTGGCGGCTCTGTAAAAGTGTGCTAAACAACAGTAAATCTCCAATACCCACTCAATGAATCTTAGGTCAAAGATGAGTGCTTTGCTCGCAGATACTCCACAAATTCGAGACTGGATTATTCTGGAGTATCTACACTCAACTTCACACCTAGAACTGAGGCCCAGCTGAAAGACGGAATCCCAATAACAGCTTTGAAGAAATGTACCCCTGAACTCTCCTCTGTCCTTTCCAAACTCTAAAACTACTGTATATCTGCTTCCTGCTTTCCTGCCTGTTGGAAGTCTTCCTCTGTGGTTCGTATATTTAAGAATACTGGAGAACATTTGGCCCCACTAGTTAACGCCTTTCAGTCTCCTACCGATCTTTGGCAAAATGTTCGAAGCTGTTATCAATGCTGAGGTGCTTCAGCATCTCACAGCCCACAAATTATGGTTTCAGCTTCAACAAGTTTACTACTGATATGCTAACGATCATCACTGAGTATATATACTGGGCTATAGATATAAATAGCGAAGCTTGAACTGTTGCCCTGGATATTTCCAAAGAGTTTGACAGTCTGGTAAGCTGACTTTCTACTCAAGATCCGGAGCTCTTGTATAACTGGACAGTTGTTTGACTTAATCTAGTCATTCCACTCAAATCGCGGAATAAAGGTAGTATTGAAAGGATATGCCTCCCAATACTATCATACCAACGCGGATGTCCACCAAGGTTCTCCTAGGTCCTATACTTTTCCTGATCTACATTAAGGGTCTCCTCGATGTAAGTAGGCATATACGCTAACGACACTACCTTTTACTCTCGACTCGATCAAAAATCGACTGAGTCTGACAAAGCAAACTTCGCTGCCGAGCTTGAAAAGAACGTCTAATCTGTGGTATACTGGGGTTTGAAATGGCTCATAAATTTTAATGCTTCCAAAACGTAGCTGCTATCTTTTAACCCTCAGAGACAATCGCTGCTACCCCCATTACCATGGATCAGTCTAGCCTCCATGGGAGCAAAACACTACGCCTCTTTGGATTAATACTCTCAGTAGACAAGTATTATATCAAATCTATAGTTAAATCTGTGGCTAAGAAGGTCGGTTCACTGTGCATGGCCAGGAAGTTTTTCTCATCTGAATCTATCTTGCATATATATAAATCTACCATCCTCTCCTGTATTGAATACTGCTGCCAGATCTGGTCAGATGCGCCTGATATTCACTTCAGGGTTCTTGATAAAATCCAACGGATAATCTGTAATGTGATCGATACTGACTTAGCATCTCGGCTGCAGTCGCTCTCTCACCGGCCTGATGTGGCTTCTCTGTGACTATTCTACAAATGCTTTCACGGCTTCTGCTCCAATGAACTTAGCTCACTGGGGCACCCTAGGTATGAATTTATACAACCTACTAGACTAGCAAATAGGTCCCACCCTTTTACAGCAAAACCGATAAAATGTAACCGCAATTTCTACTACAGCAACTTCTTTTCTCGCACTTTCTGCCTGTGGAATTCCCTTCCGTACACTTGCATCCCCGACAACTACAATTTCCAAGAATTTAAATGTAAGGTCAATAGTCATCTTCTATCTCACTTACTCGCATCCTTTCTCTCAATCACTTTTCTCCATCCACTCCACCCCCATCACACCAGTATTCTCTGCCTTCTATTACCCTCCTCCTGACACCCTACCCATCTTTTTCATCTCTTTCTTCTATGTAACCCCAGCGCAACCGTGGCAGTCAAACAGCCTTGCCTGGGGTAAAATTATTAAAAAATATATTTATATAAGCTGGTTGATTTCTTATAATTTCATCAATTTGTTCCAATTTTCCTATTTCTCTCTCGATGTCTTAATCGACGTCTTTTGGCATGCAGTCCGAATTGATCTTTGGAATTTCTAATCATTCTTCAACAGAAAATTTTTCATCGAGTTCACCCCAAACAATTTAATAATGCTACAAAGGCACAAGTAATTTTAGGGTGTGAAAGAATTAGAAAGTAGAAATATTACTAAGGAGCATAAGCAACAGCAGAAGAATCAGGAAGACAGGAGATAACGATTGACATTGCATTTTCCATTTTTGAACATTAAAGTGAAATAGAAAGCATGGATCGGGAACAGCGTCCTACAAGCAAGAAGTGTGTGAAAATAAAATTTTATCATAGGACTTACGGTTAATTGTTTCTAGCTCGACTGGCCATTGATGAGACCATCTCACCAATCTAACACTGTACTTAAATTCATGAAGTGTATGTACTATAAAAATTACCATGAAATCGTTTATATAAATGCAAAGACAGCCATCGTTGCGACTGTGGAAATGAGACTGAAAGGTTTGATCAGGTTGATGACAGAACGAGTGTTGTGTGGTGTAACAAGATAAAGCGTGCTAAGAGCCACCAGGAATAGGGAGACGTGGAAATCCATGATTGCCTACGTCGTGAAAGGACAGGGCACATAGAAAAAGAAGAAAAGTAACAAGCCATTTTGCCCAAGTTAACAACAAAAAGAAGATCGTTTTTGACATCAGCCACAAAGTTGACTTTAATGAAATGAGCAGACTTAGTATCGTGAAAGGTATAAATAGATGTACTATTAGCATATGTCCTAAGTTTAGAGATGATGCTATTAGAATAGTCCTTAAGGAAAATAAAAATAAAAATAAGAGCTAGGATACGGACCTGGGGAAATCAATCTAGAAGAGTGTCCGTTAAGGAGAAATTTAATTTAGCGATTAGATACGAAAGAGTGGAGCAGATGAAAAATTTTCTCAGAAACAATGTTTCTTAACTCTTGAAGAATACCTGCTTTCTTTTAAAAATTTCAATTACTATTCTTTACTTACTGTCATACTTATTAACAGTTCATCTTTGTATTCTTCCTGGACAGATATTTTAATTGGTTTATTTCTACTTATTTTTTTTTTATTTGCTTTCTATTATAGCCTGTTGAATGTTTAGAGCACTAATTTCAGATGGGAGAGCGCCCCACTCATCTGTTTTTGGATTTTATTCCATTTATATTTGTGCAATTTGTTATGTACTAACACCGCTGCTGGAAAACGAAATTTGTCTTGATAAAAAACGAGGAAGAAGCTTATTTTTTATTCTTCGTCGGTCACGGTTGTGTGGATATGTGGGTAACCGGAGAAAGATCGCGCACACGCAGGAGTTGTTGGGGAATGCTTAACTTTCGGAAGTTCTCTGTTCTTTTCTCAAACCTCTTTTGTTGTCACCTATGATTTCTGAATTTGATGTCAATAATATATTTGTCGGCTATTACCTGCATTTCTTTTTTTGATGTCACGCCTTGTCGTCGCCATCAACGGCCAGAATATATTTTATTAATCATATTTTTGCCTGTCAAGTTAATGGATTACATATGGATATAGTAAGAACAATAACCGAATATGAAAACGCTCACGCATATTCAAAATATTCAAAATAATCAAATGAATGAATATTCAAAAGCAAGTTACTAAGCAGGTGGCTAATATTCATTCGAATTTTACTTAACAATGGTTAATTTAAAGTTTCCTCTATTTATACCAATCACGATGATTTCCGGAAAAGATATTATATTTTTCCTGATTCAATTGAAAGCAAAAAGTTTTGATGCTGAAAACAACTTGTGTTGATGGAGACTTGACAGTACAAATGAGTACACTTCGTTTACGCATGTCAAACCTGGTGCGATAAGTAGCCTCTAGACTTAGTCCCTGCGTGTCGTGTTCTTCTTGATGTAAGCAGCTGTAGCCTTTGGATTTCTATTGGGCTTTATGAAGCAGCTACATATTACAGTATATTGTATAACACTGGTTTGGCTTTTGTTTTTCAGTTTTGTTTCTTTCCGTGTGTCTTCCGTTGATATATTCAGAAGGCTAAAGTTTTTTGTTTTCTTATTTATCAAGGTGATTACTTTTCTAGCAGTCATCGATTAAAGATTGTTGTATTTGAATTCGTTTGAATGTAATCTAATTATTCACTGGGGATTGATACACTTATTGATTTGCGATGAGTCTGTTCCTTTAGTTAATCGTACCGACATAATTATTTTTATTCATATTATTTTCTTATTATCATTATCACATTTACACCAAATATACGGTCGTTATCGGTGAAAACAAAATGGTAGTATTTTTTTCTATTTTTTTTTTCCGAAATTCATCAGTTATTTTGGCAAACTTTTCAATGCACCTACTACTGTAGCACTATTCTGAGGTTCTTATTCTGTACCTTTATGAGTATTGACCTGGTATCTTTTTCAATTTATTGTTTAACTGTCTCTTCTGTGATTTTATGGCGCAGTCATATTCCCCCACCCGACAAATGATTTATGCTAGCAATATAGCCAGGCGTTGCTCGGGTGTAATGAAAGCTTTAAATCTAATCCATGGTTCTGGAGCTCAGACTCTTTGCACGTTGGCACGAAAGACTAAAAAGCAATAGTTGTTTCCAGTTAAATCGAAACCGTAGACTGAAAGAAAAAAGAATGGATGTAAGTCAAATTTGATATCCTGGTATTGATATCAAATAAGTTCTTTTCGTCGTAAACTGAATTTTGAAGGTTAAATAAGTCCTCTGAGTAAATAGTGTCATGACTGAGATTAAGAACTACAATTATACCAACTTAGAGCCAAACCCGAAGCAAAAACTAAAATAAAAGGGATGAAAAAAAAAAACAGACATACAGGCAGATAAACAGACACACACAGAAACATATTGCCTTATATATATATATATATATACTATCGATTTTCTGCACTATTGTAAGAACTGCAACCTTGAAACTTCTGAATATCATTTCTTATGTTTTTGTCTATGAGTATATCAAACTTGATTAAAATCGGACCACTCCTTCTATAAGCCGATTTTTTCGATTATCGATTTTCGATATTTATCGGGCGTACCTCGACACAAAACCTAGCTAGGAACACTCGCAGACGCTTACAGTACAACTGTGTAAATTTTCAAGAAAATCGGTTCAGCTGTTTTGGAGTTTATAGGTAACGGTCACACACAGACACACAGACAAAGTTCCATTTATAAATAAGTTTAGATCAAATATACTTGCTTCTTCAGTATGATGAATTATCCTTTTATGTACCTCCTATTCACTTATTTGTGTTAATAACAATTCTCTTTATGCATCTTTCAATACTGAGCCGTGTTTATTTTCTCGTTGTTTGTATCAACGTCATCATCTTTGTTATTTTGTATTTGTTGAAGTTTCATAAGAATTCCTGCAAAGCTGAGAGTGACACGTCTCCCTTACCCCAGCAAAACTTTTTCCCCATTCTGAAATACTAAAATCTTGATACTTCAATTTCTGATATTTTAATTCTTTAAAATAGCATTAAGGAAATGTGTAGCCAATTCCTGGAAACGTTTCCAGATGCATCAATAGGAAATGGTTGACAGAAATATCACTTTTATAACTTTCATCGGTTCTTTTGCCAAGCCAATACAACATTTCGACATTTTCGTTTTTATTTTCAATTTTACAAAGTGGTCTTATGAAAAAATGATATTCATTCATATCTTTTTCCATTCTTCATAGTAAATATGATCTATTTATTCTTTGGCTATAAATGTACAACTGGTTTACACAAAGCCGGTATAAGAACGGAGTAGGTATAGAGAGGATCCAACGACAGACACTCCAAGAAAATAACTTAAAATCTAATTTGCGATAAACAGTGAGTTTCAAGATTAAATCAATTTTGTGTATACTAAGACAAATAGTAAAATTACCTTTAATTTAATGTGTTATGTTCACCACGCATTGTTTTTGGTATTTGAAACAATTGGTATATTATCGACTTGACGTTTTGTATGTTGTTAAGTTCAGACGAGTAATTAAACTTTAACTTCGTAGTAGCAATATAGATTACGCGACCACCTGTGCCGAACATTTCTTATTCCGACCCTCTTATTATCGGCCAACCAGTTAGGACGGAAAGCAATAGAAGCCACTTAAATACGGAGCTGAACAGGACAGTCTTCAATATAATTATTGGTAAAAGTGTTTGAAGCACTGGCAATACAGCTAAGTCTATAAAGATAGAATTGTTCATAAAAAAGGGGATACTTCTTCAAATCAGTGAGTTTATATTATAATTAACGTGTATTTGATCGTTATAGAAACTATTAATATTATTATTCAGTTTTGCTTTTGTTTAGTTTAAACATAAATATTCTAATATTTCAGAAAATCCATAGAAAACAAATTTTGTTTCACACTGTTGAGATATTTAATGTATGAGTAGGTCCAAGTGTAGCGCGCCAGAAGCACTCATATTAATGAAAAAGATCTAGAAAAATGTCTGTTCAAGACAATTATTTTTCGAGATTTGAGAAGAAGAAAATCATACAAGAAATGCCATAACTTTTTTTAACTTGACAAAAACTGTCTTTAGGTGATTCACCCAAGGTACCACCAAAACGTTTGCCAATTATATGGACATTCTCTTGAGCAACACTCCTTCATTATAATAATAATCGACAGGTTATGCAAAGAAAGATATACGAATATGAAATTTTTTTTTTACAAATATAATTAAATGTTAATACAAAACTACACAGTAAATATAGACTTCCGATCTTTATCATTTGATTTGTTACCTATTAAACCATTAAACGTTTTGTTTGACAGTAAAATCTTAAAATAAATGTCGTCCTCATCGTTCGACTAATTGCTTAGGCGGTCGTTACATCAGAATATTTTAAAGAAAACTGAACGAATCAAGAGTTCTACGAGAAGTTACTTGGTATCGCATGTCCATCTACGTAAGAATACTCAATGGAAGATCAACGATGGAATCAGACGCTATATTAATGGAGGTTAAGACGCATTGTTGGAGACTATACGCCTCTTGTTACTGCATAGAAACAAGTTGAGTGATTTTGATAGATATCAGTAATGAACGATGGACTAATTACGAGAATTGTAATTTTCGGAAAAGTTAGGTACTTGCAAAGCATTCTGCAAAACCGAACACAAATCAAAACATTTTCGTATAAGTGATTGTGTGCGCCATTTTGTCATAAATGTGTGCAGATACTGTTGCTTTAATCTACCATTTTCAAATATCAGAAATCGTAATCCTACTTTTTAATGGAAAACTGAATACCTTAAAAATAATAAGGAATAAAAATATCGCATCCTGAGTTTATTAAAAATGACAGTAAGAAGAGATATTTTATTCCTTTTATTACGCTATATGAGATTGTATTGTTCTCATTGTTCTATTTAATAAGTTATGGTTACTGAGCATGCTTAATGTGCTGAATATATTAATAAAATTTTGTCATAAAAGGTTGATTCCGGAAGTTTTGAGACTTTTAACAGAGGCAATTATAATTGTCCTAGATTAATGTAAAATTAGTAAGTAATTCCTACATATCAATAAGTTGACTTGCCAACTCTTGTTATTCCAGATTTAAGGAGACGCTGGTAACAGTTTTTTCAATACACCCTACTAAACACTGCTTTCAAAAGTGTCAAATTTGACGAATTCTGTACTGGCGTAAAGACAATCTGGAGCTCGCTCCTGCAATAGTTGACTGAGACGAGCACCAAAATTGTCCTTCACCCTCCTCACTCCCTATTTAACCTCTTCACTTCTCTCTGAAAAAGAAGATAGGAAGTTGTTTCGAAGACATTGAGCAGATGAGACCTATGAAAAGGGTTTCGAACACATTCACTTTGAAAGAATTTTATGGAGCTTTCATAAAACGACTGGAATCCAGTAAAATCAGAGATTCCTATTCTAAGAAGTTTGAGTTTTTGTATTTTAAAATAATTACTGTCCTTCCTGAAAAAGTCTCAAAAGGCTACAATGCACCTCCTATGAGAGTATGGTAGAATATATATATATATATATATATATATATATATAGAATATATATATATATATATATATATATATATATATGTACATAGAATATATATTTATATATAGAATATATATATATATATATATATATCGAATATATATATATATATATATATATATATATATATTATATTATATATGTATGCATGTATTATAATGTTTAATTGGGATAGTGTATAGCCCCAACGTTGTTGATTTTCACTGCTATTAAAAATATTTAGGCATATGTGAAACTAGATGGCCAAACAATAGAGACTTCATCTGTGACGACTATAGAAATATGTGCAGGAGGTGAAAATATTAAAAAAAGAGAATGGCGTTATAATGAATAAAGACGTAAGGGAATTCTTTATGGGTTACTCCCAGATATCTGAATAAATTCTAGTAGTTATACAGAAAGGGAACCCTTTCAATATATCGGTAATTGTAGCATATGTATATGCAACACAAAATACAGAAGAAAAAAAATCGAATCCTTTTAATACTTGCAAGATTATACCAAGGCAGAGTACAAATCACAAGAAATCAGAATTATCATGGGAGATCTGAATGTTAAAGTCGGCCAAAGGAGAGACTTTGAAACGGTCAGCCATTTCTGCTATGATCTTAGTTCTAAATATGTATAAACGTGTACAGCGAATGACTAGATAATAAGCAACACGTAGTTACAAGCGCACCCAAGAAGACTATATACATGGAGAGGTGCAAGAGGAGAAATTAAGAACCAAAATGATTATCTAAAATTTCCGTAACACTGACTCACATACATATATTTATCTAATCTAATCAAAACTTATTTATAAATGTAACTTTGTTTATCTGTGTCTGTGTGTCCATTACCTATAGACTCCAAAACGGCTAAACCGATTTTCTTGAAAATTTACACAGTTGTAATATAAGCGTCTGCGAGTGTTCTTAGCTACATTTTGTGTCGAGGTACCCCCGATAAATATCGAAAATCGATAAATGAAAAAATCGAGTTATAGGAGGAGTAGTCCGATTTTAATCAAATTTGATACACTCATAGACAAAGACATAAGAAACGATACTCAAAAATTCAAGGTTGCAATTCTTACAGTAATGCAGAAAATCGATAATATATATGTATAAAAGGTAAGATGTTTGGTGTGTATCTGTTTATCTGTGTGTATGTCCTTTCTACAAATCCACAATTTTTATCCGATTCTCACTAAATTTCACACAGATATTCTTTAGGTTGAGTCCGAGCTCCAAAACCATGGATTAGTTTTAAAGCTTTCATTACACCCGAGCAACGCCGGGTTGTACTGCTAGTATTAGTATAAGCAAGAGATTCAGAAACGCAGTCCTTCACTGCAAAGAATACCTAAGTGCTGACAACGGATGTGACCACCTACCAGAACTAAGTTTAAAACTAAGGAGATTAAAGAAACGTAACACAGCTTTAATACTGCAGTACAATAGACTGATGGATGAAATGAAACTGCAGGAAATGTTGACGGAGAGCGTGAAAACAAAATACGAAGGAGAAATTGGAAACGGAAGCTCAAAATGGGACGCACTTAAATGTAGCTCTAGTAACATCAGCGATGCACATCCTCCCAAAGGAAAAAGCACATCGGAGGAAAAACTAGTGGATCACCGAAGATATTTTTGACATGTTGCAAAAGAGACAGAAAACGATGCCAAAATATGAAACGAAATACATGAGACTACACAAGGAAATAAGGAGCACTTGGAGACAGGCTAAAGAAAGATGGTTCAACGACGAATGCGCCGAAGTAGAGAGACTGTGCACAAAAAATGGAGATATGCATGAAAGTAAAAGGACTAACAGGGCAAAACACCTGTGCAGCGCTAGGAAGAACACCTGTGCACCGCTAGAAGAACGGTACGTTAATATTAGGAAAAGAAAAAAAACATACATCAGAGATGGGACTAGTATATCGGAGATTTCTTCCAAAGCAAGAGAGAGACAACCAACAATGAACAAAAATACGGATGAACCAGAAAATCGGCAATAGCCAAATTGAAGAGAAACAAAGCAGCAGAACCAGAAGGAATTGGCGTAGATAAGCTCATAGAAATAATAAACCAAATCTACAACAGCGGCAATATAACGAAGGACCTAAGCAGATTAATTTTTATAAAACTAACAAGCCAGTTGCAAAAGAAATGTTAACTCCACAGAACAATCAGTTTAATGAGCCACAACAAAATTCATCATCTGGATTCTGATGAAACGAGCGCGCAGCAGTATCGGCCAGAGACAGGACAAGAACAGTGTGGCTTCTTTACAAATACAGGAACTAGAAAGCCGATATTCATCCGATATAACAATACAAATGCAGAAGGACGTTTATCTGTGCTTTACAGACAACGCAAAATTGTTTGAAAAAACACGCCACAAACACATGATAGAGATACTCAGAACCTTGATATTTTCGGAAAAATGCCTCATGATAATCAAGAGTTTATATTGGCAGCAAACCGCTTGTGCACGAATAGCAATTGAACCCAGCATGTATACAAACATATAAAGGGGCGTAAGACAAGGATGTATTTTCTCACCGAATTTGTTTAATCTGAACAGCGAACAATTATGACAGAAATAAAAGCCTTGTCGGGGTTCGTTGTCATAATCTGAATAGTATAAGATACGCTAATGACACGGTTCTGATTGCAGCAACGGAAAGGAAAATGCAGGACCTTCTACAGAGTGTAGCAAAAAAAAAAGCATAAACTTAAAGAAAACAATGTATGGCTATCAGCAAAATGAAGAGCCCTGTATGTCAACTATAAGTCGAAGACGGATAGAAGGAAAGTGAGACGAAAGAAAGCAGCGCAAAGCCTACTTGATATGTCTGAACAAATGGATAGCAGAGCAAGTATTGGAATAGATACCAAGAGAAGATATATTGGGAGCGACAAGATACAGAGCCAAGTGAAGTTCCATGATCGCCTACGACACGATACAAATATATTTTGGCAAGCGGGTTATTTATATCAACGTGCGCGATCTCCAACGGTGGAGATAGAGCTTTGATAATCACAAAGACATCGTCACTTTAACTGAGCAGGTTCATGCTGACTTCGAAGTTTCTTGAGGACACCTGTATGTTTTTTACACTCTTCAGGACTAGTTTGCTGCTAGATCCCGGTTTTTTCTTGATTATACAGAGCCTGGTGTAAATTTTGTGGGAGTAGTGTTGTTTTTGATTGGTTGATTATTCTTTTATTTTTTTTATTCATTCTTCTTATTTTGATTGTGTATGTGACTTGATTGTTTTAATAATTTTATTGCTTTTTTTGTCTATGCGTGAGTGGGTAGTTTTTAAAATAAAAAAATTAACCAATCACAAACAATACAACAACTCTCGAAAAATCAATACAGGCTCTATATAAACAATAAAAAACCTAGACCTAACCACAAACCAGTCTTGTTGAGGGAGAATATCCTGACGATGTCCTCACAAAACTTCGAAGTCCACATTATTATGCTCAGTAAAGTGACAAAGACTTTATATATATATATATATATATATATATATATATATATATAGTGATGATCATCCACGTATACTGTCTTAATATGTATAGGAAAGAATATTAATAAAAAGTTTTGAATTTAAAAATGTACTTTTTTTTAACAGTATTTGTTTATTTTTATTATATTTTATATTTCTAATTTGAATTAGAAACGTACTTTTCACGATAGCGTCCGAATATTTTAGGTGTGTTGAATCTTTACAAATATTTCAATAGCTAAACTTTTTTTTTCAGATAGTCCAAGAAATTTTTATCTAAAACAAACAGACTTTCTCTACGGACATGCCGCATGTTGTGAACAAACGCACCACGTGATGTAAACAAAAAATATTCCGACGCTATCGTGAAAAATACGTTTCTAATACAAATTTAAAAATCACTTGTTTCTGATGAAGGACCGAGGGCGGTCTGAAATATAAAATATAATAAAAATAAACAAATACTGTTCAAAAAAAGTACATTTTTAAATTCAAAACTTTTTATTAATATTCTTTCCTATATATATATATATATATATATATATATTACCTTATTTACAAGTCATCAACGTACAAGTTTATTTCGCTGTATCACAACGTCGCTAGACAACCACTTGTTTACTCTCTAAGCAATCGGTGTGTGGTTGAGACAGGCAGAAATTTTAGGGTGTCATCAATATGCGATGTATACACACACAACAGCCACCAGGAGAACTCAAATCATTACTGAACTGTGAAGCGTAAATCGCAGAAGAGGTAACTGTTTTTAAAATTTTCCTTTCTAAAGAGCTCATTCGTAACGAGAGCTTAATTTATTTTTCATCCACATAGAAGCCTGTTTCGCTATATCACAGCTCATCAGTGTCGCTATGCATCCAATAGATAGATAGATAGATAGATAGATAGATAGATAGATAGATATCAGGGGTATTACACATCTGTTTGCCGATTTTAAAGATATCCCTCTTAATAACCACGAGTAGTTACAGTGTATGCTTTTATTTCAAGTATAAGACGAAAGAGAACTCTTTGTTTTCTTCCCGTGTAAAAAAATAATCTGGAATTTGTTAGATGATACAATTTAATCGATGTATGGAACATCAACGCCCTTCCAAATATATCTCTACTTGCTTCGTTCTTCTGTTGTGTTTAACGCAGACTTAATAATTTAGTAGTTTTTATCTATGCTGGATGTGCAACACTTGTTCTGATCTGTGAGATATGTTAAGGTTTGTATAGATTATATATAAATCATTTAATAGCCGTCTAAACAATTATCTTTAAAATACACATCAATGTCCATAGCACCAACTTCAATCGTTGTATCGATTAATATTACATCATGTCCATCTATATTGACTGCCGTGTAACGTATTTCTTGATAGGACAGATAAAACTTAGGACTGAACATGATGAATCATAAAGTGCGAAAGGAAGTTATGTTTATGTAGATTGGCGCCAAGCAATCTTCTCACTCACTTATTAAACTCGGTGAAAGCTTGGTTAGTACAACTTATCTTACAAACGTATAAAGAAATTCTGAGAAAGTTAAAAAAAAAATAGAATATTATCTAGATAATATGAAAATAATAGAAAACGTTCTGAGCGGAAAGAAAGAAAGAAAGAAAGAAAGAAAGAAAGAAAGAAACAAACAAACAAACAAACAAACAAACAAGCAAAAAATACAGAAGAGAATTACTTAAATATAAAAAAAAGAAAGAAAAAATGCTGAAGGAAAGAAGTCGTTTGAAAGAAAGAAAAAAGAAAGAAAGAAAAAGTTGTTAAATAAAAGAAAAGAAAGAAAGAAAGAATGCAGAAGAAAAGAAGTCGCTTGAAAAAAAAAAGAAAGAAAGAAAGATGCCGATTAAAAGAAGTTGTTGAAAAATAAACAGAAAGAAAGAAAATATGCAGAAGAGAAGAAGTCGTTAAAAAGAAAGAAAGAAAAAAGAAAGGAAAAGAAAGAAAGAAAAAATATCCAGAAGAAAAGACGTCCTTGGAAAGAAAGAAAGAAAAAAAAAGAAAGAAATTAAAATATGCAGAAGAAAAAAAATCGTTAGAAAGAAAAAAAGAACAAATAAGCAGTGAAGATTCGAAAGAACTGAAGAAAGAAAAATGAAGATATAGTAAATAAATGAAAACATAATGGAGATAATATAAAATGAAGCAAAGAAGAATGAAGTGTATGAAAGAAACAGCACTGTAAAAAGAAATGATAAAATAGGAAACATCACATTAGAGAAGGAAAATTAAAGCAATATAATAAGATGGAGACAGGAGCCTCCCAAAGAAACGTTGCTAAAAAGGAAACAATGTATGAAAGAAGCAATGTGCGATAGAACAAATAAATGAATGAATGCTATTATGAGCAGATCAAGTGGGATCAAGATTCCAAGGGTCTGTGCGAAAAATGAGACCGAGATTGTATTAAAAAAGGGAAGAGAAAAATGAATGAATAAGCGAGTGAACTTATGAATGAATGAATAGAAAAGAACGAAAGGAAAGAAAGGACAATAATAATAATAATAATAATAATAATAATAATAATAATAATATACACAAAAGTGTTGAAAAAGGTGATGTAAAGGGTCTCGTGTCTAGGTCAGATGATGGAAGGAAAGAAATACTGATGGTGATAATAAGGGGTTACTCTCAACAAAGATGATGGAATTGATAGCAGTGGAAGCAGTAACGGTAATGTGGTTGTGGCGTAGGGAAGAGCAAGCCCATAATGTCTTCTACAAACGCAGTGCGGACGCATGGACAGAACCGGGAAAAAATGTGGGTGCCATAAGGCGAGAAAGAGTCAAGAACTTCTATGTTAGGCGTGTGAAACGTTTTCTGAGGAAAAAAAATCTCATGAAAGCCGAGGGTCAAAAAGTTGGTGGTGGGGAGAGAAGAAAATAACAACAACTGCAAAAACATCATGTTAGGAATATAAAAACAAAAAGCAAAGTGTTTTGTATATTGAGTCTTGTATTGCCAGTCCTCCACACTCACCCTAATTTGAAGTCATCGTCTTTCTTGGCGTTACTTTGTTCTTATATCAGAATAACCTTGTTTCTTTTAGTCTATAAAGAAGCCTGTCTATGTATCTACTGAAGGAAGGTAATTGTAGAATATAGATAGCATTTTTCTTTTTCGCTGTACTTTACTATCAATCTATCTATCTAATTAAAGATCAATACTTTGCTTTTCAGTCAGAGTATATAAATGTAATTTTCTTTCCTACTGAGCGTATATATATATATATATGTATATATAGAGAGATATAGAGAGAGAAAGAGAAAAAGAAATAGATAGATAGATAGATAGATAGATAGATAGATAGATAGATAGATAGATAATCAGTCTGTCTATGTATCTACTGAAGGAAGGTAATTGTAGAATATAGATAGCATTTTTCTTTTTCGCTGTACTTTACTATCAATCTATCTATCTAATTAAAGATCAATACTTTGCTTTTCAGTCAGAGTATATAAATGTAATTTTCTTTCCTACTGAGCGTATATATATGCATATATATAGAGATATAGAGAGAGAAAGAGAAAAAGAAATAGATAGATAGATAGATAGATAGATAGATAGATAGATAGATAATCAGTCAGCATGTGTATGTGTGCTTTAAAAATAGCATAGAGAGTACTTGGCAAAAAAGATTCGATCAGAATAATTCTGGTGGATAATATTTAAAGCATTTCAGGAAAGTATTATTTTTATTTATGTTACCCGATATCAACAGAGAGAAAAATACAGTAATTGATATCAATAGCGAAAATAATAAATATAATTCCATAAGTAAACTGTCGTTCTTTTATATTTTTAATTTTACGCATGTGCATTGTTCTTTTTATTTTTGTTGACCACACCGCAGTGACTGTGGGGAACCGTTAGTGAAAAAAAAAACAACAATGACGCAACTGACTCTGCCAGAATTTGCAAACAGCATGCTGTACTGCTTGGCATTCGTGCCGGAAGTTCTCATAAGAAAAATTCGGAGTATTTGGATGTCAATCTGATGACAGTGCAGAGGATTCGGAAAGAGTTGGATGCGGCTAATGAGAAATACGAAGGTTTTTGTGATGGCAACATTATGCTTCCATTCATCTTCCCATATGATTTTAGACGCAACAAAGAGGACTGTATCAAGTGTCTTGAGGGAGAGGAGAGTGCTGTCCTAGGTCAAGTGAGTGGCTGCTGAATGAACTTATATCTGGAAACATGATTCTGCAACATTTCACACAAACTGAAGGAAACAGTCTTGTCTGTCAAAGAATTTCTGCGACCATATCACACATTAGAGTTGGATTCCTAACTCCCTAGTCTGTAACACCTGATTATTATGTGTAGGGCCACAGTTGAACGAGAGACCAACAAAACTCCTCGTAAGATTAACTGTAGGCAAGTATTTTGGCAACATTCGCCAACGTAATCATAGAGACCACCTCGAAAAGTTCCAAGCGGTTCTGAAGTTGTCTGAGGCTATTGTTTAAGATAAATTTGATTTATTTTTTTACACTTTAGTATTTCAAGATACGTTTGCTTAATTCTGGTTAATATATCTATTAAAATGCGATGGTAGTGATATTTTCAGTTAAGTGTAATTTAGACGAAAATTCATCAACCGCACCATATACATATGTATGTAGGTATGTATGTGTGTGTGTGTGTGTGTGTGTGTAACTCGATTTCGCGTAATGTCATTGTTTGATTTATCCCCAATTATGGGTTTGCGCAGATGCTGATTTTAGTCCCGCTAGGGAATTACATTCTCATGAGCAGATGTGTCAAAGACGGGCGCCATTGCCTGGGTTTTACTTTTATATTTTAAACTTTACTAGAATGTTTTAGTCAAACAACTGACATTAGTTTTCATTTTCGCTTCAAGGAGAAATGTCGCTTAACGTGTAGTAAATGATTTATGTGTTGTGTAAACCGAATCGGTTGAATTTTGTGGACACACACACACACACGCGTGCGCACGCGCGTGCATTGCTATATTATGATGAAAGTTTATATAAAAATCTTTATTGCACAATATTGACAACTGCACAATATTAGGAATATAGTGTATGTAAATGTAAAAATGCATTATGGCTCAGCACCAACCTGCAAATGATTTCAGGTCTGGAGAATGAGTCCAAGCATCGCTTGGTATTGACCTCACTTTCTACTTCTAAGCATATATATATATATATATATATATATATATATATATATATATATGTGTGTGTGTGTGTGTGTGTGTGTGTGTGTGTGTGTGTGTGTGAGTAGAAACAAACAGAGGGGTATAACAGATGGTGTTCACACATGAAAACATATATTTTTCTACATTCGAATATCCTCTTGATAACATATTATTTATCTATTATTTATTATTATTATTATTATATTTGTAAATATCGGCATTTAGGTCAGTAATAAGTAGTAAAAGTCTATTTCTTATGTAAAAGCAATCGTCAAGCCACTGTTTATATATACTTTCGTGCTTTATGCAATCATCAGTTGCATCTTTCAAACTGACAGTTTAATAGATCTAAATTTAACTTCATTCGATGTTCATGGGAATTAAATCTTATGAATTTGCTTTTTTAATAACAAGGTTAAAAATTTAAATATTATACGGTTACATGTAAATAAGAATTTAAATGATACCATTAGCACTGTTTGATCAACATCTGAATAATAATTCTATACACATGCACATTGTTCTCAAATACATATTTATTAATTTACGCCACTATATATATATATATATATATATATATATATATATATATTAAGCGGAATGTATTAAACCAGCATATTTTATATTTAATTTTTATAAGTTCCTGTAATGAATACTCGTATTTCTAGCAATGTTCCTTTTGTATTCTCAAAAATATACTTGTTTATCTATCCAATATTCAGACCTGCATATGTAAATAAGTTTCAATTATAAATAACGTTTGAACAAGTAAAGTATAGCAATAAAACATCTTTACTGTTCATATTTCAACTAGGCCCGGAAAGAAATATTGTGCAATTGTGGAATAGAACAGAGTTTTGACAATGTGAATTATATGTATTTGTCCGGGTGATTTATCAACGTAACTCATAGCAAAGTCAAATGGATCAAGCAGCCTGCTTAGCTATGTGGGGACAGATATCCTTAATGTCATAATTGATGTATACATTCTTTTTTTATTTTTAATTGCACGGAACCAAAACATACAACAATATATCCTGTTGAATGACACATTTTCCTAACAACTTTTCTCATGAATAATCATCTGGTCTCTCTCTCTCTCTCTCTCTCTCTCTATATATATATATATATATATATATGTATGTATGTGTGTGTACTGTTAATTAAAAAAATAGAATATCTGCTCAAATGCTAGTATCCATTAAAGATAATGTTCAAACAAATAAATTATATATATATATATATATATATATATATATATATATATATATATATATATATCTGTTCGAATGACACATTTTTCAGCAAGATTTTTCATAAATAATCAGGCCGGTACAAATATGTCTGAAAATATATACTCATTAGCTAAAACCAAAATGTTTGTTCAAATACGTGTATCGAATAAAAATAACTTCAAACAAATAAATTATGTCGGTTGTTAATTCAATTTCGCTAATCTCCGGAAATTTGCCTTATATATATATATATATATATATATATATATATATTGTAATTTTGTTATTACAATGGTAAATAGAAAACTCTTCCTCTTCAGGTGATATATATATATATATATATATATATATATATATATATATATATATATATATATAATAGGACGTGAGTGCCCGCCCACATGTACGTGTGTCTGAGTAAGAGTATGTGCTTTTTTACATTTTCCGTGCGCTTACATCACAATCTCTATCTTTCGCCATACCTATATTTCTTTTAAGATAAAGAACATTGCAAATGATACATATTTCTGTATCATATTTCGAATGTTTTGGAAAAATCGCCAGGTTCACACTCCACCCACGTCTATTGAACAGGTTAAGAGGCTCACCCCTTGTTCCCTGCTTAGGATGTGGTTTCCGGCTTTCTCTTTTCTAATCTTCTCACTATTACTTACCCCCTGCACGTCAGTTGCGTTACTGCCTTGCTCGGGTTGATACGATTAAAAAAAAATAATCTAGTTGAATAAGTATCTTTTAACTGTTTTATACATTTGTATGTACGCACTTCCATTATCTGCCCTAATTTATCTCTGTATGTACTTGTCTATATGCATATATCGAGCATGATTTTAAGTGGATTCAACTATGCTGCTTCCAGTGTTTGTCTGTGTGCACATTGTGTAGATCGAAATATACCCCCGTGCATATATCTCTGTATACATACATAAAGTGAAGAAATGAGTAGGATCCAGCATCATAGATCCTAATTTAAATCTTTCGATAAGGCCTTAAGAAATGTTTTTCGAGGGCTATTATTAAAATTCCTAGTCCCAAATTTAGAATATAATCTTTCGTTATCGCTTACACCCATTTATCTTATTGAGGGTGAAAAAACATACACTCGATCTTTTTACCACGAACGATATTCTATCTTATCGCCACGATAAATGTCATTACACAGGCTTTTTCTTAAAGCTAGGTACCTTGCTGAAATAATTATTTGATTTAAATTTCTATTTCATTCGATGCTATGACGCCTTGCGCACATTGATGGCCATAATAATGACAGTCCATCAGCTATTATTAAGCATAATAGATTTAATAAAATATTACTAATAAAAGATAATTATATACTTGTATCCATGTATGTATGTATATATGTATGGATGGATGGATGGTTGTATGTGTGTGTGTTTCTGTGCGTGTTCAGACAGAGATAGATTATTATTATTGTTACTTTTTAACCTCATTATCAACCAATTTATAAATGAATTAGAAGTATATAATACATATAGATACATATGTGTGTGTGTGTGTGTATAGGTGTAATAAAGATAATTGGTATAACTTATATATAATATATCTATTTCTTAAAAGAGATCATTATTTTTTCTTGTTAACTTTTTCAATGGCATTCTTAGTTTTTTTTACAAAAATTAAATTTTATAAGCCCGCAAAATTCTAAGATTTGCTTTACTATTTGTGAATTTTGTTATATTTTAATGTCCTGTGATACTGATTTTAAAAAATTTAGTAACGTAGATTCCCTTAGCCTTTTTCTAATTCATGTTAATTGTTCTGATAAACTTTCATCTTTTTACTTTGTCTTGATAAATTTACGAATTTAAACGCAGTAATCAAACAAACACAAAAATGTGCTTTTTTATGTGTTGTAACCGTGAATGGAAAGTGGGACACTGGAAACTAAAGGTGCATTAGTGTAACAAAAGCTGTATCCCAAAAGCTACGAGGAATATTAAGAAACATAAACAATCTTCAGAAACAAAAAAAAATAGTAATTTAACTGTAACGTGATATTGGTCTTATATGGCATTGAATATTGGACTATCTTCTCACAGATAAAGAAGGGGTCTGAAGCAAAAAAAAATGGTTCTACAGAAAGATACTGAAGATATATGGACCGAACATGTTACTAACATCGAATGTTTGTAGAAAATGAACACAAAATGAACACTTACCCATACGACTAGTAAGAAACTTCTGCAATTTCCAGAACACATAAGGAGGAAAGAAGGATTGGGAAATCTGATACTCATAGAACAGACTCAAGCTGAAAGATATAGAATAAAGAACCTATAACCTGCTTAGTGAACTTGAATAAATATATGGCAGAACAATGTTTAGGAGAAACAGCAAAAAGACATGGAGAAGGAAATGCGCTCCAATGATCGATATGATGTAATGTTTATCGCTACAACGATTGAAGCGGGTGCTATGGGTATAAATCTGCAGTCTAAAGATAATTGCTAAGACTGCTGTGAAATGATATACACGCATTATATTTTATATATTTTGGTTTTGTAATTTTATGTGCGTAAACCTATATTTACCATAGATACAACAGCCTTATTATGTTTGTTATTGCACAAATAATCCTGGTTATCTTAAAGGAGTAATTCGAACGAGTTCAGTTAGTGAAATATGTGATAGTTGTAAGGATATGGAATGAGAAGAAACATAGTAAATAGATGGATACAAACTAGGCAAAATAAAATAAAAGAAGTGGAAACAGAAGAAGAAGAACAACAACAAAAAGAACAAGAAGAAAATTAAAACCATTATGTCAGTAGAATAAATAATAAGAAAATAGCATAAAAAGTATAAAAACGAAAAGAAGAATGAAATCAGGAAAGACGTGAAAGAAATTATAAGAGAAGAAAAGTTACCAAAATTATTGAGGGAGATTAACCGAAGAAAAATCAAACGAGAAAAATAAGGAGAGAAAAAAAAGTAAAAAAGAAATGAAACAACTGAAATAAGAAATGGAAGTTTCATAAAATAAGAAAACAAATTATCAATAAGAAAAAATACTAAAAGAAGAAGACAAATGTGCCAAAATAACTAGAAAATTGTAGCGAAGATGAGCTGAAGTGAGAAAAAAAAAGAAGAAAGAGCAAAAATGAGAATTAGTAAATTTAGAACAAAACGGATGAATGTAAAAATAAGATTCTAGAAACATAAAGCCTATAGTAATAAAACAAACCTATCTCTCAAATAATAATAATAATAATAATAATAATAAAACAAAAAATCTTCTTTCTGAGCATAAGATGCATCATCCAAAGGCTGATGCAGACCGTCTATACATACCCTGTAAAGAAGGTGGAAGAGGTCTTATTTAGCTAGAATTGTCATACAACTGTTGGCTTACTAACATACATAGAAATAACAAAGGGCCGGATGATACAATTAGTCAGAAAACATGAAAACAGAAAGAAAAATATTCAATAATGAAAGAAGGCAGTAAATACAAACAAGATTTAATAGTTTCTTTAGAAAAGCAAAACAGAAGCCAAGAATCAACTACCAAATAGTATGAAAAAGAAAGCCAAGGATAAAGCTCTTGAACAAATGAAACAACGCTGTCAAGACAAACCTCTGCATGGCCAATATCCAGAACGTGCTAATAAATCCAATGTTGATAAAGCTAATACTCATCAATGGTTACGTGCACCTGGATTAAAGTCTGAAACTGAAGGCTTTATTATTGCAGCGCAAGACCAAAGTCTTTTCACTAGGATCTTCAGGCAAATATTATACATAATAATGTGGATCTAAAAAGCAGGGTTTATGATACATACCAAGAAACAATAGACCATCTAATCTCAGGATGTTCAGTACTTGCCCGAAATAAATATCGTCACGATAAAGTTGGGCAATATTTACAATGGACAATGTGCAAGCACTATGAAAAGCATGTAAACAAACACTGGTATGAACATCACCAAGCACCGGCTACTGAAACAGAAGATATCATAATTTTATGGGATTACACCATCTAGCAAGACAGAAAAGTTGAAGCAAATAGGCCGGACATTATTGTTAAAATCCAGAAAAAAATACTTGCTTATTGATTGATATGGCTTGTCCAGCGGATTGTAACATAGCAACCAAGGTATTTGAAAAACTGTCAAAATATAAAAACCTGAAAATTAAAACAGAAAAAAATATGGAAGCTGAAAACAAGAATCGTACCAGTAAGAGTAGGTGCACTTGGAATGATAACAAATGGAACAAAATAACACATTGAAAGAATCCCTGGAAACCCCAGCTTAAGAGATAGACAGAAATTGTCTTGTTAAGTACAGACCACACACTAAAAGATAGGGAAGATAGAAAGAATAAATAAAATGGAGCCATAAAATCACACCACGGCCTGCCTTAGGTCTTTCTGCAGACTTGGTAGGTAGTGCAATCATAGCAGAAATTGAAAATTGGGTGGAAAATGACAACATAATAACAATATATCTTAATTCTACCCCAAATATGCTTTTTATGGCTTCAAAACTTATAATATTCAAAGTATTTGCCTGTACAGCCTTTATCTAAACAAATTAAAACGATCTACCGTTATTTCCTTCAGTACCACAGATTTGCATGTCAGTAGCGTGATCTTAACCAACGAGGCATGTTCCCTGCACGCTGTGTATCTCTGTTCAGGAGTGCGAGTCACATCTATATATTAAAATTGATGACTCTCCGAATGGGCTGCGTTAATTGACCCGAATTGACCACCTACAATGCATGTCATGATAGGTATAGTGTGCGTGCTCTATTTGTAACTTAGTTTCATGTGCTTGGCGCACTGCTCTTTTTCTTTTTTCTTCTTCTTCTTCTTAATAATAATAATAATAGTAATAATAATATGTTTTCTTGTCATTTCTTTGACCATAACCAGATAGTTATCTCTTAGAGGCTGATGCGCTATGTATTACTGCTCAAATGTTTAGTAGAGACGCTTTATGGCTGAGTGTCGAGTGGTGTACTTTTATGTTTGATGAATGCTGCAGCTAAGGTCACCTGGTAGTCACATATAGATATTTGAGATTATCCTCAATTGCAGCCTGGGTTAACCGCCCTGTAAATATTTCTAATCTGCAAGATTTGACCTGTTCTTACCCCAACCGGTTTCCATATCACACAAATTTGGTCGTAATGCATGTGACTGTTAAACGATTATTAGATTGCGTTTCACGTTGGGTATATTAAGTTCCTTATATATGTTTCACAACAACTTTTTTCTGCTTTCTCACACACGAACTCAATAATAATAATAATAATAATAATAATAATCACCCTGACCTTGTGATCAAATGCTACATGAACAGAATGTGCTTTCTTAGTAAGAGGGCAGTTCCTACAAATTATAATGTATCTTTGAGGATTCTCAAAAATCTTTCAAAATACAACGATTCTGAATTATAAATCTTAAAAAACAAGTGTAGACATCAATAATTCCAGATGTAATTAGAGGCTTTGGATTGATTGAAAATTGTTTCGGTAGACTCGAAGATATTCCTTGTAGCCCATATTTGAAACGAATTCAAAAAATTATGCCCACAGGTACAGTTCGCATATTACTAAAACCTTTCTTCTTCTTCTTCATGTGCGGTGTTCCTTCAAGACCTGAGCTCCGGCTCCGGCTCCGGCTCCGGCTCCGTCTCTTGTCACTCTCGGTATTTTTCCTCTTAGTATCTCCCCCAAACCACGCTCCGCCATCCATTTGCTTGGGCCTATTAAGAAGGTCTCGCGTTTCTTCCCCTCTGTCTCTCTTTCTCTCGAACCGTTCTGTGAGTATTAAATTCTCCAGAACCTTCTACCTCACTATGTGTCCCAGGAACCTCATCTGTCTCTTTTTCGTTTGCATGCTCTCCAACAATTCATCTTTGCTCACGTGCTCAGTCCATGGGATCCTCGGCATCCTTACATAAAACATAGATTTCCCTGTCAATCAGTATTCTGGTCATCTTTGGAAATGCTTCCATGGTTTTTCCAGTGTTTCTTTAGATCTCAACGTCGTACTTTCCATCCTCTGTCAGAACACTTCCCAGCTATTTAAATTTCTTTACTTGTCTTATTTTCGTTTCTCCTACCAGTAGTTGGAATTTTGGGGAGTCGATGTAAAATGTGTGTTATTTTAGTGGGATCTTACAAAAATGATTAGCAGAAAACGTCGCGAATCTATTTCTATTCGTAGTCTCTGGTTGGGACCCAGAAACAAATGTATATACAACAGAAATCCTAGGAAATAAAAATAATAATAATAACAACGCAACAAACTCGGTGACTTTATTTACTCAAGTAAAAACAAGTATCAGAAAACAGAATTAAATTGTTTAGTTCACATATCCAGACACGTAGACAAAAATTAAGATTTTAAAATTTCAGCGCCCCAATACTTTCAGCGTGGTCTGTCCATGAATAATTATAACTGACGCTTGAATTTTTATAACTCTCTTTCAGTCTTTTTACACATATATAATTCAATAAAAAACATTACTTAAGTCTGATGAAGTGATTCAAGAATACGAAACACGTTACATATTTTTTCCACTTTGTTTTTTATTTGTCTAAAATTCTTCATATATACAAAATATATATATCATATTCTCTTAAAGTTCTCGCATAACAGAACTACGAAGTAGCTTTTTGTTAGATACATTATTGATATAACATTAATTCTCAATCTGAAATACGTACATCAGAAACTTACACTTGGCAAGACAAACTCTACATAGACATTCTCTGTATTACGAAATAAGAAAGAAAAAAGAGAAAAAAGCCAATGCCAAAGAAAATGATCTTTATTTTATTCATTTATTTTCTTTGACGTTAGATCCTTCAAGAGTCACAAAAACTGTAGAAATAAATAGCGGTTTGAGGTTATCAATTTAGAAGGCAGCTATTTAGTCTGGTGGATAAAAAGCAATGGAGTTACGATCCCAGTAGGGAGAATGTCAAGAATGTCAAAAATGCTGACTTGTGTGCCATGCACAATATGCTCTTGACTGAAGAGTGTGTGCCCGGGCTTAAGACAGAAAGAAAATCTTTGTGCATGCGTCTGTGCCCGGAGGAAACATTTTAACACTCCTGTCAACTTTTGTTTCTTCAGTCTAAAACTTGCAAAATGTACAAATTGTCGTTAATAAGCATTACAATTAACCCTGCATTGAAAATAATTTAGATAGGATGGCCCCGAATAATTGTGACGCTCAAAGTTTTAGATGAAATAATACATGCTGACGTGACCTTTGTTAAAGTGGCCAAGATTAATATAAACAATGGACTCTAACTCTTCATTTATTCTGGAAATTATACACAGGAGATTGTTAAAAAAAATTCCGCTGATCAAAACATCTTAAAATCTGACTAATTAACTAAACATCAATTTTTTTATGGACTACGTCTTGCTGGGGTGGAGAAATTTTCAGCATCCTTATATATATTTCCTCATACTCAGCGTATATTTATCGAAAGACTATATAATTAGAACTCACTTCACTTCACTATTGAGTAGTAATGTTGTGTGACAGCCAGGTAAATATTAATGGTAATAGTAATATTAGCCGTCATTTATAAGGAAATATTAGGTATGCATTTATTGTGCAGCTAGTATTGCCATCTTTTGAAATTTATAAAATTTTTCTATTATATATATTTTACTTTTCAGAAAGTCGATCTGAAGTGGAATGAATACATCGAATAGATAGCTACATCTATTGCTAAAAGATCGGGTTGCTATACCTAGCAATGAATTTTTTCTCATCATAATCCATCTTGCACATATATAAGTCTACCATTCTTATGTGCATTCAATACCGTTGCCATATTTGGTCGTGTCCCGCTGCTATTTATCTAGAGGCTCTCGACAAAATCCAAACGAGGATCTGCAATGTAATCGATCCTTATTTGGCAGCAAGCCTTTACTCTCTCACCTATGGATCGCTGCTACCCTCTATCTTTTGTACAATTACTTCTTACTGTAAATTTTCGTTTTATGTCCCGAAGGCTCTTCCCCCTTCAAATTTATTCAAAATAGCATTATTTCTGTGCAAATGTATATGCTGAACTCAAATCAAGTATTAGTTATTGAAGAAATCTACCTTTATTGATCTGAACTACATCTCGCTCATTTTGTCTCCCGTAACTCTAACGCAGTCATGTAATTTCCTGCTGAATGACTTTCGGCGTAGGCAACAAATTTCGGCCCATTTTCGGCCTATTTACTTCCATCACTGAAATTTCCGCCTATTGACTTTCTGTTATGAAATAATACGCGATTTCTTTTCTACGCGTATTACTTTCATTACAGGAAGTAAATAGGCAAAAATTTCAGTAAAGGAAGTAAATAGGCCGAAATCTTAACCACTTCTTCTCTGACGAGCGTCATCCCCTAGTGACCCGCCCTCATGAATTTACTTGTGTAACTATATTAACAAATAGATCTCAACCTTTTACCGTCAAAATAGGCAACTGTAACCACTACTTCTTCATCACCAGTTTATTTTACCGCACTTCCCGCCTCTCTCTTCCCTATGCTTGCTTCCCTGATAGCTACAATCTCTAAAGATTTAAGTGCAACTTCAATAACCATCTTCTACCCCCTTGACCCCCACGTCTCCCTTACCCATGCCCTGTACTTTTTTTATTTTTCTCTTTTCTCTCTTCTATCTCGTCTCTCTGTAACACCTTGTGCACCAGTAGTAGTACTGCCTTGCCTGGGGTGAAACGATTATAAAAATAATAGGTTCCTCATGTCCAGTAAATCTTATCACTCTTTCCGGGATAGAATGAATATATTCGTAGCCTTTCTTTTTAGGGCAGTGATGAATTTAATGGTTATTTTCACTACATGTTTAATGTGATAATTCATTTTAGTTGTTACTGTTATTAAATATGCTCATTTGATGTGGTTTCTGTCACTTATTATATTTTATTGACTCGGATGATATGGCTCCAGCCAATAAGGTAAAAAAATGAATGATCTTATCTAAGACCCGTATCCTTCCTTCTTTCAAACCCCTTGTTTAACATTGATTTTAGAAATCGAGTGTATACATGTTTACATGTTTCTGGAAGAATTTGACTCCATGCATGGCATCAATATGAAAACCTCGACCTGACGAGGATATTTAATTATATAACTCGATTTTTCAGATTCATTTTTTTTTCAGTTTTATAGCAATTTGCTGTATTGGGTGAAACTAGCTTGAGCACAGATTATTGTATTTTGAATGTAGTCGCCATTAATATGCACAAATGATATCATAATAATAGCAAAATTCTCTATATGCAATAATCATACAACATACATTGACTGAAACGTTAGTGTTACGCTTGGTTGAATTTTAATAGTAATAATTCTTTTGCGAAAGACATGGAAACCTCTTCCTATTCTCTTTCATTCCAAGTATCGCCTAACGCGGCGTCTCAGACATGCGCACCCAATTTTTATTGTTCGTGCTTTTGGAAGTGTTCAAGTGATGAGATTATATATAAATCATGTTTTTCAGTTGCATCACCAGCTTATGAATGGTAATAATATCTAAATAAACATTAACCTAAAAATTCGTGTTTTTTTTTAAATAGACGCGTCAGAATCGAGATTTCCTTATGGCGGGTTATGTAGGTCGCCACCACGGTTCAGAAAGTTTAATTTAACAGTTGTGTGCAACTGATGTTTCACATTGATGATTAAAATATCTTTGATTGAATTAAATATGTGGGTCTTAGCGAGGACTATCTTTCCTAGAAACATTTTGGACTGGCGCTACATGATAAAAATAACGATATGTACCAATCGACTCGGAACGACAAATCAGGGAGCCGAGTTCAAATTCCAGTTGAATTCTTTGTATTCACTTACGCGCAAATACCTATGATAAAGGTATTAATCCGTCACTTCCTTCCATTTATGGGTTAAATAAACAGGACAGATTGGGTTCTGTAGTCTTGATCGGCAGCCAGTCTACCGCTGAAACCAATGGCAACCTACTGCGGGATAATCTTCTGCCCAATCCGTCATGTCTCTTTCGAGACATTATCGCCCAAACGTGTATCACGTATGGCACTTAACTGACTGCCTGACCAAATAACAGAAACTACATTACTTTAAACTATAGCCCTAACTGAAATTACATTTTAATCGAAAAGAAAATAGATGTTATTATTCCACATTAATTCAAACAAATGTTAGGAAAGAGCATTTGTTAGGACTGGAAATGGCATTAACATCTGATGATCTAGAGATTATATTTTCCTGTAAAATTGTTTCTAGGGAAAGATTTTATAAATTTAATCTGAAAGTAGTTATAACTGCTCAATCAATCAGTGGAGAATTTTTCCCTATGATGAAGCGGCTAATATTACTATTACAGGATTAATTTCCGCGAAGATATGAAAAAACCCATGTGGGGAATTTGAGTTGGGAAGTCGACCTAACAGAATCGCTGAACTGAGTTTGTATTTAAGTTTATCTTGTTTGTATTTTATTGGCAGTAATTCTTTTGCGAAAGACATGGAAACCTCTTCCAATATGTCCGGTCAGAGATTATTCCTGGCATGACATCACTCAGTACATCTGACGTATTTTCTATAAAGGAGGCGGCTGCTTCCAAATAATATTCAAAGTCCGGAGGTATCTGACGGAGGATTCAAAATATGCTTCGACGATCGACTTGAAGCTATTGCGGGATGGTTAATGTTTATTAATTCGTCCTTGTATCATACTTACTGATGTGCGTTTTGATGCAGTGGATATCGACTCGGAACGACGAATCAGGGAACCGAGTTCGAATTCCAGCTGAATTCCTTGCATTCACTTACGCACAAATATCCTTGGGAAAGGTATTAATCCGTTTTTTCTCTCCAGTTATGGGCTAAATATTTGGACAGTCTATAGCCTTAGCTGGCAACCAGCCTATGGTAACCTACTGTGGGATAATTTTCTGCACAGTTAGTCATGTCTCTTTTGAAACATGATCGCTCAAGCGTGTATCAAGCGTAGCACTTAACTGACCGTCATACTTCACGGAACTCCTTATAGCTTACAAGTTTTATGAAGCTATCATCAGAATAATCAGAAGGTTTTCATCAGAAGGTTGTTGGCAGCACAAGGTTGTAGATTAGAATTTGTGTAGAATCGTGAAAGAATAAAATATTCATTTTCCATGTTAAGTAGAAATTTATTAAAAGAAAGGAATAAAAAGAATAGGTATTAGTTAAAAATTCAATGAGAAATAAATATTGAGTTAAGGATATCAAGTGTTGTAGAAACTTGGTTGGTAAGTGTTCATGCGTACGTACGTATGTATGTATAAGAGTTTGTTTTTATCTTTGAATTGAGAAGACGAAGTAAAATGAATCTGCATACGAAAAAGAAAGGGAAAGAGGACAAATTTTCAGGTCACTGAAAGCTTCTTCCGTTACATTTTTGCTTGTCGTCTCTGCTGCTTCCATTCCTGAGTGTCTGACTGACGCTGACCGGGGTCTTTTATAGCAATTTAGATTTTTTGCACTAAGTCTTGCAAATCAATTCCATTGGTCAAAAATCAATTTAACATCTACTTACGAAATCCGGTTTGAATAGTTTTTTTTAAGCACATGGTTAATCGTTTATGTATTTGGGAAAAAAACAGGATTTCACACGTCATTGTGAATTTTTGTAAAGGTATAGAAGAAGCTCGATTTTAATTCTTAATTTCCCATCCACAGGGAACAGGGACAGGGCACATAAAAGAAGAAGATATGGATGACTAATATATATATATATATATATATATATATATATATATATATATATATATATATACTGTGTTTATTTATCTTTATACTGATCCCTTCCCCTTGTCTAATCAGTTACTTGGTGTTGAGAAAAAATACATCAAGAAAGTCGTGGTAAATATTTTTAAACCAATTACTTTTGATCTTTTCTAAAATCATATTCAAGGTTAAATTTCAAGTACAAACTTATTAAAACAGCGAGAAAGGATATCCCCACCAAAATCAAATAAGTGTATAATATTAATAGCAGAAGTTACAAATAATACTTAGAGGTAAAACTAGCAATAATTACATTTAAAAAGCAAAATATGATCTTAAACAAAAAATGAAATGTGTAAATGTAGACCCATTAATAAATGCTCATTTTGCCACCTAAATACTTAATATGAAAGCTTATAAAATAAAAGCTTATAAATAAACTTCAAATAAATAGATTAACGAAATAAATATAAAACTATTTTATTATGAACAGGACTTTCTGCAATGAACACCTTATCCCCACTAAAATCAAACGCAAGATCAAAAGGGAAATCATAAAAAGTAACCAACACAATAATAGTAACAAAAATTTTAAATTATATTTAGAAGAAACACTAACAATAATCACTTTTATAAACCGAAATAAACTATTAAAAACTAAAATGAAATAATAGTTAAAGGCAAACACATAATACTTAATTTACCACCGAATGCATTAAAATAAACATAAATATAAGGTAAATATAACAATCTTTAAACTCGTAAAGGAGAAATCCTCCTAAAACTAACAACTATAATTATTGCTGCATAAAACATGTTTGTGTCTACGCATGTGCACATACGTACGCGCATGCTTGCTTATGCACATGCATGTGTGCGAGTGCATATAAGTGCGTATACATGTATATACGCATGTATGTGTGTGCGTATACATGTATATTCAAAAATCCAACATTTAAAAACGATGACAGTTCTACGAAAAACAACAGTCAGCATATAAAAGAGAAAAAAGAAATAAATAAAGACAAAAATATGACAAAAAGAAATAAAGAAAAGAAAAAATGGCTTACAGCCAACACTAGCTAATAGGCACTTCAACGTAAATCCACACCACTGAACAATGCATAACAGTATAAAAAAGCCAAAATTTTGGAACTATTAACCTGCAAATTGAGGAAAAAGCCCCTAAAGAAGAAACAGGAATTCTCTAGGTTTACGATATTGACAATAACATGAATTAACTAAGTTGACATTAACGTCTACACTCAGAGGCAACAGTCTGTTTTATGCTAAACGCATTCGTCAGATTATGACTAGTGAGTTTAACATGAAACAGACTGTCGCTTCTGAGTGTTGCCTTCAATATATTTTAAATTTACATGCGCTCTATCCCTGATATTTAGCAATTTAACTTATATATATAGATATATATATACTATGTCTTGGATGGGCACTTTGATGTGATGTAATGGTTAGTAAGCTTGAGTGGTGATTTGTATCCTCACTGTGTGCCTCATAGTATCAGACTTGTCTCACATCTAAGCAACGCTTAGAAAATCAATATATCATGTCATAGAACTATATATTAACATGATTGTGTGTTATTGTCTTAGGGTATGTATCCGTAAACACAAATAGAAACATTTATATACGTACGTTCTTAAAGACATTTCTCGTCATATGTAACTTAAATTTTACTAAGTAATATCCTTATTAATAATGATAAAACCCACACAAAAAGTTCATATCTATCTATCTATCTATCTATCTATCTATCTATCTATCTATCTATCTATCTATCTATCTATCTATCTATCCAGATAGATAGATGTGTGGCTGATTGCTAGTAACTTCATACTTTTATCTTATAGAAGTACGTTTATATTTTTCCAATAAAGTATTTGATGTCCGGTGAAGCCTTAAAGATTATAAATATATGCCGCTTCTTTAGGTATGATGAATTCCTGAATTCGTAGGTATTCTCTCTCTCTCTCTCTCTCTCTCTCTCTCTCTCTCTCTCTCTCTCTCTCTCTCTCTCTCTGTGTGTGTGTGTGTGTGTGTATGTGTATGTGTGTGTGTGCTGCATTACTTATCTTTTGCGACTTGATATTTACATATATGAGTTTGACGTGAATGTGTGTATTTCAGTTCTATCTCTATTTCTTGATGGCAATAGATATTTGCCAGACCCTGAAGAATTGAAAAACTTCATCAAACAGCTATTTTCTTACTAGTTTTAGTTTTGCACTCCATGACCCAGCGCTGTACGAACATAATAGTTTGGGGCTAAAAGCAAGCGATTCAATAACGGGTGGTGAAACAACTTTCGCTTGTATACACATTGAACAGAATTTATGCTCTCCATTTGATATCTGTCTTTGAAAATGGTCAACTAAATTTGGGGTGCGGCAGATATTGAAGTCGCTTAGTTCTTTGGCTCGTCGCCTTGCACATAATTCACAGACAAATGTTTTTTTTATATAGATCGTATTTCTAATGGCAGATTATATCCGAGTATATCTTGAATGCAGACATTGTTGACCAATGATTATATTTTTTTAACAAAATTACAAACTAATTTTTACAGAAAATTTGTTTTACAGACATAAAGTATATGATTTTAATGAAATAGTCAACATCAGTGTTCATTCTGCTGAATACTGCTGACCTACAAATACACAGGGGCTATTATTGAGCACCCTTCTTTCATAGATACAGTAAATATTAAAAAATATTCTATATGAAAATAAATAAAGAAGACAAGAAAAAAACTCTTTTTTTTTCACCTACGCGTTTCGTTCCGGGATGGACTTCATAAAGTCAAGGAGTTAAATATATATATATATATATATATATATATATATATATATATATATATATATATATATATATATATATAGTCAGCCGCAGACAAATCTGTTTCGCTGTATCATAGCTCATCCCGATTGCTTTTAGCCAGGATTAAAATCCGACAGAATTGATATCAGTCGGCGATTCTACCTCTGAGCAATGGGCGCTCAGTAGAAGAATGTAGACTCATTACTGAATGAACAATACGTAGATGCTAATGTAGCTACTGTTTTTTTCAAAGTGTACCAGTCTTCCAGCCTGCTAAAATAAGGGTGTGGGAGCCTATATATATATATATATATATATATATATATATATATATATATATATATATATATATATTCGCTCTACTTTGTATTAAACAGATTTCTAAAGATGGTGTTTCTTTGGACACGGAATTTTATTCTATCCATATCGACCTTATAATTATATATATATATATATATATATATATATATATATATATATATATATATATAATAAAATTGAAATGATCATGTTTGATATTAAGAAATAAACGATTAATAATAAGATAAAAGTATACAGTTACGAGCAATCACATGTACTGGTATACGTCTACAGTGTGTGATTATTAATTTGTCGCCATATTTCTCATTTTGCGCGAAAGACGTTGTTTGCTTTTGATTTTGTAGACTGCACAGTATAGCAGCGTCAGCTGGGCATCGTCAGCGAGAAAAAGTTCTCCATGATGGAACTCACCCACAGAGAAATTTGCAAACGGCATTTACCAATATGAATAGTTCAGAGTGTTTGAATTTCAAGCTGAGAACATTGCGAAGGATTCGGAAAGAGTTGGAAGAGTTTATTGGCGATTACGAATGTACAGCAACACGGAAGTCTCACTTTGATTGTTCTAATGAGAAAATAACCCCCGAATTTCTTGGTGAGAGCCTCACACGCAACACAGTGTCTTATGTCAAGTATCTTGACGAAGTAGTGCTGACCATTGTCAAGACGTTGGTTCACGGAAGACACTTATATCTGGCAAAATTCTCTTCTGTTTTTATCCGTTTTAAATACAGAACAAGGTGGAGGGAAAGAGTGGGCAAGAAAGAAGTAAATTATCAATATACATAACTAAACACCTTCTCTCTAAAATAATAGTTAATCACTTAGCAAACGTTTAGTATTGTATGGGTTGTCGTGCCTCACAGAATTCCACATATATGTGTCTGTGTTTGACTATGCTAATCAAATCAAATGACAGATCACACACATACTCAGTCAGACAGACAAAGACACACAGGAAACATAATGATGCAAATATATATCCACAAACACAATATGGTAGAGAGAGCAGGGATGAAGAAGAAATAGGTCGATTCAGTTATTAGCACACATCACACGTTTTTTTTATTTTTTTTATTTTTTCTGCAATAAAAGATGAGACTCCAGCATTTTCAGCGACGCAAACGCTTTCATTGTCATTTTCTAAAGGCATAACCTTTTCCATATGGTTATGCTAGCTTTTGTGTTTTCGACGAAGTGACGTGACGTTAGAAGCACGAATCGCAAGAAACACTGGAGACTTTTTTCACAGAAATTCATTTTTGTTATTCTAATAAAATCCGTGAGACTATGTGCCTATTTGTCTCTATTCTGCGCGAATGATTTTCAGTTTACTCAGGCGAAAATTACGTTTGCAACAAAAACGGCCGCCGAATTAAAAACTGCGAATTTTCCTTGTCTTTTGCCGTTTTTAAATTTTTATCTCACATTGGTTTGCTTTTTCGCGCGGAATATAATCTGTAAAACCTTGCAACAAAAATCAATTTTAAAAATTCACTCTATATACCCTACTTGCTTATCCATAAACGAAATGTTAAAGGTTATCTCATATTGGAAATTGTGTTCACTAAAATCTTGATAGTTCTGCTGCTTCTAAGTTTATTTGTCTAAGATAAAATCACTTGGCCGATGAGTCATTTATAGCTTAATGTATTTAATAGATTATTAATAAATTGTCATTTTCCCAGATTCTATCAATATATTTCCAGTTTCGCAGAAAAAGAAAGAATTTGAAATAAGATTTAATGTACACTAATAGTCGAACTGTGAAGTTCAACAAGATTGTAACACCTACATTATAATTACTTTGTCGTTGCAACTTAGATTAAGCCACTTGTATCGCCTACAGGGAGGTTAGAATTTACTCACATTCAAAAACGTCCAGTAACATGTGGATTGAAATATAACCTAAGAGTGATTACCTATAAATTCAAGTATAACAGTGGCCAGTGTTTATTTAGAGATACAATTGTAAAAGACAACTATATTTTCCTATAGACTAAACTACCAAATTTTATATATTTACCAAAGTGCAATAACTGCTAATATCCATTTATAGACACAGGTATAACCACGACTATATTTTACCTATAGACTGAAGAAAAACTTCAGTCAGTATTTATCTATACACTCAATTATAAGCCCAATTAACACCTATCTATATTCTGGTTTAAACAGAAAAATTGCTTACCTGAGTGGTGAAATATAATCCTCATCTAAGTTTACCTATAAACTCAAGTAGAAACACAACTATTGTTACCTGTAGTCTGAAATATTAACTCGATTTATGTTTATTATAGACTCAAATATATATTCGAATACTGTTTATGTATAGACTCAAGTGTAAGCAGATATACCTGTAGGTACAGGTATATCCACGATTAATATTTATCAATAAAATCAAGTATATACCCGACTGATATTTACATACAGACTCAACTAAAATGCCCCATTATGTTTATTTATAGATTCAAAGGTAAAGACGAGGATTTTTAACTATAAATTCCCGAATAAAGTAGTGATCAGTATAGGCTTAAATATAACGATTGATCTAAAAAATAAAACATATTAAATTACACCCCAAATTTTGATTTGTCGTAAAATACTGCAATTAAAGCCTATGTTACAAATGAAGTAATATATAATTTTCACTCAATTTTATCACTAAATAAATTGGTATCAGGATAGCATATATATAAATATATATATATATATATATATATATATATATATATATATATACAAAAAGTGAAAGAACATGTAGATTAAAAACCCACTGTTGAAGCAATTACTTTTATAAAGAGTGCTCGATACAGAGTAGAGCTTAATATTGTAATTCTGTTTTTACAATAGTTTATAAAAGCATAATATCACAACACAAAAATGTTAATAGTAGGGACAAAGCTGTTACTCTTCAGGTGATATGTTAAAATAAATTTTGAAATTTATTTATTTTTAATAAAGATGATGAATTTATTGTTAATTAGAAAATTAGGGAGCGGTAGTTGGGGAAAACTCTTCAGACGTGAGAATATTCTTCAATCAAATTTGAGAATTATGTAACCATGGAGATTTAATATTTGGGTTATGAAAGGGGGCAGGATGGCTTGGATCTAGACATATCATTTTTTAATTTTGTCTGGATAAGATACATACTACGGACCTTAGATTTTTTAAAATGGCTAGGCAAATAGTTTTAACAGGAGATTGGATTTTAGGTTTTTTTATTTAATAACAGATTTTTTTAAACTACTAACTATGAGAAAAGGGGCTAGAGAATTTAGGTCAGATTTAGGATTAAATAATTATGATATACTTAGTTATATTGTATTAAGAACAAGAATTAAGTATTGTGCTTGTCATTTATTTTAGTAAAATATTTCCTTTTTTTAATGATATATATATAAATTTATATATATATATAAATTTATATATATATATATATATATATATATATATATATATATATATCATTGCATCTCGCTTACTTTGTTAATTAATGCGAGGATTTTGTTGATATATATCATTTTTACATTCAAGATGAATGGTGTGCTTATTTGAAATCTAGGACATTTTTGCTAGAATCAAAGAAGAGAGCACTGGATTTCTATGTGATGTCAGTTCTTCAATATGGCAGTGAATGCTGGACAATATCATCAAAGATGAAGGAAAAAAAGCAACTGAAATGTGGTTCTACTGAAGGATGCTGCGAATATCAGGGATCGAGCATGTGAGGAATGATGAAGTCTTAGAAATGATGGAAACAAAAGAAAAATTAAACAGGAAGAGACAGTTGAAGTTCCTGGGACATGCAATGCGGAAAGAGGGCTTGGGGAACCTGATGCTAACAGGCCAGATAGAGGGAAAAAGAGACAGATGAAAGCAACGGATAACATATTTGAACAACCTAATCAGGTAGATGATTGAGCGAGGGATACATGGTATAACAGGAGAAGGCGTGCTAAGAGCTACCAGGGATAGGGAGACGTGGAAAGCCATGATCGCCTATGTCCTGAAGGGACAGGGCACATAGAAGAAGAAGAATATGAATATGCGTTATGGGACATATATCAAAAGAACACATACTTAAAATCAGTAAAAAGAAAATTGGCATTTCTAGGACACATCATGAAGAAAGAAAGTTTAGAAATTTTGGTACTCACAGAATAGACTGAAGGCAACAGGGACAGCAGTTAATCAGTGCATACCCTACCTAGCGTGATTGAGTAAGTAGATCACGGAAACAGGGTTTAGGAGGCATAACAACAATACAATATTTATTATCACCTACAAAGTACTAGAAATTGTAGAGGTCTATGATCAGCAGCGCTCTGAAAGTCCATGAACGGCAACGTTCTTAAAAGACATGGCAATTGGAGTAGATAGATAAAACTATCGCCCAGTTCACACTCCACCCACGTCTATTGAACAGGTGAAGAGGCTTATCCCTTGATCCCTAATTAGGATGTGGTTTGCAGCTTTCTCTTTTCAAATCTTTTCACTCCTTTTTCTTTTTTTTTCAATTGGAGCAGATAGACTAAACTATCACCCGGTTCACACTCCACCCACGTCTATTGAACAGGTGAAGAGGCTCATCCCTTGTTCCCTCTTTAGGATGTGGTCTTCTCTTTTCCAATCTTGTCATCACTGGCGTTACCGCCTTGCTAGGGGTGATATGATTAAAAAAAAAACAACACAGAAAAATCTTTGTGCCATTTTAAAAGTGTCTTAAAAATATTTTAATAGACAAATGTTCTTTAATCAATGTAGAAAGCCGAAGATTCTTTATTTTAAAGTATTAATTACCATTTAAGATAATGCTTACTGCTGGTTTATATTAATGTGGACAACAAGTTGATATTAAGAATGGGCCAAACTCAGTTCATCATCGAAATCATGTAAGAGTTGCTCTAGTTACAGATTTTTCAAATGAATTTATTTTGTATGGGCATGTGTAAATTATTATTTTATATTAGGAAACCTCCATAAAAACCACATCGACATTATAAATATTTATATTAAATCCTAGAATGAATTTAATCATTTGAATGTTTATTCTGAATTATCAGTGAAATGAAAAAAAATATCTGTATTGAAAATAAAACTAGCATAGAATTAAAATATAATTAATTTTGTTTGAAAATATTTTAGTTGCATTTTTTTCAAGATATTTTCATTTTATAGAAGAAACATACCACTAAAATATTGTTTTGAAAATATTTATTTTCATACCTTTAATTAAATTAATTTCGGTTTTCAGTATTTAAAATGCTTCTTTATTTGTTTACTTGGACAATTCTGAATAGTTTTCATTAAATAATAAAGATTAACAAAATATGCTAAAAATAGTAGTAGCTAATGTCTTGTTGGTGATTTTATAACCCCAATTTAACCGGGAGTATACTATCAGCACTGGTCTTTTTCGGATAAAATATTCAAGATTCGAATGTTGCTGACTATATTTTAGCCCTATCCAAATAGAAAGCAGTTTGAATACGGGAGGAACGAAGGAATTTTAGAGAAAATTGACATGTAGCATCAGAAAAAGACAGCCCCTAACATATAGGCTTAGTTCTCCCACAGATCCGATCATACACCCGAAGCTAAATTTTGAAAAGCAGAGAAAACTTGAACTGACATCACATACAATCGCCTCATGTGCCAGTAGGCAGCAAAATAAAATTAGGTAGTGTTCATGGAAGGAAATTACCAGATAGAATGTATCCAACTCAATTCTACATAATTTAATTTTGCAGCCCTACAGGAAATTGCCGAACTATGCCCAACAGAAAAATAAAAACTGGCTTATAGACACCAATTGCAAGTAACAAGTAGGGCTCCCGGTAGAAGAGCGAGAGATTGTAGAACCAGAGGACATAGGGTCAAGTTGAATTTCCAAAGCAGCGTTTATTGTGAATATGATGAAACGATACGGAACACGAAACACGTTCTGCAAACTGCTCACTTGCGTCAGATCTAATCAACACTGACCACTTCAAACAGCTAGACTACATTGAAGTGGCTAGCTACAAATTGTTTTACTACTAATTCTACTACTACAACTAACAATAATGATAATATATCATGAACTAAAATCCATCATTTTCGAGTCTAAGTTCGACTTGTTATATATATATATATATATATATATATATGAAATGATTTGTTTGAAGATTATCTTTGATCGATACGCGTATTTATGTAGATATTCTTTTTATAATCAAACAGTATTATATATTTATTTTTACCGGCCTGATTATATACGAAATATTTTTGTTACAAATCCTGCCGAATGACACATTTTCGTAACAAAATTGTCGGTTGTTTATAATCAATTTCGTTAATCTTCGTTAATTTCCGTAACACAGACACACATACATATCTATATAATCTAATCTAAACTTATTTAAAAAATGGAACTTTGTATCTCTGTGTATGTGTGTGTCCGTTACCTATAGACTCCGAAACGACTGAACCGACTTTCTTGAAAATTTACGCAGTTGTACTATAAGCGTCTGCAAGTGTTCTTAGCTATGTTTTGTGTCGAGGTACCACCGATAAATATCGAAAATCGATAATCGAAAAAATCGGGTTATAGAAGGAGTGGTCCGATTTTAATCAAATTTGATACACTCAATGACAAAGACATAAGAAACGATATTCAGAAGTTTTAAGGTTGCAGTTCTTAAAATAGTGCAGAAAATTGATATAGACTAAACTATCGCCCGGTTCACATTCCACCCACATCTATTGAACAGGTGAAGAGGCTCATTTTGTTGCCTGTTTAGGATGCAGTTTCCGGTTTTCTCTCTTTTTTTTTTTAATCATTTCACCCCAAGTAAGGCATTCCACTGCCACTATTGCGCTTGGGGCTACATAGAGGGAGGTAAATAGGAAGAGTGGTTAGATATAGGAAGTGTCAGAAGTTGGGTGATAGATAGTTGGGTTGGTGGGAAGAGTGTTTGAAAGAATGGAAGTTAGTTTGTTAGGAGGAGTCTATTGACCTTACATTTAAACTCCTATAGATTGTAGCAGTCGGGGAAGCAGTCATGTGGAAGAGAATTCCACAGTCGGGAACTAATATTCTCACTCTTTCGATAGAACTAAGCCTATATGTTAGGGGCTGTCTTTTTCTGATGCTACATGTCAATTTTCTCTAAAATTCCTTCGTTCCTCCCGTATTCAAACTGCTTTCTATTTGGATAGGGCTAAAATATAGTCAGCAACATTCGAATCTTGATATGATTAAAATATATATATATATAACAAGTCGAACTTAGACTATATATATATATTTTAATCATGTCACCCCAAGCAAGGCGGTAACACCACTGAAGTGCAGGGGGCTACATAAGAGTGAGAATATTAGTTCCCGACTGTGGAATTCTCTTCCACATGACTGCTTCCCCGACGGCTACAATCTATAGGAGTTTAAATGTAAGGTCAATAGACTCCTCCTAACAAACTAACTTCCATTCTTTCAAACACTCTTCCCACTATATATATATATATATATATATATATATATATATATATATATATATATATATATAAGGCAAGATGTTTGTGTGTGTGTGTCAGTTTATCTGCCTGTATGTCTGTATATTTTTCAGCTCTTTTATTTTAGTTTTTGCTTCGGGTTTGGTTCTAACTAGGTATAATTGTAGTTCTTAGTCTCAGCCATGATACCATTTCCTCAGAGGACATATTTAGCCTGCAAAATTCAGTTTACAACGAAAAAAACTTATTTGATATTGATACCAGGAAATAAAAATTTGACTTACATCCATTCATTGTTATTTCAGTCTACGGTTTCGCTTTAACTGGAAACAACTATTGCTTTTTAGTCTTTAGTGTCAACGTCCAAACAGTCTGAGCTCCAGGACCATGGACTAATTTTAAAGCTTTCATTACACCGGAGCAACGCCGGCCTATATTGCTAGTATTGTATAAAGAATGTATTTCTGTAATATTCTCTTTTTTAGGAGTAGTTAAGAATGTTCACCATCTGAGTCATTTTCTCAACTATTAATACATGTCAAGCTAGTCTCGGTGGTTGGGGCATTCTTGTAATAGTGTTTGATCTTCACCACGTGACCCGAGTTTAAGGTCCAAATAATAATTGAGGTCTCGGACTAGACTATAGTGAACTTAGTAGGTTCTTACTAACATAGTAAAATGAGTACCCAGCGGTTTAGTCATTGTACTAGTTTGTTTATTATAAACAATTGTGTTCCATTACTGAAAACATTATCCCTCACTGGCTTTCGATATTTGAGTAGAGGTGTAGCTGAGCTAAATATTAAGGGCTCCGACAAGCTTTTCTGTGCCCAAATTTCAAACTTTTGTTGTCAACTTTCTTTACTACCTAATTTTGCTATTGGGAAAGGCATGAATCTACTTTTTGCTATTACTCGATGAGAATAAGTAAGCCGAGCTGTTGATGCTTTTGGCCAATGTCACCGATAGCAGAAGGAATTTTCGTATCTCAATTGGAGTAGATAGACAATTAGAGTAGATAGACTAAACTACCGCCCGGTTCACACTCCACCCACGTCTATTGAATCTTTCCATTCTTACGTAGCCCCCTGCGCCTCAGTGGCATTACCGCCTTGCTTGGGGTGATATGATTTTAAAAAAATATCGAAAGCTGACTTTCAAGAGATAAAGAAAGTGTAAAGCACAGAGCAAAATCGTGTTAGAGGCAAATAAAATTAAGAAGAAAACAACTGAAATATCAAATCTTCGATATGACAATGAATTCTGAATAACTAACTCACAGATGAAGAATATATTTGAGCAACAAAAATGTCATTCAAGAGAAAAATGTTGAGAATATCGTGGGTGGTTCTGACTTCTCGGTGAATGAATGCTGAATATTTCGTTATAAGGAAATAAATTTCCGATCCCTATGAACATTTATACGAAATCTGTAAATCTAGTCGCACTTTTGTCTGTGTCTGGCTACTATGTTACTGAATCACTGTTTCAGATGCCTTCTCACGGACGGATTCTTTTTCTATCCAGATATTTTTAAGGCAAATCGACTATGTTGAGATTAAAATACCGTGTCTCATGGCCAGAATGGTAAAGTTATAGACATCTGGCCATAACGACTATAATTTTAAACACACAATTTAAAAAAAATAGTGCTGATTGCAAACACGGAAAGGTAACTACAAGACCTCTTACAGAAGGTAGCTGAAGAGAGTGGCAAAAAATGACTACACACAAACTGCTAGAAGATTGAGTGCATGGTCATCAGTAAAAAGAGTAACCCAAAAGGCAAAATGTGGGGGATACTAGAATCAAGCAAGTACAAAAATTTTAATACCTGGAAAGCATTCTAACAGGAGCTGGAAAGTGTGACACAGAGATCCCAAGGTAAATTGGCATGGCGAAGGACGCGTTCCAGAAGCCTAGTAAAGTATTAAGACATAAATTCCACTAGAAACAAAGAAAGAAGTACTAGATTGCTATGTGATATTAGTTCTTCATTGTAGCAGTGAATGCTGACAGAAGATGAAAGATAAACTTGAGCCAATGGAAAGGTGGTTCTACAGAAGGATACTGCGCATATCATGGACGGACCATGTGAGCAATGATGATGTGTTGAAAAGAATGGCAGCAAAAACAATATTAATATTGATCATCAGGAAGAGACAACTGAAGTTCCTGGGACATGCAATGAGGAAAGAGGGCTTGAAGAACCTGATACTGACAGGCAAGATAGTGGGAAAAAGAGAGAGAGGAAAGCAGCGGATAATATATTTGAAGGGCCTGAGCAGAGGGATGACAGAACGGGAGTTGTGTGGTGTAACAGAAGAAAGCGTGCTAAGAGCCATCAGGGACAGAGAAACGTAGAAAGCCATGATCGTCTACGTCCTGAAAGGGCAGAGCACTTAGAAAAAAGTAAGAAATGATTGTTTTGAGCTCGGTACTTGGCAAAATGAAGCTGGTAAAAGTTTGCAGACGCGAAACAAACTGATGTACAGGTAAAGAATGAAGACAATATCTCCAATTTGCGCAGATTACTCAGTTGCTGTTAGCACTAATATTTATCAAGAGCCTTTTTCTTGTGTATCGTGTATGCTTTTCATATTAAAATTAGAATGCCGGAAATTAAAAAATATATTAACTTTGGGGGTAAACAGAAAATGTTCGTTGCTTTAAGTATTTTATATTGATAAGATTTCATATATTGAAATTTCTGCTTAAAGCACTATTTAAAGGAAATTACACATGCTTATTTAGAATTTTAAATTGTAGAAAACCCTCATTATTTTTTTTAAATATAATTGTTTCTGAACAATCCTGCTGACCAATAGAATACATATTAAATGTTAAACTATATCTGATGACGCGACAAAACATTTATATAATTGTATTCATTAAGATATAGATAACAAGTATATGAAGTCATTAACTATTTAAATCATTTATATGCTGTAATTTTGAAGCATTCAATGAGAGTCAATTTCGGCGGACCTGAAAGAGACTAACACCACCTTTAAATTTGTTGTTTTACTTTTTTTTTTACTTTTTTCAGCACAGTCTAATCGATTATTACATAAAGTTCCCGATTATAAAAAAAAATTGGAAAAATGTCAATATTTAAACAATTTTAAGAGGCCCAGTTTCTCATAAAACGTTATAGTAAATCGATCCTCCATTTTGGAACCACTCGCATTGGTATCACTTTGTTTTGCTTTCTTTAGGACTAGTCGTTGATATTGTTTTTGTCTTTTTCAAGTTTTCTTCAGTTCTTACGATGGCACCTTCCTCGGAAACTCCAAGAATGGCCTTATTCAAAAATATTCAGTATTTGAATATGCGCAAGCAAAAAAGTTAATTGCACATGGTTGATTTACTATAAGGTTGTATGAAAAACAGAAACTCCTTAAAATTGTTAAAATGTTGAAATTTTTACAAATGTTTTTGTCAATCTGAAAGTTTAGGATTTAATGAATAAGATTGCACTGAAAAAAGTAAAAAAAAAATTGATAATCAACAAATTTACAGGTGGTGGCAATGTCGTACCGGCGAGTGACTCCAAAATGGAGGATCGATTTACTATAACGTTGTATGAAAAACTGACCACCCCCTAAAATTGTTTAAATGTTGAAATTTTTCTAAATTTCTTTTAGTCAATCGGAAAGTTTAGGTTGTAAACGATACGATTACGCTAAAATGAAATAAAAAAAATGAAAAGCAACAAATTTACAGGTGGTGATAGTCTCCTTCCGGTCCGCCTCAATTTCAAACCATCTGTGATAATTATTAAAGTTAATTTGCTAACTTACGCCCCGACATGGTGATATAATTAGGCTGCTACTTCTTATTAAGGTACCGTATGTGCGTTGCGGGCATTTGATATCCGCTCAGAACGAGAAATCAGAAAACTGAGTTCGAATTCAAATTTAATTCGCTGCATTCACTTTCGCTCAAATAACCTTGGGATACTTTAAACTGACTCTTCTGTATGGATCTCTGTGGCCAATATGGGAAGGGTATGTATACCTAAAAAGTAGACCTGAAAAACTGAACGTAGGTTCGATCTCATGCAAAAGGTAAATATTCTTTGATAAGAATCTCGGAGACCTAGTTTGATAGAACTTCATTTAACTGTAAATAAACAGGGAGATATAATGTAAAATATGTGCCACTTGATATAATTTTTATAGTAATAAAAATAATGTTGAATTAAAAATCTTTTAATTGCTTAACTCTCTTTGTTTAGACTGTTACACTAATTATTGTAGCATTTAACTACCCGAGTCCAATAAATGTCATGGCTTAATTAAGTAATGACAGATGTAATAATTTTCAATTGATATTTAATTAAAATGAATGATTTAACAAGTGGAGATATTTTGTTGCGGTTTTTGCTGTTAGTGATGCTCTTTTAAGATAGTGAATTGCTCCAGAAATTACAAGCTACAGTTTTAGACTGAAATCTCTGCGCATGTGAACGACTTAAGGTGCAAAGTGAGACATACTTTGATTTTTTTCCAAGCTGAATTAATTTTTCTCCTCTTCATCTCCCTTAGCAAGAGAGCCTCTTCATTTTGTGAAAAAGACAGAATACAGCGGCCTCTATATTTTTGGGTGTTGAATGGGTCCAACTAACATCAATTTATTTATTTTGTATATTAAGTTGAAATTTTTTGTTTGGGTTTTGGGTTTCATATACTCTCTCTTTTTTAATTATATTTCATGTGTAAATTTTAAATACTTTTGCATATATATTGAACGTGACGAAATTTTTAAAAAATTCATGTGAGTATTGTGCCCTTTTTTAGGTATTCTTAGAGTATGAGGTATTATGGTGGATTGCTTGACGATGGATTAGGCTGTATGGTGAATCAAAAATTGTAAAGAGTGGTTGGGTCGTGAGTCGGGTTAGCTAGGTATAAGATAGTTATTGATGAACAGCTTCAGTTTTTGTCCTCCTCCCAATCATCGGTTTTGTGCCAAATTTTATTTTCATACTATAAAACTTGTGAGACATTCTTTCGAAAGAATCAACAAGCCAGGTGGAACATCCTAACAAAAGTCATAGGAGGGATCAATATTTAAAATAAAAATTTATTATCTCTTAAATACATCATAAGTAAAAGCATCTAAGCAAAAAATATTTACATTTAAAACAAAAGTAATATTTCTATCACTTGCAACAAAAACAAGAATAATACATAAAACTGTGTTCGGATATTACTTCAATCCTGATATGCATTATTTTTAGCATTGATTTTAATTCGTGTTTTCTTAACATGATAGTTTTTTCTCAAAAATATCTGGTTGTGAAATATTAGGTTTCTTGCAAATCTAATGCTAGAACAATTAATGTAGAACGAACCATGTGAAAAAATGATGGAGTCAAATTTAGGCTAGCAAACTGCTCTAGATGTGCTGCCGTCATTTTGTTAATCATAGCAAAGATTTGTTCCAGAATAACGGCACATCTTTCAGAACCACAAACTTTCGAAATTAAAACATCATATTATATATCATCGTTTATCATTATTTTGTTTCAATGAAAACAAACAGTTGTTTGAGTGTTCAATTGCTCAGTTTAATGGAGATTTCTGAAAACCTTGGCATGACCGCTAATCCGGTGAAAAGAGTTCGAGTTTCCGGTTAGGTACTGGTCAACCATCGAAGTGTCGATAACTGTAAATAATATATGACTTATTACTGAACCTCTCTAAGACAATATATCAAAATCGTTGAGAATATATTTGTAATTTTTTTTATAGCAAAGCAAATAAATAAATAAAATGATTCGATAAATGTTGTCACGGCCACTTCTATAGATTTGCACAAAATATTACATTAAAAAAATTAACCGCGAAAAGTTTCTAAATGCTATCTGAAACATGTTTTAGTTTTGCAAAATAATTGGTAGACCTGCGGGTAGTGGAATGCTGATTAACTTGGTACGAGAATTTTTGGAACAAAGTTCGAATTCCACTCGAGATTATTACATTCACTTTCTCACAAATACTCTTATGATTATTTTCTAAGCGTTAATTAGACGTGGCAGAAGCTCGACACTTAGGCAGGATTGAACTCACAATACGTTCGCAATTTATTTATCTAGACAAGGTTTCCCTGCATTACACCACGTCGACACAAATACTCTTATAAAAAACGAAATCGCCTGCTCTATTCTAAGCTATAGGTTAATTAGTAAGGTAGAATTTATATTATAGCATTGGTTGAAAAGGACAACTCTGAATTTAAAGATGAGTGGGACACATACTCGGCGTAAGTTCCGCTCGGCTTAGGCTTGATCTATGGGTGTAGAAAAATCACAATTAGGCCTGAGGAGATGGGCGTGCTCGTAATATAAGTGAGCTCATGCTGAAGAAATCACACTTATTTTCAGTGTGCCTTTAGTATGAAACAACTTTGAGGATGATTAAAAAAGAGAAAAAGTCATAATTAAAAAATATGTTGTCACTCTTTTTCTTTCTTTTGGCGAAAACAAAAACAATTTAATCAACATATAAACACTGATGTCAATACATCTTATCCTGTCTATCTTACCCGCTCGGTGAAAATTACTTCTAAGTATAACATTGCTTCTTTGAATTACAGAAATGAAAGGCCACCAAATTTGAAATCTATTAATATTTATTGCAGCATGTTTTTAATATTGCAGTGTTTATAATAATTGATAATGTTTGTTTCAATCGTATACTGTTTCCGCGAGAATACATCCTGCTATGTTTGGATTTAGAAGAAAATGAAATTTGTAAGCTAAATCATACTAGACTCGGGAGTCTTAATCCATGGGATTATTCTTGAAATGATTATGATTAATGGGGTGTCTGATATGTATAAAAGTGGCAGTAAGCATTATGAGGGTAAAGTATATAGATAACGATTGACTCTCGATTTGAAAATGTTAATATTTAGCGTACTGGGAAGCATCTACACAGGGTAAAAATTTCACAAAGTAAAAATTCTTAGGCAAAAGCTAAGTGAAACACAACGAAAATAAAGATGATTAGCATGGTTTGTTCTGTTAGGAAAACTATGAAATTCTTGAACTAAAGAGGTAAGAACATCTGAGCATATATCATGGGAACAGCAATAAAATTGTGATAACCAGACGATGTGGTTTCTGGGTTTTTAAGTTTGAGTTTTGTTTAACGGCATATCAACTTTTGTGGGTTATTTAATGCAAAAATTGTGGGCTTTTGGAATCTTTTTAATGTTTAGTTATAGTGAGAAGGTTGACTGAGTCAGATTTTAATGAAAAGCTTTTGTGTTTATACTTTTTTATTTTAGAAAACTGGAAATTTATTCTAGTTTTGTATTCAAAAATATCTTCTGATGATTTTATTTTCCATCAAAAATGTGTTATGGTAATATATTTTTATTAAAAAATATATATTTTGCTGTAAAAGTCTTTTCATATATATATATATTTCTATAAAAGAGTATTTTTATACTTTCATAGTGTTTTGAACCCAGTTTGGGAGTTAACCTTTGCCCATAGCTTGGACCCTATCAGGTGCTACCAATCTGGGTCAGGGTGGACCTGACAACAACAGCAATTAAGAGGTGGTTCCATCTCCTCACAACCTCCCAATCAGAGGCATTGCTGCCGGATGCAGTTTAATGTCATGCCCAGGACCAATGTCATTTTTGAGTCTGTAAAAAAACCCCGTTTTATATTAAAAAAAAATTCTAAGGTGCACTCGATTTTATGCTTTACTGTAGGTAATATTCTTACTTCTGCTGATACCGCTGATGTAGGAATTATTTCTTCACTCATTTTATTTGTTATCATTTGTACGCTATATTGCAAAATATAATTATCTATTTTAATTTCTTCAAACCTGGTGAACATTATTGCAAGCAGTAACGCCAAGACGACTCGGTAGCATCCATAACCCTGCTTCCCATTTTCGATGTAGCTTCCAGAAACAAAACAAATATTTATTTTCAATTATTCCAATCTTTAGAAGAAGTCTTGTGGCAATTAATTAATCAGTCCTGCTTTTCACACAACAGCAGCAAAACGGAAAATGATTTTTTAAGTACATATTTTTCACCAGGACGTGGACGAACAATTGACGTTTAGAAACTGTCTTCCTTTTTAGCTCAAAGCCTTACAGTGCCTTAAAGTTTCGAACAGTCTTTTAAAAATAAAGAAATTCAACTTTAATTAAATGAAGCTGAAAAAGTCAGGCGTATAATAGAAGAAAAATATTTGGAGGTTGTTTTTTTAATTCTGAACTTTTTGCAAAACTAAAAATCACACAATCATATTATGCATTTATTTACACGGATTTAATATTAAATAAAATATAAAATTTAGTTAAACAGAATATTCCTTTATTTCTTTATTTCTTTTACTTCTTGTAAGAATTCATTAGAGTTAAGAAACATTAAATTTGGTCAGTACCTAGGTGGGTGACCACATGCAAATACCAGGATTTCTAAGCTTGGGTGTGGGGGTAGTGTAATCGATAATGACTCGCAATTGGAACTCGGAGGGCCGTACTCCAATTGAAGTCCTATTCGTTATATTCATTGTCGAACTAATACCATCGGGAAATGTATAAGTCTACAAAATCTTCCTTCTATGGGTTAACTAGTAAGACTTGTATCAGTAAAATTGTTATTATTGCAAAGAATTTTTACATTTCAAAAATATTTTATGGCTTTAAATAACCTGCAAAAGATTGATAATTCGTTGAAACAAAGAAATCAATCAATAAAAGATCTATGAAGAAATAGGGACCACATTATCAACACACTCAAACTGTTTCAAATGAACATTATTTTCTGTACATAATCTGTAAATTTTTTCATTCAAAATTAGTAAAAATACAACAAAAAAAAAATTATTAGGTATCTTCGATTGAATTATAAAAACTTGATATAGATTCATGCTGTATAAATATACTTCGCATAAGCACACACGCACCTGTCGAGCGCCCATAGCCCAGAGGTAGAATTACCGACTGACGCCAATTCGGTTGGGTTTAAATTCTTGGTTAAAAACAATCGGATTTCTAACCGTATTGATGAGCTGTGATATAGCGAAACAGATCTGTCTGCGGATGACATATATATATATATATATATATATATATATATATATATATATAATATATGTACATATATATATATATATATATATATATATGCTACCGGCTATAATTATTGTGCCAGCCCAGAATTTTACAAAAAATGATGTATTTCATAGGGTTTTTAGTAGTTATTGCCAAGTGGATAATTCTAAATGAAAGTAGAATGGGTCTTTTATTATTATTGCTTAGCAAAATTTTACAAGGCATTCATGAAGCCTTTGCTTCGGCTAGCTAATAAGAAGAGATAAGCATGGGGAATAGATTACAAAAACCGGACACCAGCACAGGTTAATTGATACACATGTTATTGTGCAATATTATAAAATAACCATTTTATTATCTTTTAGAATTATCCACCTGAAAATAAATACTAAAATTAGTATGAAATACATTATTTCTTTTTTTAAAAAGTAGGGTTGCTTACTAATTAGGGCCGGTAGTATATATATATATATATATATATATATATATATATATATATATAAACACATACAGGTAACTCACTCATTAACTCATAGTATCGATACAGTGTATAATCGATTCATCTAGATTATCTAGATTTACTTGTCCTCCTTACGATAACAGTCAGTAGGTTAAGTGCCATACGTCATATATACGTGGGCCAACATGTCTTGAAAAACACATTACTGACTGGGCTGAAAATTTTCCCGCAGATGTTTGACCATACTTTCTGCAGTAGACTGGTTGTCAACCAAGGCTATACAACCCGATCTCTTTATGTCACCCATAGCTGGAGGGAAGAGATGGATTAATACATTTCCCAAGGGTATTTGCAAGGAATTCGACTGGAATCCGAACTCGGGTCTCAAATTTCCCGTTCCGAGTCGATATCCACTGCACGGACATAGCATATCCACGATTTCTTACTGAACTATTCTTTGAAACAAACGTTTTCATACATTTTTTTTACAGAAAGACCATAATTTACATAATATTAAGAAAAATCTATGTTTATTTTTTATTTATCTATGACGAATAATTGTCTGCCTTTGCTCGCAAAAGATAACCAAGAATTTTGAAAAGTTTAATAATACACTTAAAATTCAAAATTTTAAAGAATATATACTGATATCAATGATTCAAGCACCTTATTTAAAGTTGATAATTATAAATAGTAGTTGTCTCCAATAACTCTGTAAGATAGGAACCGATTGAACACTGTGTTGATATTATGAATGAGTCCACACTTCTAAACCAATATAAATGTCTATATTTTTCGATTCTAACGAATATTTTGTCTTAAGGATATGTATTGAATGCTAAAATATAAATGTTATTTCCCAAAAAAGAAAGGTGATTTTAATCATTTCAACTCATGCAAGGTAATAAAGCCACTAAGACCTAAGAGGATACAGAGTGTGGGAGAATATAAGAAAGAGGAAACCTTGTAAAGAAGACAAGACATTCAAAGAAAAGAAATTATGAAGACTGAAGATAACGATTGATATTGCATTTACATTTTCGAAGATCAAAGTAGACAAGCAAGAAGCCGGAAACTATCCCGCAAGTGAGTTGTGTAAATGAAGAAACCGTTATCAACTTATGTATACATCTAGCTATTTCAATCCCAAAATGATTAGATTTTGTTGCCAATCTTATAGTACGCTTAAACTCATAAAGACTATGTACGAATGAGGAATACTTTTTAGAACATTTACCCTAAAAATATTTATGTAAAAAGGTCAAGGAAAGTACGAGACGGTACGGTGGTGAGAAAGTAACTGATGTGAAGATACCAACTCAGGATCAATAACATTGCAGTTTATTTTTGTATTTAATAAAGAATATCAAGAATGTATGGCGGAAGTGACAGAAAAGGTGTGAAAGCAACATTTAATGCATGGACAAACGGTAGGCATATAAATATGCAAAATAGTTTCCGGTGGCAAAGAAAAATTGTCCAGCACGAAATATTGACCCATCTTTCTTAGCAACAGATTTAAGACTGATTCAATATAATCTTTCAAAATCATATAAGCGGAGAAATTTATCCGGAGAAGTCGAGTTTGAGTTTTGTTTAATGGCATATCAACATCTGTGGATTATTTAATGCCAAAAAAGGTGGGGTTTTAAGGTATTTTTGTAATGTTCGGTTATAGTGAAAAGCTTGATTTAGTCAGATTTTAATGATTTCTTTTGTTTTTATTCTTTTTAACTTTAGAAAACTGAATATGTTTTCTAGTTTTGTATTCAAAAACATTATGCTGAGAATTTCTTCTTCTAAAATATGTTATGATAATAGGTTTTTCTTCAAAAATATATTGTTGGTTATATTTTTCTTTTAACAATATATATTTTTCTAGAAATGTCTATTTTTATGTATATATTCTTATAAAAGTGTATGTTTCTACTGTCATAGTGTTTTGACCTTATTGTGGGGGTTAACTATTTTCCCATAGCTGGGAGCCTAAGAGGTGCTACCACTCTGGGTCAGGGTAGACCTGGGCACAACAGCAATTAAGTGGTGGTTCCATGCTCTTTACAACCTTCCAACTAGAGACCTTGCTGCCGGATGCAGTTTACAGTCAAGCCCAGGACCCCGGAGAAGTCGAAAAGACTTCTGAAGTTTATCATCAGCCATGCTGATAGAAGGCAGAAAATGTTCTCTAATCTGAAAGCCGTGCTGTTTTGAAGAAGATAAAAATAAAAATTCTTGTCCAATTTAACAACAGATCGTAAGTCATTTACTTTAATTCCTAATTTGAATTTATTGAACAGACCAGACTGAACACCAAGACAGAGGTAAATAATTGTCATCAGTAGAGATAACCTTTTAATTTCTGAAGAAACCTGAATGACACAAGCTTTACAAACGCCAGCGTAACAACCTGATATTCACCATTTTTCTCTAATGCTTGATGGACTCTTTATGCCAATCATTAAAGTGCCGTACATGATACACGCTTTGATCGATAATATCTTAAAGAAACATGACTGGCTTGGCAGAGAATTATCTCTCAGTAGGTTGCCATTGCTTCCTGCGGTAGACTGGTTGCCAACCAAAACTACAGAACCCAGTCTGTCTTATTTAACCCATAACTGAAGGAAAGAGACGGATTAAAACCTTTCCTAAAGGTATTTGTGCGTAAGTGAATGCAAGGAATTCAATTAGCATTTGAACTCGGTACTCCGATTTGTCGTTTCGAGTCGATATCTACTGCACAGGGCCATAGATAGAAGAAACAGGCAGTTGCCTGCGTTTGTAAAGACTATAACTATAGAAGAGGATTTATAACAAGCAGAAAAATAAAACTTCGCAAAACAAGAAACCGTAAAGCCTTTATTATAGAGCTTAGAAAGATCAGAAACCCATTTCATCAGTAAAATGACAGGGATACAATCAATTTCACGTTTTTTGAGCGGTTCAAGTTTAGAGATGATAGCAGAAACCACAGACGATATTAATATCTCTCAATACAGACTCAAATATAAGTGTAAAGTCAGAAAAATATGAGTCAAAAGTAGATTTAGAAGAGAATTTGCTAGAATTTTTCTTAGTCAGCAGATTTTATAAGCTGAACTCGTGTGAAGAGAGGAGGGGTAGATTACTTATTCTTATATGATATTATTTTAGCGTTGTCAGTAGCCACGAGCACAAGACTTGGTAGACGCTACACGGTGTAAGGATATAAAGACTTAGGCGTCTCTTGTTAGCAGAAAACTCAGCCGGAAAATAGTCATTCTTGTGACCTTTAGCGACTGAACAATCAGGTGGAAACCAAGAGGAATGATGTGGTTTCACCTGGTATTTTCGAGAATTTGCAAAAGCATTATTGCCAGCATTGACTCAAGAAGAAACCCTAGTGACATAATTCTCAACAGGAATGTTTTATTACCTATTTTATAACACAGACCAGTCTTTCCTAGTAATATTTATTTTACCTGGTATACTTCTGTTCGCTTAACAATAAATCTAGGGATATATAGGTATATTTAAATAAGTATATGGGGGCCTAGTAAAGTAATGAATAGCGGATAGAATTGAGGAATCAGAGTTCGAATACCAGTTGGATTGATTATATTCTCTTACCTGCTAATAAACTCCGGAAAGGTATGAATCCATCTCTTCTACCCAAGCTATGTGTGAAATGCAGAACAGACTGGTTTGTATAGCTTTGGGTGGCGACCGGCCTTGGAGAAGGAAAACTCTGAATTCAAGCTAACCTGGAGACGGTTGGGGTCTGTCAGGTTGACGTGCCCAAAGAAACATCAATTCTACTGCGGCTGCCTTACATATGGCACCACAGTAATTCTAGAGAGTCTCGAGAGATCTAGATCTGGATATAATTACAGAACATACTTTTTGAATGACCTACAAATGTATTTAATGGTATTTAAAAGGAAATAAACATTAGATTTAACATAAAAGAGTGTATCCTATTATTAATTTTTTACAGAAATAAAACATTCTTTGAAAATATATTTTTGGGCACATAATTCTAATTAATTTCAAAATCAGTCTCTACTAATTATTTCCTTATATATATATATATATATATATATATATATGTGTGTGTGTGTGTGTGTGTGTGTGTGTTTTCAAACATAGTGATTCTTTTTCTTTTATATGCCACTAGCAGTATAGCCCGGCGTTACTCGGGTGTAATGAAACCTTTAAAACTAATCCATGGTCCTGGAGCCAAGACTCTTTGGACGGTAGCACGAAAGACGAAAGAGCAATAGTTGTTTCCAGTTAAAGCGAAACCGTAGACTGAAAGAAAAATGAATTGATGTAAGTCAAATTTAGATTTCCTGGTATCGATATCAAATAAGTTTTTTAGTCATAAACTGAATTTTGAAGGCTATATAATTCCTCTGAGTAAATGGTATCATGGCTCAGACTAAGAACTACAACTATACCTACTTAGAGCCAAATTCGAAGCAAAAACTAAAACAAAAGTGCTGAAAAAAATAAGGATATACAGGCATATAAACAGACACACACACTTGCCTTTTATCTATATAGATTATCGATTTTCTGCACTATTGTAAGAACTGCAACCTTGAAACTTCTGAATATTCTTTCTTATGTCATTGTCTATGAGTGTATTAAATTTGATTAAAATCAGACCATTCCTTCTATAACCCGACCTTTTCGAGTCTCGATTTTCGATATTTATCGGGGGTACCTCGACACAAAACCTAGCTAAGAACACTCGCAGACACTTATAGCACAACTGTGTTAATTTTCAAGAAAATCGGTTCAGCCGTTTCGGAGTCTATAGGTAACAGACAGACACACACAGACAAAGTTCCATTTATAAATACGTTTAAATATCGTTCGGTTTCTTAGCGATTATGACTCTTCACAACGTCCTATCTTTGTAGCTGTGAGATATGTTTGTACCCTTAATATTCCTCCTAGTCACTGTTCTATCATTCATTTACAAAAGCTCTTTGGGTGCGTCCCAAATGTTTTCTCTTCTTCTCTTGCTTTAAGTGTGCCCTGTCAGTGTCAAAATCTCTAAAATTTCTTTCCATAATTTTAAACCATTAAATCTTACTGTCTCTTTGAGATCTTAAACAATATTTTACACTTCATTCTTGATTTGTTTCAATCCATGTTTTTCTCATAAATTATTATTTAACGCTTTCAGACACCTTAGACGTGTGTTCTAAACAATGATTCTTTTTTTCTAATTTTATACTTTTGTTTAATGTTTATAAGTTATTCAAACTAGACATCATCAAATGCTGATGTATAATGAAAAATCAAAATTATGTAAATATTAATATTGAAAATATTTTATCATACTTTAAAATTTTTAGCAAAAATAGATGTTTTATATCTTATTTTAATTTTAACATTCATCTCTCTGCATATAGACAACGTTTGTTAAAAGTAACAAAAACTACCCTGCAAGACGTTAAGACATAATTATTGAAACCTTTCGTTTATCTCAGCATATGTTACATCTGTGGCCTCCATTAGAAACCCTTTGTGGTCAGTGAATAACACATCGCATGCTGAAGCGGAAAGACGATAACATCAAGCTTCCTACACAAGGTTCTCCCACCTGCAGACTTTGTTCGCCTCAGTCAGCTAAGTAATTACCAAGATGGGCTTCTTTTTCTCCTTCTCTGTTACATAGTCAAACTTCTTGCCCACTCTCAACGGCTGTCAGACGGCTTATTTGTCTGGCACATCGTTGTCTTTTCTGCCCGATGGTCAACTGCGCCGGTGTCTTGTCGACCTTGTTTTGTAGCGGATAAATCGCTCAGAGCTGTAACTGAACAATCTCATTTAAAAAGTGACATGGACAGAGATTAAAAAAGAGGGAACCGTCTTGAAAGGAGGCAAGGAGGTAATGGGAATTCTCATTCGATTAGAATGAGTTTAAATAAAATAGTGGCGCAAATGAATTTTGTAGAGAAAGAGAAGAGTCAATGTCAAGAAAGAGACAGGAGTGTAAGAGAAACAAAGGTTTTTAAATGGGAAAAGCAAAAAGTGACTAGGAAAGAGAAATAGTGAAAACGTCGAGATGTGTGTTAAGGAAGAAAGGTATGCGACAAGAATAAAACAAATAATAATTCGAAAATAAATAAGGTATGTTGTAATTAGAAAATAAATTACTTAAAGAAATGAAAAGAAAGAAGAAATGAAAAAAGTCATTAAAGAATGAAGGAAAAAATAAAGAAAAAGTAAAATTGCGGTAAAAGATAAAATGTTGTCCTTCTACGAAAGAATACCTTGGACGGAGCATGTGAGCAAAATAGAAGCTTTAAAGCAAATATACACAAAATGAACACATACTTCAAACCAGATACTGATTGTTGACACAACTAAATGAAACTGAATAACCTAACATGCTTGTGTAAATGGTTTGGATAATAGCGAACAAAAAGCAAATATTGCTAAGAACTACGAAAATGGAAATGATAGCACACCACAAGAAGAGGCATAATGAGGAAAGAAGGTTTGAAGAATTTGACACTCAGAAGACATATTGAAGTAAACGGAGGCACAACAATTAACCTAATTAAGAGACTTGTTTAAATGGATGACAGAACACGGAATGAGAAAGAATATAACATGGCTAACTGCAAGAAAGGTTAGGATCCATGGACGCCAATGTTTTGAAGCGTATGAAAGAAAAAGCAGACAGAAAATTGTCAGGGAATCAATATTTCAAAATTAAGTAACCACAAGCTGAAAGCAATATGGGTTAGCACAAAGTAAAAAGAAAGGCCAACTAAAGATTTAATTGTTGCTGTGTATGTAGATGGTGCATTATAGGTTTAAAATGAAAAAAATAAATCACGAATCCTCTTTACCGATTATCTAAGCTTATTTATAAATGGAAATTTGTCTGTGTGTATATGTGTGTGTCTGTATGTGTGTGTGCCCGTTAACTATAGAATACGAAACGGCTGGACCGATTTTCTTGAAAATTTACACAGTTGTACGCTAAGCGCCTGCGAGTGTTCTTAGCTAGGTTTTGTGTCGAGGTATCAATTTTGATACACTCATAAGAAACGATATTCGGAAGTTTCAAGGTTGTAGTTCTTACAATAGTGCAGAAAATCGATAATATGTATATATATATATATATATATATATATATATATATATATATATATAAGTCAAGATGTTTGTGTTTGTGAGTCTGTTTATCTGCCTGTATATCTGTATTTTTTCAGTCCTTTTATTTTAGTTTTTGCTACGGGTTTGGCTCTAAGTATGTATAATTGTAGTTCTTAGTCTCAACCATGATACCACTTACTCAGAGGACTTATTTCGCCTTCAAAATTCAGTTTACGACCAAAAATTTTATTTGATATCGATACTAGGAAATCACAATTTGACTTACATCCCTTCATTTTTCTTTCAGTCTACGGTTTCACTTTAACTGGAAAAAACTATTGCTTTTTAGTCTTTCGTTCCAACGTCCAAAGAGTCTTAGCTCCAGGACCATGGATTAATTTTAAAGCTTTCATTACACCCGAGCAACGCCGGGCTATACTGCTAGTTAACTATAATCTTAAAAATATAATCAGTGTCCCAGCAGAATATCTGATGAAAAAGAAAACGTTGGTGCGTAGAGATATGCGCAAAACACTCCCCGACAGATATCACACCATCTTTTGGACACCCACATAAAGTAGAATGTGTGAAGTTTTATCCCAGACTCAATTATTTTGTTTTATGATCAGTAAGTTACGGTCTTTAAGGTGAATAACCTCTTGACCGAAAAGGAACAAAAGAATAAATAGAAGCTTTGAGGTTATTGCTGATTCATTTGTTTCCATGAAACCCTATGAAAAAGGCTAGACTGTCTCTTTTGCGATGCCTCCCATTCATATGGCTAACCATGCCTGTTGAGATAACCAGATAGGTCAAAGAGAGAATCAAAGGGAAGATGAGATCGCTTAGAACGAGATAGAAGTATATATCTCCTATGCCGCCTACTTATTCTTCCTGAACGGTCAAGTTAGCCTTTTCTTCTATGATGCATGTCTCTTCAGGACATAGGCGATCATGGCCCTCCACATTTTCTAATCGCTTGTCTGCCTTAATACCCCTTCTTCTGTTATTCCACTCAAACCCTGCTCCACCCTCCACTACTAAAGTTTATCAAGTATATCATGCGTTGCCTTCTCTTGTCTCTTTTCCTCTCTATCCGTCTCGTGAGCATCAGGTTCTCCAAGCTTTCCTTCTTCAATACATGCCTAAAAATATCATCTGTCTTTTCCTGATGTTAAGTATCAGTTTCCTTCTTGTGTCTATTCTCTTTAAAACTTTGTCAATGCTCGCATATTCCGTCCATGGTATCCTCAGCATTCTTCCGTAGGACTAAATTTCGGTTGCTTCAATTCTTTCCCTCATCTTTGAGAAGATTGTCCAGCATTCGCTGAAATATTAAAGGACAGACATCACATATCAATCCAGCACTTTCTTCTTTGTTTTTAGCGAAATTTTTTCTGTCTCTACTCAGCTTCTGGAATGCATTCTTTGCCATGCTAATACACCTTCGGATCTCCGTATTGCACTTTCCATCCACTGTTAGAAAGCTTCTCAAGTATTTATATTTCTGCACCTGATTGATTTTAGCATGCTAACTCCTAAATATATTAGAAACAGTATATTCTTAAACGCTTTCTGTAGAACGACATCACTGTTGATTTAAGTTTCTCTTCAATATGTAAGGACATTTCCCAGAACTTACCACCATATAGGAGGACTGATATTACATAGCAGTTCAGCGGTCATTTTTTTTATTACTTACGAAATTTAAGAGCCCTTATAGTATTTATTTATTGATTTATTTTTTGCATTTGTAAGATATATTTCGCTATGTGGCTTCAGATGTGGCTATTAAATAAGCAGGCTCCCTTCACTTGGACAATTCCTTCCATTTTCATGGGTTTGTTTCCACCTTTTTAAGTGCCCATTGTAAATTTGTGGTATTGTGGTGGGTGAAGGTTTGGGAGGTGATGGATAGGTTCTTGTGGTAAATGTGTAAATTGTTAATGGGTGCTAGAGTCGTGAAAGTGTTTAGCTAGGTATAGGATAGTTAATGATTACTACCCTCTATCTACCCCCACTTTTTCGGCCTTGTGACACATTTTTGTACTTTGTACAAAATAAATATCTTATTTTAATTTTTCTTATTTCCTCGTTATTTGCCGCCCCAAAATTTCAACTGTCTTTTTTTGATGTTAAGTATAAGTGGCTTTTTTGTTTCCATTTACACTAAAGCTTTATTATTATGTTCAGTCCATCGTATTCTCAACATCATTTTGTACAATTACATTTCTGTTTCCTCAAATTTCTCATCTGTACTGATTATTTAGTATTCACTAACATAGAGGTGGACTGCTATTGCATTAAACTACTGTAAAATTTATATTTTTTCTAACGAAATTTTACTTTTGCTTAGCTTTTGTAAAGCATCTTTCACTATCACAATGCACCTTTGAATTTCGGTTACGCATTCTCCGTCTATTGCTGAAATAATTTGTTAAAATTAGTAGTTGATTTTAATATGATTAAATGCTGCTAGAGATTTTATGGAACGTAAATTTCCGTTCAGAGAGAGAAAAAACAACCATCAACGTTTTTTCAGAGCTCGAACGCCAACCGTAAGCCCCTTTGGAAAACAAGTTTTCTTTCCACTAGGCCTCCAAAACAGTTTTGTCTTTTTCATTATATCCTGTATTATACGTAGCAATATTTGTTTCTTTCATGATTTTGGTTATTGACGCCCTTACTTTTCTTTCTTTCTCTTTTCTTTCTTTTTCTTCGTTTCTTTCTCTAATTTTGTCCCATGCCAGCTTTTATTCTCTCTCTCTCTCTCCCTCTCTCTCCCTCTCTCTCTCTCTCTCTCTGTACTTGCTTTTTCTTTCTTGTCGTTTTCAGTTCATTCTTCTGTATTTTTCTTTTCTTTTCATCTTCAGACTATTTATCTTCTCACTAGGCAGTTTTCTTTTTGCCTCCCCCTTGAAAATAATGAATAAATTTGTAACACGTTATTCCTTTAGAAACAGACTTGCTGATGTTTCAACAATGGTAATATTCAACTTAATGAAATGTCTAGACGAAGTGTCCAAAAAATCTACATTTTGTAGTATTGAGTTCACTGTCGGACATTAAACAGGCCTGCACAACCAATGATGCTCCCCTACAGATCATGTTGCGAGATAAAATAATTAAACGGTCGTAGCACATTGACATATTCGTATATGAACATTTGCGATGCAAAGGTTAAATATCCTACTTTTTATACTTATCATTTTCATGCAATAATAAACGCTAAATTTCTTTTTATGTCAGAGCCCCTCTCATTGATTATTTGTTCTATTTCTCTTTTGAATGCTGAAAGAATTCTTGATCTATCTTTCCGTATGTACATAAAAACATCAGGTTCAGACATAAGTAATTTTCTTATTAGGAGACAATTGTAGTGACGAACGTATAATCCTATCTACTAATAAAACATAACTGTTGAGAATAAAATTTAGATACATTAAGATACGTTAGTTTTTTTTTTGTTTTTTGTTTTTTAATCGTTTCACCCCAAGCAAGGCATTCCACTGCCACTATTGCGCAGGGAATTACATAGGGGAAAAAGTGATGAGAAAGGATGGTTTGATATAGGTAATGTCAGAAGGAGGGTGATAGACGGGTAAGGATACCGAAAATGATGGTTGAGTAGATGGTGAGAGTGTTTGAGAGAATAGATGCAAGTTAGTCTGATAAGAGGTGTCTATTGACCTTACATTTAAACTCCTGGAGATTGTAGATGTCGAGGAAGTAGGCACGTGGAAGGGAATTCCACAAGCGGGAAGTGCGAGAAAAGAAACTGTTAGAGTAGAAATTACGGTTATATCTAATCTGTTTCACTGTAAAAGGGTGGGACCTCGTTGCTAATCTAGCATCTCCTGTAAATTCGTACCTAGGCAACACCAATGATCTATGTTCATTGGAGCAGAAGCCGTGAAAGTATTTATAGAAGAGGCACAGGGGAAACACGTCACGCCGGTGAGAGAGTGGTTGCAGACGGTCTGACAAGTTAGTATCGAACACGTTACAGATTCTCCGTTGTATTTTGTCAAGAAGACCGAGGAGAGTACCAGGGGCACCCGATTAGATGTGGCAGCAGTATTCAATACACGGGCGGAGGGTAGAGTTATATATGTGCAGGATAGATTCAGACGGGAAATGGATAGCGTACACAATGGATTAAAAGAAAAAGAGATTTATTCACCATGTCCACGGAGAACTTCAGACAGCAAGAATGAAACAATGAAAGATTTTGGAATTCAGTTGATCAATTTTATCTCAAACAATATATTTAATTGTGCTAACTTGTTATTAAATTTTTAATCGCTTGTAACAGTTTCGATGATGAACATCGTTTCCCATTGAAAGTAAATTCAAGAGTTTATAAAAAAATGTTTCACATCAAAATCCAGAGCGTTTTACTCTAAATATGTTAAAGAGATACTAGATAGATGGTAACTTGTTGTGACAAGTAATATTAGAGGTAGGAGAGTTCGGAGAACCTAATGCTCACCAGACGGATAGAAAAGAAAGCAATGCTTGTCATACTTGACAGACTTGAGCAGATTGATGGTGGATCAGAGATTGAGTGGGATAACAGGAGAAGGGGTATTAAGAGAGACAAAAGATAGAGAGAGTTGGAAGGCAATGACCGTCTAGGTCCTGAAAGGACACGTAACATAACTAAAATAAAAACCTTCCATAAACTCTAAGAATGCTTCGGGTGCAAGCGGAATAATCGATTTTATGCTGAGATTCCTGAAAAATGGCAATCTCTTCAAATGAAAGTAGTGAGAAGTATGCACTAGAAGATATCAAGCAACGATTCGAACTTTCTCGACAACATACGATAATAATGGTGAAATGACGTTATAAATTCATTCCACAAAATTGAGAGGAATGTTTATTTGCAAACTTGACAGTCATTTTCTCTGTTATTTAATAATTCATACTGAAAGTAAAAAGTGAGATGAATTCAACTCGAAGACGCTTTTGTCTCAGTTAGAGAGATTCAAATCGAGAAAGAAGGGTGATAATATTTTGAGTGTGATAAGATCTTCATATTCTCAGCTAGTCACTTCTAAGTCACAAGCGTAATGCGGGAGTTTTGCAGGAACAGGTTCTACAATAATGAGATCATCTCTCGCTCCTAGGGTTACAGAGCATATCTAACATCTCGATGTTGGCAAGGATATTGACCCTGATTACGTGCGATAATAATTATAGTACTCCCAGACAAAGTAGTTCACGATATTAGCAACACCTAACATGAGGTTAATTTTCTATACATAACCATTTTTTCATGTGTAGTGCTTGCTCAGAACTTCAATGCAACTTCTAAGGTTAATTTCTGGTCTTGTTTTAATCCGAGACGGTAGAATTTGTTGAACAAGGGCTTCAATCGTATCGAACGATTTACCAGGGCCTAGACTAGGCGTTCACAACCTTTTTCATGGTGTTGACCATTTTTCTATATTTTTTTAAGTAATCGCTCATGCCCATTTGTAAAAATATGAATTAAAATATTTTAAGTACTTTATTTTTCATATGATTTTGTGGTTCATTCTTTGATGCTAAAAATTTAATATTTGGTTTGAAATTTGTAAGGTTTTGTCTTATATTTCTTCTAGTACGTATATAATTATTTTTATTTCTTTGGTGAAGATTTTATTGATTGCAGTAAATATACATTCAACCAGAGGAGTAGAAAAAATAGTAGTATTTTAGCCATTTTGGACCCCATGTTTCCCAATATTTTACAGTCATAATTCTGTATTTTCCACCGCTTTTAAATTTGTACTTGCGTTAATAATACTTCAGTTCAATAAGTTCTTCTGGCCTTTATTCAATGACATATTTCACGTCACAATCGAATGGAATCCATCGTCCACGGAACAGAAAAATAAATCTTAAAACACCACTTTATTCTTTCAATTTGACAAAATATTCTGCATACATTTTACTAGATTGTTCTGAGAGATGTTCATTTCCTTCTGTTAACTAGGACATTTCCGAAATTATTCTTCTATATATTAACTGAAAATAAGTCATACTTTTGAGAAATGGCTCCAGAACACATTTTCACTCTAGCAATGTGTATAATTTACCTTGTATCTAGAGTTAAATTTCAGTGAACTTTCGAAAAAAAATATTCAAAAAGTAAATGTCAGGTTTGTGATACCCGATTTCCTCTGCCAAGTTCTTCTCAACGACATTTTACAAGAAATTAACTATTGTACCAAATTTGTTTACAACTCTAGCCAGGCAGTCTCTATTCGAAAGAAACCTGACTTCCGTATTGACAATAAATTTTATCCGCTGTTCTTCGGCATCAATACAAAACATTAAAAAAACTATGTAATATTCGCTCTGAAATTTTATTTTCCTGACCGTTTTAACAATTATTGTCAATGACAGGCAAAGGTCTGGGCTAATATTTTCGTAAAACAAATGGTGAAAATGCGCAATGCAATGCATAGCAAGAATAAAATAGTATATATATTTTTAAATGCACAATAAATCGCTTATGCATCGCAGACATGGCTGGAGCAAAACAAAGATTTTGATGCTTCAAAAATGATTAATCCAGTGGTTTCAGTTTCTAAAAGCTTCAAGAATAACAACTCTTCACAGAGTTTGCAGTATTCATCTGTAAAACGAACATATGCCATAAGAATAATTCTATTATCGATTACCATTGATTTGTCACTCTGAATTGGGAGTTCTCTTTAATTTTTCAACTGGTTGGCATTCTACATTTGCTGACATTTCATCAATTCTTCTTCTCGTTGAATTATTGTTCAGTATCAATGCTTTAAGATACATTCGAATATTACTGCAACACATCTTTCTTGAGAATTTCAAAGGAAGGCTTTCAGATACTATATGTTCACTTTCAGTTTTTGCAATTAATAGCGCTATCACTCTTGAAAATATAAACACCGAAAGACTATTTTCAAATCAAAGTTATTGTCACTAACACTTGATCTTGTTTTTATTATTATCACTGTGCTTAGAAAATCCGACATCATCTACTTCTCATTACTTCTGTTCAAACACTGCAGTGCAATGCGCAAGTCAGTGATATCAAACAACACTTGCTACCAGATACTGTATTAAATGTTTCTAATTCATGTGTAATTTACATATTTACAAATGTGTAAGTGTTTTATGAAAAAACATTTCGTCCTTAAAGAGTTAAAGACTTAATTCCGTAAATACATAAGAACGCATACATTTAGAAATATTTATTAAAACATAATCTCTTAATTCTTATTAACGAATATTTCCACTTACTATGAAAGAAAAGAACATGTTTGTAAAAACTTCTTGCTCCCCCTCCTCCTCAGAGAAACTATCAGCCTAGGGGCTGATATCTCCCCCGTTGAGAATGCCTTGCCTAAACTGACATGATTTTCCCTGTTTTCCTCACCTCGGACTTATAACTAAATGTCTACGTATACTAACGCATATGGTATCATATATTGATTAGGTGGTTGTAAATTTCTCTACACTGTAGCAGGCTAAGTTCAGTTAGATAAATGTATATATTTAGATATTTCTTTCTTATTCTCGTTACCGTTTTTTTCTTTCTATATTGTTTCATTTTCATTTTTTCTCGCTCCTTCATCTCTCATCATTTTCAGCGGTTCTTCTAGTCTTTATCCCTCTCCGTCTTTTTTATTCGCTCTTTCTTATTTGTTCTCTTTCGTAATACCTTTGTCTGCCTTTCTTTCTTTCTTTCTTTCTTTTTTTCTTTCTTTCTTTCTTTCTTTCTTTCCTTCTTTCTTACGCTTTTTTCCTTCACTCTCCTCTTGTTTAACATTCAAATCGTTTCTCCTTTCTTTCTTTTTCTTCTTTCTTTCTTTCTTTCTTTTTTGTTGTTTGTTTTTCTTTATATGTTTCTTTTCTTTACGGCCTTGTTCATTCCCCTTCTTTTTCGACATTGTTCATATTTTTCTTCGTTAATACATAATTATACTCACATCTTTCTCACGCCACAGCTATTCACTTAGTATTTCTCACTCAAAATATATCTGTTTTCCCAATATAACTTTTTAAATGCTTTCTATAAGATATTTTTCTTTGGTGATTCACACACTTTCTTTCTTTCTTTCTTTCTTTCTTTCTATTCCGTTGATTAATCCTCTTTGACAGAATAAATTATCATTCTCGGAGTTCATACGCAATCTACTACTGATCTCTTAACCATTGAACAAGAGACCCGATGACTTTTAAAGAGGTTCTGTAACTAATCAAGAACTTCAATTCAATTAACCTTAGAACTACTAGCCTAACCAATGAATGACAGACCGGCCGTCTTGAAGTGCCCGGCAATACTTTATTCCTTATGGCCAGACCAAGGATAAGAGTCCGAAATCGATAGCATCGGTTATTCATACATTCTTTCATTTATTCATCTGTCCGTTCATTAATTTTCAACTGTTGAAGAGAAGCAAGCAGAATGGTATTGATAGGCAACGAAGAAAGAAATCCGTCACCCATTGAACTTGAGTAGTTTCACAAGTGATATTAGCAATTTCGCGACGATTTTCTTGCTTTCCCTTTCCATGTGAGTTGCACCAACACCCTCTCTCTCTCTCACACACACACACACGCACACACAAACACTCAAATGTAAGAGTTGTAAGAATTTCTCGACCTAATCCACTACCAAGGATCAGTGTTCATATATTTGGTCATTGAACTGGGCAATTTTAGAAACGTGTCCACGCTGGAAAATTTTCAGTCTCTCTTTATATATATATATATATATATATATATATATATATATGTGTGTGTGTGTGTATGTGTGTGTGTGTGTGTGTGGTAATATTTTGAGTATAAGTTAATATTTTTAATATAATGTTATAATAAAAATATTACCATATATAATGGTCTACTAAATATTGAGCACTTTTAATAAAGTACTTCACTCCAAACAGTAGAATACCAAGTTTTTGTGCAAAGCATTAATACAGTTAAACATTACATATATAGCTGTGTGTGATTATTTAAATATAATTACTTATATATATATATATATATATATATATATATATATATATATATATATATGTATATAATCGTTTTTTATGATCGATGGTAAAAAAGAGCTTTGAGCCAGTGAAACATGATCACCTTGACAGAGATTATATCTTAGTGGAACATTGTGAACTGGCGTTACAGTTCCGCAAAAAATTGTATCAAATAGCAGAAACGAAGTCACTTGAGAACTGTCAACCAAAGCAACAACGAAAATGGATAGCACACATAACTCGAAAGAAAAGATGTGAGCATTAAACTCCATTTCAAATAAAACATTACAAAAGAAAACTCCATCAACACTGGAAAAGTTGATAACGTTTGTTTCATTTGAGAAAAGAGATTTCCTGAAAATGATTCATAAATTTCACTTGAATCCAGCACTGGATGCTCGGGTAATAAACAACAAATGTTACCGCATCGGGAAATAGGCCAGGGGCCCGACAATATTTTTCGGACACTTTGAAAAAAGTACTTCAAGGTGGTTACTAGTGCCAAAAACTTTTTAGATTGTAAGTACGTAGTTGAGGAGTGAAAACCACTACTAGTGTAATCATTTTTATTAGTTTGGTTTTGATAATTTTAGTTTTTTGTGATTTTTGCGAAAACTTACGCGACACGCGACTGTATGCAAATTTTCTGCTTGTACAGTTAGCTGTCATCATTAGAATCAATTATCTGTTCTATTTTACTGTCAAAACAATTAAGTTCAATGAGGTAAAATGCATTCAAAAGAAGACGTTTGTTTGGCACAGAAGAAGCGGGATGATGGCCTCAGCATCAGAAGGATCGCCATGGATTTGAAGCTGTCGAAATCAACGGACGAATACATGCTGAAGACAAACTCCGAGCGGAAAAAGAAGAGAGGACGGAAAAGATCAATTGGCAAGCGGACTGAAAGGAGAATGAAGAGGACTGTGACACGGCTTTTGACATCTGGAGAAAAAGTTACAGCAAGAAAAGTGAAGGAGAAATGTGAATTGGATGTAAACGTCCGAACAGTACAAAGAACACTGCATGGGATTGGTCTGAAGTATGCAAAGGCTAAGAAAAAAATTACACTAACAAAGAAACACAAAGGAGCAAGACTGGAGTGTGCTAAAAGGTGGTTAACAAAGCATGTTGACTTTAAGAAGGTTATATTTACTGATGAGAAGCGTTTCAAGTTTGATGGGCCCGATGGATGGTGAACTTGCTCGAGAAGGGGTGAGCCTGCTGTACTGAACAAACGACAGATGGGAGGAAAAGGATTTATGGTTTGGGGTATGATCTTTGCTAATGGAAATATATGGTTGGAGTGGCTGAAAGGACGACAGAACAGCGAAAGCTACAAACAGTTGCTGGACGAGAAAGCCCTATCAAGGATAGGAAGAGAGATAGGGAATGATTTCGTTCTACAGCAAGACAATTGCAGCATCCATGTGTCAAAACTCATGAGGGAATGGATGGCTAAAGTGAATATGACAACTTTGGAATGGCTTGCAAAAAGCCCAGATCTAAATTTAATAGAAAATATTTGGGAAATGCTTGCGCAACTTGTCTATGATGGACCTGAAATAACGAAAGTGGATCAACTATGGGAACGGATACAAGATGCCAAAAAACAACTAATAGAAACACATAAAGATGTTATTGTGCATATGTTTGATCATTATGAAGAGAGATTGATAAAGGTTATTGAGAAGAAAGGTGATATTACAGACTATTAACAGTTTTTCAACGATGTCCGAAAAATAATGTCGCGTGTGTTTTGTAAAAAAATGATGAAAAATAAATATTTTTCCTTACCTAATCGATTTTCTTCCATTTTTATTACAGGTATTGTCTTTATATATTTATGCTATTCTATTGAAGGAATTTCGCCACTCTATGGTACTCGGAAAGTCGAATACTTAAGTGTCCGAAAAATATTGTCGGGCCCCTGTAATATTACAAACGGCATTACGAAAAAGTATTTTTAGATATATGCACATGGTCATAAGATCAGTTGTGGTGTTAAATTGAAATTAGTCATTGTTATGGTACCCTCTTACTAGGAATTAAATCTTCCTCGTGCTATATATAAATCACCTCCGTGACTTTTAGAGAGCAGTCAACAGAAGAAGTTAAACAGCAGTTACAAGCAGTCAAGTACAGCAGTAAACGACTGCTACTATTCAGGCAGCGTAATAATATCTTCGCACTTATTTATTTCTATATTACTTATTACTAACAGCTCTTTGAATATCTTGCTTCTTGTTATACTAATAGACTGTTTTGAACCTATATTCTTGTTCCGTGTCTTACTTCCGGCACAAACGTTTCACTACAAATTTGCGGCAAAGTTTCGCCACAACTCTACAACAAATTGGTAACGAAGATCCACAACAATTTGGCGGCGAAGATTTGCCACAAATATTTACGACAGGTATTGCTCAAATATTTGTGAGGACCACCGTGATTTTAAAAAGAAAGCCTTTGAAAACACGAGTTTTTCGTAAATTACGACGTAAAAAGACACAAAAATAGAGGATTGCAATATCCTTTTATTACAGATTGTTAAGTTCCAGACTGAACAACAAGATACACAAAGGAAGTGTTATAATAAGTAATATAGAAATAAGTCCGAATGTATTATTACGCTTCCTGAGTAGTAGCTGTTATTAACTGCTGTATTTGACTCTTCGTAACTCATTCTGTTGACGGCAGTATTCAGTGGCCTTCCCCTTTAAGGTAAAATATGCACAATTCCTTTTTAATGCGGATCTTCTGGGCCATATAGACCGGCAATAATATCTGTCTAATTTTCCACCAGTCGTGACTCTACCCTTCGGCGGCTCCACGACTGGGTTAATACATTTTGCCCAAAGGCAGAGAGCTCGTCATTAAGCTAGACAGACAAGTGTGCGAGTTGGCTGTTCTGTAGAAGTCACGCAGGGAATTTATATATTGCAAGAGGAAGAGTTCATTCCTCGGAGGAGGGTACCATAACAATTATATAACGTTGATTTCTATTTCTACATTATTACTTTTTCTCCTTTTCCTTCACTGCTTTGCTCTTTTTAGTTTTCTCTGTCTCTCTATGTGTTTGTGTCTGTGTATGTATGCGTATACATCCATCCTTTCCTCTAAAACTGTGCTTTTTGGTATATTCTTCATACAGAAATTGTTTCATTGTTGCCTAGCTGAAATTTTATTTCCACGGATTTTTTTTTTTTTAAATTAAACTATGTAACGACATGGTATGATGAAATATCTAGTAAGTTATTAATGCATTTCATATTTTCTGTACTTCATCTGCCGCCAAGAATGTTTGTTCAATGTGTCAGACAACCTTTCTCGACAGAATCCTTCTTGCAGATTTATAAATCTACCAGTCTCCCGTACATTGTTACTCTGTATACATATCACCGGATGCTCGACCAAATTTGTAAAGGTGTATGCAATAATATTGGTCTTGAGCTGGTATCTTCACTTCAGTAACATTCACTGTACCTTAACGTCTCTTCTTCTATTAACGTTTATACTTCTGAGATGAGGTGGTATTTGCTTTATTTACAGTGTTTGTACTGTTCTCCTCGTTTCTGTTTGTGTTTTTTTATCAATATATCCGATTATTCGTCCGTTTTAGATCCGGAAGTGGCATGTAATCTGAGATTAGAATAATTGAAATAAAGGATTTAGTACAAAATTCAAAGAACCTGAAGAATCCAGGAGTGTATAACGGTCGAAACGTCATGAATATTGCAATAAAGAAACAATATAAATTTTGGGTTTTCCTCTGTCTCTTTTATGAATAATTTCATGGAAATTGTCATGACGATCTTGTCCACTAGCTGACTTCACTGCATGAATTTAAGCCTAATACAAGACTGACTACAAGGGCTCGTCGTTTTCTTTTTTTGGAACGGCTAGACTTAACGGTCAGTGCTCTTCTCGTCACTCTCACTTGTGAAACTCTCTTCCGTTCCTTTACTTTCTTGACTTTTTAGTATATTCAAAAACTTCAATACAATATCTGTTGCCTTTCTGAAATTTGTTTTTTACCTTTATCCTAAATAACATTTTCTTATTTTCTTCCACTAAGAGTAACCCATTATGTCTTACTGACATTATTCCCCTTTTTTACCGTGGAATTATTACAAAAGTTAGCGATAGTAAGGTTAGGAAGTAAAACATTGCTAATCGTGTTTACATTAGAGGATTGTTCCGAGTTCGAATATCGTTAATTTTGGACACATTACACATATTTTACACTAGCAGTATAGCCCGGCGTTGCTCGGGAGTAATGAAAGCTCTAAAACTAAGCCATGGTCCAGCAGCTCAGACTCAGCCTAAAGAATATTTGTGTGAAGTTTGGTGAGAATGGGATAAAACTTGTGGATTTGTATAAAGGACATACAGACAGATAAACAGACACACACACAAACATCTTGCCTTTTTTATATATATATATTATCGATTTTCTGCACTATTGTAAGAACTGCAACCTTGAAACTTCTGAATATCGTTTCTTATGTCTTTGTCTATGAGTGCATTAAATTTGATTAAAATCGGACCACTCTTTCTGTAACCCGATTGTTTCGATTATCGATTTTCGATATTTATCGGGGTGCCTTGACACAAAACCTAGCTAAGAACACTCGCAGACGCTTATAGTACAACTGTGTAAATTTTCACGAAAGTCTGTTCAGCCGTTTCGGAGTCTATACGTAACACACACACAGACAGACACACATAGAGACAAAGTTCCATTTATAAATAAGTTTAGATATCAACTTTTCATATAGTCTCTCCGGCTGAATGTTTTTCTATGGTAATAATTACAGGAGTATATCGTGGTAGTGTAGAGATCCTTCAAAGGGAAGTGGGATGATATCTAATTCCGTGCTAAATCCGACCCGTCGCGTTCACTTCAACACTTCTGTATTTGGAAACAGCATGATTCTTCTCTGCCTTCGGGTAAGAGCGACGTAAGTGTTCACTTGCTTCTCTTACTTGGTAACAACCGCTCTCATAGAATGACAACCCTGAACTCAAAACTGTAGAGAAATCAGCAGGAAACACTTCACTAGCTTTCCCTAAATAACATAGCATTTCACAGATAATAAGGAAACGGAATCTATGGAAAGCTATGATCGTTTATATGATGGAAATTCATGTCAAACTTAAAATAAACGAGTAAGAACATTTTACTGTTTCATTTTAAGTATGATATTTTTGCATAGTATTTTTCATAGTATGCAAAAACTATTTTTCATAGAGATGTGCGTTGTGGTGCATTGGATATCGGCTCGGGACGAGAAATTGGGAAACAGAGTTCGAATTCCAGCTGAAATTCATTGCATTCACTTACGCGCAAATACCCTTGGGAAAGGTATTAATCCGTCTCTTCCTTCCAGTTATGGGTTAAATAACAGGACAGATGGGTTCTATAGCCTTGGTCGGCAACCAGTCTACCGCAGAAAGCAGTGGCAACCTACTGCGGGATAATCTTCTGCCCAGTCAGTCATGTCTCTTTCGAGACATGATCGCCCGAGCGTGTATCACGTATGGCACTTAACTGACTGACTGATTTTTCATAGACTTTAAAACAATGTTTTTTTCTCTCTCTGTACATCCGCACATAATAAGTTCTAGAAAAACATGTTGTCAAGAAAATTCTTGGATTTTCATTTCTCTTACAGATTCATTATCCACGTATAATCTAAGAACACACTGTCATATGATTGGAATTATATACATGATTTGTATTAAGTAATACAATAAAAATAACAACATTTGTGTTATACTATTTCTGAACAAACTATTGAAAAGAAATCGAAAATTATTGTAAAAAAAGTAATTTGCAATTGTTTTCAAGGCGACATTGAATAGTGGAAAATTGCTTTGGTTAAATTAGTCTAAAACTGACTTGACCCAAAGAGTCTGAATTCAATAGCTGGCGACTTCACAGTTAGGTTTCTAAAGGGAAGCAACTGAAAATATCCTCAAAACGCATGTCACGTACAGCTAGAACAATCTAACCTCATGAACTAAATAAAGTGTTCGGTTCTAAATTCCAAAGTATATTACCTGAAAAAGGCCGAAGTGTACAATGACAGAAACGTCGTAAATATGAAAATAAAGATGATTGCTGTACTCAGAACAGAACAATGTAAAAAGTTTAAATTAGTTGATGCTTTTAAAATTAATGGAAAAACTTAGTGTGTGCGTGGATATATACTTTCAAAGTTAATTTCAATTGTACATTTGAGGAAAAAACTAAACAAAATATTTATAGGACACAACAAACAAAGATTTGGAATTTGAGCCAACAGTCAAGAAGAAAATGATGACAAGAGATGTAGGATTTGTGTAATGGCTCGATGATGCAAGAAATTACTTTTGAACATTGTTTCATTACAGTGCGGGATTCAGCTTGGGGTGTGGGAGGGAACGCGCTTGAGTAAGCCACGCCCGCCCGTCACATTACCTGCCCGGTCAGTTGTAACAAAGAGCTGTTACACCTTTTGTGAGCAAAGTAATGTCAGGATATCAGAGGCGTTGAATCTGAGTTGGATTTGTAAAGGAAAGATGACGAGTGAGCATCCGTTAGATTCTCGCTAAAATGAAATAAAGAAAAACAAACGTATGCAGAAAAATTCATTGTTTAATAATTATCACTTTCATCATTATAATTAAGAAAATCATCGCTATCAATTTGAAAGAATTATAACTTTCTATTTAATTAAAATACTACATGACCAGCCCCCAGAGTAAAGCTCCTTGTATGCACACACATATCCACCCCAAACTACATTTGTGTGTGCATATGTATATTAATGCAAACTTACATATATTCTTTTAGCATCTGTCTATATTTTTGAAATTATGCATTTTAACTATGATAGATAGATAGATAGATAGATAGATAGATAGATAGATAGATAGATAGATATGTCCTCAACATTGTTCGTATATATATGACGTTTCGGCTCTTGTACGCTCATAACCTTCTTCAAGTGGTATTGTTGGAATTTCATACTAAATCTTTCAAAATTTCAAGAAATATAACCTGACGAAAATAGGAGCGTACTATAGGAGAAACGTAGTTTATATGGCAATGAAGATGAATATATTATATATATTTTATACGGTTAAACGAAACTAGATAGATAGATAGATAGATAGATAGATAGATAGATAGATAGATAGATAGATATGACACCATTTTTTCGTGCATGCACTTCACGTCGATATAATTTGCAAGAATAAACAAATAAGCTGTCGTCGGCATCTTACAATGGTCGCCAAAGAAGGCATTTTCTAGATAAATACTTTTTAATACCATTTCCTTTTAAGACTTAGGCTATTATTTTTATCCAAAGATTTATTTTTTCATTATTTGTGAATTACAGTGAATCGGTGAGTAGTATTTTAGTTTCATCCAGTACGGTTTTCTTCTCTTAGGCTGGTTTCCACCCAAGGCTAAAAAATATCCAGACTACCCTACTGTTTAACCCATTGCTGGGTAAAGATGAAACAGATTCATTGTCTTTTCTTTTTACATGAAAATGAATTAAGCCGAAATTTGTACTTGGCTAGTTTTGAGCAAATTCATTGAAACAATAGTTTTATTTTCTTTTCTTGAACATAGTGTTACAATTTTAGACTCACTTAAACTGCAGGGTGTAATATAAAACTATTTTTCTGGGAGTATGATGAAATTTGTTTGGTTTTGACAAATACTGCGTCATACGTGATTAAATCAGATTTTTATGACGCGAAGATACTACTTTCGCGACTGTAGATGTCATACGGCAATTGTTTGAGATGGATGTTACGCTAAAGAAAACGTATGAAAATTGCAACACTTCATAAACGCACTGTCCTGCCTTACAGAGAGATCGCTGATATTGTTGTTGTCAGCCTTATAATTGTAAGTCGTGTCATCAAGGCAAATAAGAAAAGTGGATATATCAGTCCAAAACGTGAAGAAAAATGCGGTCAGAAGAGAAAAACAACGTCAAGAGAAAAACAACAAGAATAGGAAAAGTGTGAAAGATCCTAAGAAGTCATTACTCGTTCTTTTTCAATTAATTTGCACAAGGGTGTACCTTCAGTGTTAATAAAATTTACAGCAATACACTTTTAAAAAATCATTTCAACCCAAGCAAAGCTGAATGACAATAGTACACAGGGTGTTATCAGGAGTAAAACTGAAAGTCAAATAGAAGAGTGATAATTGGGAGGTTTGAGGAAACGTTAATATATGAAGAAGCTTCAAGAAGTCAGAAGGTGGCGATTGATTGTCCATTTAGATTGTTGAAGATTGTAGTCATCGGGGAAACAGATAAACGAAATAGTGTTCCACAGGTGGGAAGTGCGTGAAAAAATTCATGGAGCAAAAGTTAAGCTTGCATTTAACTATTTCAACAGTAAATATCTTCCCTCCACAGAGAGCAATTTAATGTAAAAGTTCTTGCAACCATTGTTCATACTTAACAAACAAATATTCTATATGTTTGAAGCTCTAAGTTAAATATCCAAAAATATGATTTTAATTAAGAATACTGAAACCTAGGTGTAGTTTTTAGCATCTATTTTAATGTAGTCCTTAATACATCAACGAACAAAGATTTTGGTTGGTTGTTTTGTTTTTCCGGCAAATCAACCACGGCGTGTCATTTATTGCCAACTAAATTTTATTTATTTATTGCTGGTCATACATTTTTCTTTCAATAATTTATTGTTGTTTTTTATATAAGTTTTGTGTCTAGTAATACTTTTTTATTTTCAAATATCAAGATTCATTGGGATCTGATTTTAAGGGCAGGGTCCCCAAGTCCTACCCTTGTTATTTAACCCATAACTGGAGGGAAGAGACGGATTAATATCTTTCCCAAGGATACCAGTGCTTAAGTGAATGCAGGGTATTCAACTGGATTTCGGCCTCGACTCAGCGATTTCGCTTTTCGAGCCGATATCCACTGCACCACAACGCATATCTGTCACTAACGCTTACAGCACCTGGTATTCCCAAGCAGTCACCCATCTAAGTAATGACTAGGCTCAACGTTACTTAACTTCCGTGATCGAGCAAGAACCGGTTTATTCAACGTGATAGGCCGTAAGCCTAACTAACAAAGAATACTATACACAAAATTCTGAAAAAAAGTATGTATTGATTACAAATAGGAATTAACATTTTGGTTCTCTAATTTTGGACGTTGTAATATTTTTTTGCACAACTATTATTTTCGTTGTCAAATGTTCCACAATAAAGCTCGTTTATATTTAACGACATAGAATCATTTTTTAAAGATTATTTAAATAATTTTTATCTTGATATTGAGTATACGTTCTTATTGCAGCCATTTACTCTAAGATTTGTTCGATGCTTATTCGCTCCCTCCTTCACATTCTCAATATCCTTCTGTAGAAGCACATTGCTGTTAATTTTATTGTTCCCTCGATCTCTGCAGAGATTGAACAGCATTTATGGCTATATAGAGGGTGCGATAGAAAAACTGTGTCTAAATTATGCAAATAATGCAGAAATCTTATTTTAACAGATGTATTTACCAAAATTACACAAAAATCTCTTGAAATACTAAAGAGTAAAGTCATTCAATAAAATTACTATTGAATTCAATCAATGACTCCAGGCGATTTCGAAATCACCTGCAACTCTTATGGACTGGCTTCATGTTTAAGTTGGTGAATGCTATCATAATTTTTGCTTTCCGTTCATAGTTGGTGTCACAAGGAATTTTGTTCATCTCTCGTTGAACTGCACCCCACATATAAGAATCAAAGGGAATGCTGCCTGTAGATTTAGGTGGCCAGTTGTAACAGGTGATGTGGTCGCAAAATTTTTATGAGAGCTATGATTGTGTTCTCTTGCTTGTGAGGCATAGGGTCTTCCAGCAGCCACATTCTTGACTCAGGGCAGCACTAAATTCTCAAGGCATTGATGTTGGTTTCAGTGTTGATTTTAAGTGTCTGTCAGACGGAGGCATGACATCAAAGACTCTTTTAGATGCTGGAATTAACGTTGGTATCACTTGTTATCACAATAAGCACCATGATTTTGATTTGATATATCATCCAATTCTTTCCGAAACTTCTGGTCAGCCCTCAGAATGACACCAAAACTGTATAAAAACTTCATATCGGAGCTTCCGACTCGAATTCCAAGCAGTACAGCATGCAAAGCATGTGGTAGAGTGAACTGCGTCATATTGCTCTTTTTTTCTGATAGACGGTGCTAAATTGACCCTAATATACTGTGCAGTCGACAAAATCAAAAACCGCGCGCATGCGCGAAATTAAGATTATAAAATGGTGATCATTTACCAATCGTATACTGTCAGCGGATTGATATACTAAAGAATTCCATTAACGGATTTTCCGTTTCTCAGCACATTGTCTATTTTTTGGAAATCATATTTATCTCATCCATTTCGTGTACGAGTCTAAGTTGCATTTTCCATCGTCTGTTTTATCTTTAGGTTATTGCTTTTCTCGAAATTGTAACTTGCACTTTGTGCTTTTTTCTTTAATATTCTCTATACTTTCGTCTTTTTAAAGTTGATAACGCGTTTGTTTTATCATGCTTTCTAATACAGCACTTCCCAGAGAGTAGACGTCGCCATATTCCGCACAATGCCAGCATCTATTGCCACAGGTTTCATTTGAAGACCTTAAACTGTATCCTCATTCTCGACATCAAACACTACAGTCATCACAGTTAAATGATCTCGCTGATATCTCGTTTGGTTAGCCTCCAGTTCTTCTCAAATTGCCTGGAGCAAGCAATTACAACAATTACCCTTCATCTGTAGTGAAAAGTAATGTTTGTACAGCTTTATTTATCCATGTCTTCCTTGTTTGCTGCGAAGTTAAAAGTTTAAAAATCAGCCAGACCTTTAAGAGATAATGTCTTTCTTCCTTTTCCCGATATTAGTTTTCAGCATCTTGAACAAAGCTTACAGAATGTGCGTTATGGAGCAGTATCGATTCGGAACGAGAAATCGGGGGTGCCGAGTTCGAATTTCATTTGAATTCATTGCATTCACTTACGCACAAATACCCTTGGTAAAGGTATTAAACCTCCAGTTATGGATTAAATAATAGGACAGATTGGATTCTATAGCCTTGGCTGGCAACCAGTCTACCGTAGAAAGCTATGGCAACCTACTGCGAGATAATCTTTTGCCCAGTCAGTCATGTCTCTTTTGATACATGATTGCTCAAAGCGTGTAACACGTATGGCACTTAACTGAACAAAGTTCAAATATGACTTATGATTTTCTGAGTAAGATGCACACCTTTTAATTTTAATGGTGTAAACATTTTGTTAGCAATTATTCATGTCGTTTATAGTCAAATCCGCTGTTTTAAGATTTGGTAACTTTACACCAAGATTGATAACACGCTTTACAATAATAATTCTTTTCTCAAGTACCGCTTCTCTTCAGGTCCTAGTTGATGATGTCTCAAAAAGTTCCTATTTTTTTATCAGTTAGCAGTTTTATCTTAGATTCCCACCATTTATTAACACAAGCTTTGCATGCAAGATGCTCACTCATTTTCACTATTTCTTTTTTTGTGAGATTGCCCTGTGAGGATTAAGTTTTCTGACTCTGCATCTTCATTATGTATCTAAGTTATTTGAGCTATCTCTTCCTGATTATAATATGCGCTTTTTCGTAGGTATTTTCTATAATAATTCTTCTATTTATTTAAATCTCGATACTTGGAATTTTGGTATCTCTCACCAGCGTGATGTGGCTTCCCTGTGCCTCTTCTACAAGTACTTTCATGGCTTCTGCTCCGCTGAAATCAGAGCACTGGTGCCGCCTAAGCACGAATTTACACGAGATTAGCAACTAAGTCTCACACTTTTACAGTTAAACAGATAAGATGTAACCGTAAATTCTGCTCCAACAGCTTCTTTTCTCGCGCTTCCCGCCTGTGGAACTCCCTTCCACAAGTCTGCTTTCCCGACAGCTACAATCTCCAGGTGTATTATTGTATATCACATCAATTGAAAAAACACTATTAGCTCTACTTTTGTACTGAGCACTTTCTTAAAAATAGTGTTTCTTTTGATAAGGAATATTATTCCAACAATACTATATATATATATATATATATATATATATATATATATATATATATATATATATATACATAATGATAATAATAACAATAATAATAAAAACAAAAATCATAATGCTAAAACTAGTAATTGTTATGCTATATTTCAGTTCGCCTCGAAAAACCCACCGAGAAAAAGTCGGAAGGGAAAAAAGGAGAAGTAAAAAACGAAACAAACGAAGTACTTGAACATACGTCAAAATACACGTAGGAAAGAAAAGTCCCGAGACGAGAACCCTAACACTAAAGCGCTCAATACAATAGTAGAGCAACAAAGAAAGAATAAATCTTAGTAAGAGCCAACAAACCTACCTAGGTTTCACCCTACGTTTCGTCAGGGAAAGATGGCCATATATATATATATATATATATATATATATATATATATATCTTTCTCTTTTTTCTTAAACCCCCTTTTTTCTCTTTAACTACAGCAAATATCGTCGTCGTCATCATCACAGTATTCTACCAGTGGTGCTAGCCATTGGTGGTGATAGACTCGATCATTTCTCATTTATACGCACTATTCTAATTACAATGACCTTGCCCCTACCTACTCACTTTCTTTTTTAATTCAGAAGCGCATATCCAGAGTGTCACTGTCCTTATTTTCCTGCCTCTTTACTTCCAATCTTTCTTCGTGTGTTAGGTGTGCGTATCTGTCTGCGTCTTGTAACGAGCAAGTGTTGCCCCAGGCAATAAGACATTTGACTTTCGATCTCTTCCCATAAAACAATGGCCGTATTAACTACCGCTTCTCGTACAGCTACTTCATATTCTGATTCGTATTTCTCTCTTCATTTGGATGACTTTAGTTCGCAGTTTTGTTCCCTAAATCTGATTACTTTTGAATGCAAGTCTTTCTATTCTTTATTTCATTCGTTCTTGCCTCAGAATCATTTTCATTTTGCACATTCTCTTTGGATTTTCAATTTTTTCAAACGGCATTCAATGTCATTTGTGTTCGCCAACATTTTCATATCGTCTGTCTCACTTTTTTTCTCTATTTTCTTTCATCTGGCACTCTTTTTCTACTCTCTATATCGCGTCCTTCTTAAACTTGTTTAAGTTTATCTTCAAAGAATATTATTATCTAGAAAACATAAATGATTTTTCATCCTGAACAAAAATATTTATGTTCACTTTCTCCATTTCCATTCTATTATGTTAGTTACTTTCTTTCTTTATTCATTTTTTATTTATTTCTTCTCAGCAAATTCTCTTTTACTTACTGATATATTTTTCTAAAGCCTTTTGTCTATTTGATGTATTTTTTGTTTGATTGTTTGTATCGTCCTTCACAACAGTTTCTATTTCTTTCCAATGAGTTCTCTTTCTTTGCAATGTTATTTTTCTTTCTTTCTTTATAATATTCTCTCTTCTTAATGATTTTTGTTTTCTCCCCAACGCCATCTTTCTCTATAATTTTGTTTTAAATCTTAATTTCTCCCCAATGCATTTGCTTTCTTTTTTCCATAGGGATTTTTTTATTAAAAAAATCATTCTTTTTATAGCCATTTCTCTTTCTTTCTTTTTCTTTCTTTCTTTCTTTGCTTTATTGCTTTCTTTCTTTCCATTATTCTCTTGGTCTAACAGTTTCTCTTCCTTTATAATATCCTTCATTCCCTTCAGCTTCTCTTTCTATCTATTTTTTCGAGTGTTTTCCTTTCTGTATGATTTTTTAAATGTCTTTTTTTTCTTTTCTCACATTATCTTTCTTTACTTTTCTTTTCTTTCTTTCTTTTTTCTGTCTTTCTTTCTTTCCCTACTACTTTCTTTCTAAACAGATAATTTTCAATATATTGTGTTTTAATTCCAAAATTATACTCTTTTTATCCAACGATAAATTTATTTCTTTATTTTCATTAACTGTTTCTTTCTGTCTTTCTTTCATGTTTTCTTTTTTTTTTGTCTCCTTTTCCCGTTCCTTTGAAATATTCTTCCTTTCAAACGGGTTCTCTTTCATCCATTGCTTTTTGTTTCTTTCCAAGTGCTTTTCGTTATACGATTTTCTTCCAAATGTCAGTCAGTTAAGTGCTATACGTGAAACACGCTTGGGCGATCATGTCTCAAAAGAGACATGACTGACTGGGCAGAAGATTATCCTGCAATAGGTTGCCATTGCTTTCTGCGGTAGATTGGTTGCCAGCCAAGGCTATAGAAACCAATCTATCTTGTTATTTAACACATAACTGGAAGGAAGAGACGGATTAATACCTTTCCCAAGGGTATTTTCGCGTAAGTGAATGCAATGAATTCAACTTGAATTTGAACTCGGCTCTCCGATTTCTCGTTCCGAGCCGATCTCCATTGCACCACAACGCACATATTCTTTTTATATTCCCCGTTCTTACATTCTTTCCCTCGAGTCATTTCCATAAAAAATTGACTTTCGTTTCTCTTCCTTTTCTTTTTTCTATTAGCTATTCATTTTCTTGCTTACCCAATCTGCCTACAAAACACATTATGTTTTTGTTGCTTTTTTTTTTTTGGTCGTCGTTTACTCTTAAGATTTAATTTTCCAAGATCATTTTTCTGGATTCATAACGTTCATTCGTTTTTTTTTCATTTTTGACTTGCTGTATGTTTCGTGATATTCCAGTCATTTACATGTTTCGATTGTCCAATGTGCTGATTTTTTATTGTTCTCTGTGCTATAACCATTCCTCTAATAGCTCTCTTACCTTTTATTCCATATTTCATACATTTATCCATTTCAATTCATTCGATCTTAATTTCGTACAATTTAATTCATATTTTCTTTTATTTCTTTGCTTAAACTTCTGACATTTTAGGTTTATGCTTTCTATAAAAAATTTTCTTCATCAAAATATTGCAACCATTCATTCTTTTTTCAATTATATTTATCTGTATTTTGTTTTCCCATTACATCGTGTTTCTTCTTCTCTTTTATTTCGTTTTGATTTTTTTTTTTGCACTTCCGGTAATACCATATTTTCTCTGGGATATGTTTCAGCCGGCATTTTATTTATTTATATTTTTGCAAAATACTATCTATGTACTTGACGTATTCTTCCTTAACATTGAAGTTTTGTAATTTTGTGTCATCGGCTTTTACGCAGCTCTTCTTTCTCAATCAAATGAACTTTGTTTTTTATTTGAACAAACTGTTTTCGTTTAATTTATTTGATACATCAAAGGTTTTTCAAATGTGCAGATTGAATGTTACTTTATGTATCATTTCTTTTCTTCTTTTCTCGATATCTCTTTTATTGTTTCATTGTTTTTCTTTTTTCCATTCTTCTTCTTCTTCTTCTTCTTCTTCTTATTATTATTATTATTATTATTATTATTATTATTATTATTATTATTATTATGTCATTTTTCATCATATTTCGATTTCTGCTTTGGTCTCACTACCAACCAAGTCTGCGGGGAGACCTAAGGCAGGTAGTGGCATGTTGTTATGGCTCCATTTCATGTTTTTCTATCTTCCCTATCATCTCCAGCATTACATAGATAAAGTTTTCCTTAGTGTGTGAGCTGTACTTAATAAGACAATTTTTTGTATATCTCTTAAGCTGGGGTTTCCAGGGATTCTTTCAATGTGTTGTTTTGTTCCGTTTTTATCATTCCAAGTGCACCTACTATCACTGGTACAATTCTTGTTTTCAATTTCCACATTTTTTCTATTTCAATTTCCAGGTCTTTATATTTTGACAGTTTTTCAAATTCCTTGATTGCTATGTTACAATCCGCTGGACAAGCCATATCAATTAATAGACAAGTTTTCTCCTTTCTGGTTTTTAACAATAATGTCTGGCCTGTTTGCTTCAATTTTTCTGTCTGTGTAGATGGTGCAATCCCATAGAATGGTTACATCTTCTATTTCTGTAACCGGTATTGCCCAACTCTATCGTGGCGATTTTTATATTCATTTGGGGCAAGCACAGAACAGCCTGAGATTAGGTGGTCTATTGTTTCTTGGTGTTTATCACAAAACCTGCATTTTGGATCCATATTATTATGCATAATATTTGCCTGAAAGTTTCTCGTGAAAAGAAAAAACTTTGGTCTTGTGCTGCAAGAATAAAGCACGTCATTCTCGTTGTAATTCCAATCGCGTTATTATTATTATTATTATTATTATTATTATTATTATTATTATTATTATATTTTAATTTCTACTATAGTTGCATTAACTATCAAGTCGCTGGGAAGATCTAAAGTATGTAGTGGTGTTTTGTTGTCTGCACTTCATGATTTTGTCTACATTTCATGATTCTATCTCCTAGTGTTAGGTGGACAAAGTGTTAGGTGGACAAAGCTTTTTAGGATTTATGGGCTACAAATATCAAGACAATTTCTTGTATTACTCTTAATCTGAGATTTCCATAGACTTTTTCAATGTTTAGCTTTGTTTCTTTTTATTATTCCAAGCTCAACTAATATGAATATTACTATTCTATTTCAATTTTCAGATATTTTTGATTCGATAGATTTTTCAAATATTTGTTTGCTGTGTCATACAGTCCACTAAGCAAACTATATCAATAAGTAGATAATATTTTTCTCTTTTCGGTTTTTGACAATTATGATGGTCTTTCGAGAATTATAATTCCAGCCTGTAAAAATGGTGCAATCCTATAGAATTATGAAGTCGTCTATTTCTTTAAGCGGTGCTGGGTGATTCTCATACCAAAGTTTGATAGCATCTTTTTCTAAGATTGTGCTCATTGTCCATTGTAAATATTGCACCAATCTATTGTGAAGATTTTTATATTCGTTTGGTGCAAGTACAAAATGTTCTGAGAAAATTAAATTACCTATGGTTTCTTCATATTTGTTGCAGAACCTGCATTTTAGAGTCACGTTATTATGTATGATATTTGCCTGAAAGTTCTTCGTGAAAAGACTCTGGTCTTGCGCTGAAAAAATAAAAAAACCTTTAATTTAGATGCTAGCAACCATGGATGAGTTTTAACTTTATCAACATAGATTTTTATTATTATTCTCATTATTATTATTAATTCATTTTCCTCATATTTCCATTTCTGCTATGGCCAAACTACCTAACAAGTCTGCGGAAAAGCTTTCAGGTTGTAGTATGTTGTTAGGGCTATATGTCATTGTTTTACTATCTCCCATAATATCACAAGCGTAACATAAACAAAGTTCTCCTTAGCGTGTGGGCTGTACTTAACAATGTTTATAATATCTCTTAATCTGAACTTTCGAGGTATTATTTCAATGAGTTGTTTTGTTACATTTTTTATCAATTTCCAAGTGCACTTACTCTCATTGGTACTATTTTTGTTTCCAATTTCCACATTTTTTTAATTTCAGTTTCTAGGTCTTTATATTTCGTTACTTTTTAAAACTCCTTGATTGCTCTGTTACAATCAGCTGGAAAGACTATATCAATTAGTAAGCAAGTGTTTTCTTCTTTCTGTTTTTTTACAATAATATCTGGTCTATTTGTTTCTATTTTCTTGTTTGTGTAGATGATGTTATTCTATAGAATGGTGATAGCTTTTATTTCTGTAACCGGTGCTGGGTGATATGCAAACACGGTTTTGTTTACATATTTTCCAAAGTGTTTACACATTGTCCAGTGTAAATATTGCCACATTCTGTCGTGTCGATTTTTTATTATTTTGAAGCAAGTACAGAACATCCTGAGATTAGATGGACTATTGTTTGTTGGTATTTGTCACAGAACCAGCATTTTTTTATCCACATAATTATGCATGATATTTGCTGAATTTCCTACTGAAAAAACTCTGGTCTTGCAGGCAAGAATATCCTTTCAGATTCAGACTTTAATCCAGATTCTCGTAACCATCGGTTGAGTATTAACTTTATCAGCATTAGATTTATTATCGCATTCTGGATACTTGCCATGCAGAGGTTTGTCTTTCCAACGTTGTTACATCTGTTCAAGAGCTTTATCGTTGGATTTCTTTTTCATATTATTATTATTATTATCATTATGGTTTAATTTTTCATCATATTTATATTTCTGCTATGGTCGCACTACCCACCAAGTCTGCGGGAAGACCTAAGGCAGGTCGTGGCGTATTGTTATGGCTCCATTTCATGTTTGTTTTATCTTCCCTATCATCCCTAGCTTTACATAGACAAAGATTTCCTTAGTGTGTGGGCTGTGCTTAATATGACAGTTTTTGCATATCTCTTAAGGTGCGGTTTCCAGGGATTCTTTCAATGTGTTATTTTGTTCCATTTTTTTTCATTCCAAGTGCACCTACTTTCACTAGGATAACTCTTGTTTTCAATTTCCACATTTTTTCTATTTCAATTTCCAGGTCTTTATATTTTGACAGTTTTTCGAATTTCTGGTTGCTATGTTACAATCCGCTGGACAAGCCATATCAATTAATAGACAAGTTTCTACTTTCCGGTTTCAAACAACAATGTCCGACATATTTTCTTCAATTTTTCTGCCTTTGTATATGGTGTAATCCCATAGAATGGTGACATCTTCTATTATTATTATTATTATTATTATTATTATTATTATTATTATTATTATTATATCATTTTTCATCATATTTCGACTCCTGCTATGGTCGCACTACTAACCAAGTCTGCGGGAAAACCTAAGGCAGGTCGTGGCGTGTTGTTATGGCTCCATTTCATGTTTTTTCTATCTTCCCTATCATCCCTAGCGTTACATAGACAAAGTGTTCTTTAGTGTGTGGGATGTACTTAATAAGACATTTCTTTGTATATCTCTTGAGCTGGGGTTTCCAGGGATTCTTTCAATGTGTTGTTTTGTTCCATTTTCTATCATTCCAAGTGCACCTACTATCACTGTCACAACTCTTGTTTTCAATTTCCACATTTTTTCAATTTCAATTTCCAGGTCTTATATTTTGACAGTTTTTCGAATTCCTTGGTTGCTATGTTGCTATGTTGTTATTATTATTATGTCATTTCTCATCATATTTCGATTTCTGCTTTGGTCTCACTACCAACCAAGTCTGCGAGGAGACCTAAGGCAGGTAGTGGCGTGTTGTTATGGCTCCATTTCATGTTTTTCTATCTTCCCTATCATCCTCAGCATTACATAGATAAAGTTTTCCTTAGTGTGTGGGCTGTACTTAATAAGACAATTTTTTGTATGTCTCTTAAGCTGGGGTTTCCAGGGATTCTTTCAATGTGTTGTTTTGTTCCATTTTTTATCATTCCAAGTGCACCTACTATCACTGGCACAACTCTTGTTTTCAATTTCCACATTTTTTCTATTTCAATTTCCAGGTCTTTATATTTTGACAGTTTTTCAAATTCCTTGATTGCTATGTTACAATCCGCTGGACAAGCCATATCAATTAATAGACAAGTTTTCTCCTTCTGGTTTTTAACAATAATGTCTGGCCTGTTTGCTTCAATTTTTCTGTCTGTGTAGATGGTGTAATCCCATAGAATGGTTACATCTTCTATTTCTGTAACCGGTGCTGGATGATGTTCATACCAGTGTTTGTTTACAGCTTTTCCATAATGTTTGCACATTGTCCAATGTAAATATTGCCCAACTCTATCGTGGCGATTTTTATATTCGTTTGGGGCAAGCACAGAACAGCCTGAGATTAGGTGGTCTATTGTTTCTTGGTGTTTATCACAAAACCTGCATTTTGGATCCATATTATTATGCATAATATTTGCCTGAAAGTTTCTCGTGAAAAGACTTTGGTCTTGTGCTGCAAGTATTAATCCTTCAGTTTCAGACTTTAATCCAGATGCACGTAACCATCGATGAGTATTAACTTTGTCAACATTGGATTTATTGTTACGTACTGGATATTGGCCATGCAGAGGTTTGTCTTGCCAGCGCTGTTTCATCTTTTCAAGAGCTTTATCTTTGGCTTTCATTTTCATATTTTTTGCCGCAATACTTGGTTCTTGGCTTCTGTTTTGCTTTTCTACAGAATCTACTAACTGTAAATCTTGTTTGTATTTACTGCCTTCTTTTATTATTGAATATTTTTTCTTTCTTTCTTCATGTTGCCTTACTAATTGTATCCATTCCACCCACACTTTTACTTTTTTTTGCAAATTTTGCCATTTCTTTTCTAATTTGTTCTACACATTTTATGCATTTTAACTTTCATGTATTTTCATCCTATATTTATCTTCACAGTTCATACTATCACTTTCTCATGCTACCTCTTTGTATCATTTGACAATTTCTTTTTACTTTCTTTTCCTAATTTTATATTAGCTTCTTCCTTGTTTAGACTTCTCGATTTCTGTTATTTTTTCTTTCTGTTTCTTTATTTTTATTTTTTCTTTACTAACACAATTCATATATTTTTTTTATTTATCTCCTTAATACTGTACGTTTCTATTTCAAATTCTTTCTAAGAATTAAGTTTTATGGTCTTTTGACTATTTTTCATGTCATTGTTCTCTCATTTTTCTTCAAAACATTATTCGGAATGTTTTTAATTATTTCTAATTATCCATCAAGTTTCCTTCTCATATCTCTTACCTCGCTATCTTATTTCATTCTTTTCTTCTTTCCTTTCCTTAACTTCTACAATTTCCACCATAACGACTCATTAACTTAAATCCGGGAGAAATCTTTAAGGTTTAGAAGCATTGTGAAATATGTTACATAATTCCTATTCTCTTTCTTTCGATCGTTTAGTCTTTCATTCTTTTTACTATCTCACACTATTTTTGGCCACTTATATTTCAGCAAAGCTAGCCCGAGGCGGGAGAAAAGAATCTGTCTAAACGAGCCAAACCCAATCGAGATTCCCTCACAACCGTCAGAAGAAGTCTCTAATTAAGGAAAAACCTTTCCTTCTGTCTTCCCAAATGACTGCAAAGAAACCTTCGATGTTAAAAGCCTTTTCTCCTTTTTCCGAAACATACGAACACATTAAGTCATCTTCGGCAATTTTCGACATATTAGCCTCTAACTTCTTCCATTCAGTTCAGAACTTGACCACACACTTCGGCCAAATCAAAGACCGGAGAATTCCTAGGGGTCTATTTGAAAGATGGGCGTGTGAAGTAGTCGGCTAGAGATTGTTGGTCAGGGAAATATTTTGGTCACTATTTCAGTAACACGTTACTTGCCTTGCCGAAGGGAGATAATCTGCTATCTCTTTTCTTTTTCACTGCTTCTTTCTTTCGTTATTTCTTTCTTTTTTTTTTTTTTCAAGCTTTGTCGTTAACACTGAAGAAAACTTATGAATGACACTGACCAGTTCGGACAAAATTGGTAAATGATGCAGAATGATTTAATGAAAAACAGGGAAGGTGTGAGAGAAGTCAAAGCCAGAGGCAAAGCACAAGGTGAAACGAAAATTAAAAGGAAGAGAACAAGAGACGAAATGTCTGGCTGACGTTCAAGGAAAACGAAATTTTTCCAACAAAATGTCGGGAATTTTTGTTTTGCATTTTTCTTTTTAATTTGTTTTGTTTCGAAATGCATCAGAATTAACATAACATATGACAAATATAACAGATAAAGGACATTTATACGATAAACTTCAAATTTACAACGCATGACACAATATTAAATTAGAGGAAACGTTGACTATGAAAATAATCTCGTTTATTTGTCATCAATAAACAAAACCTCTTGAAATAGAAAGAAAATTATAAAATATTTTATTAGAATATAACAATAAAACAAAATCAATTGTTAATATATATATATATATATATATATATATATATATTATAGATTCTGCCGTCGATTACGACGTATGAACGTCTCAGTTAGACTCCCAAAAAAATTGTTTGGAACAAACATTCGGTGCAGAAATCTGCCACAGATCGCCCGAACAACAGACCACAGTTATTTAACCCATAACTGGAAGGAATGAATGGATTAATACCTTTCCCAAGGATACCAGTGCGTAAGTGAATGCAAAGTGTTCTACTGGAATTCGAACTCGCTTCACCGATTTCCCCCTACGAGCCGACATCCGTCAATAACACTTACAGCACCTGATATTCCCAAGCGTTCACCCATCTAAGTACTGTCCAGGCTCAACGTTGCTTAACTTCGGTGATCGAGCGAGAACAGGTGTATTCAACGTGATATGACCTTAAGCTATATATATATAGTGTAATAGGTAATTTTCAGCTCTCGCCTGCGCGTTTTGTATTTTTTGACGGCAGGGTGTAGTAGGGTCAGTTAAGCACTCTAGGTGAGAAAAAGAGCACAATCTCGCAATTCAGTCTAACAGAAATTTGGAAATGGTACACTGCACTGCTTGATGTTCGCGCAGAAAATTCAAATACGAACATTTCAGATGTTTAGTCGTCAGTCTGATAACTGTGCAGAGGATTCGAAAGTATTGGTTGATATAGCCAGTTAAAATTGAGTTTAAAGTGATCGTAGTCAGAGGCAGGAAAAGTTTACTAGAATCAAAGAAGAGAGTACTAAATTGCTATGTGATGTCAGTTCTTCAATATGGCAGTAAATACTGGACAATATCATCAAAGATGAAGGAAAAACTTGAAGCAACTGAAACGTGGTTCTAAAGAAGAATGCTGCAGATATCAAGAGCAATGACGAAGTCTTGGAAATAATTGAAACGAAAAGGAAATTAATACTGAGCATTAGTAAAAGACAGCTAATGTTCTTGGGACATGCAATGAGGAAGCAGGACTTGGAGACGATATTAACAGGCCAGATAGAGGGGAAAAGAGACAGAGGAAAGCAGCGGATAACATATATCAAGGACCTGATCAGATAGATGACAGAACGAGTGTTGTGTAGAGTAATCAGAGAAATCGTGCTAAGATCCACCTGCGATAAGGAGACGTGGAAGGCCATGATCACCTACGTCCTGAAAAGACAAGACACATCGAAGAAGAATTACTGCGACCCCGTTACCCCTTACATTTACTAGCCTAACACTCCATATGCCACTTGATTATATTTTGTAGGATGCAGTAGAGTAAGAGACGAACATAACTACTTGTAACAACTAAGATGAACTGAAAGCAAGTATTATATCATCATTTACCATCTTAAACAATGAGACTGCCCAGTAGTGTCACAGCAAACTCTGAAATTTTCTGGAGGCCATGGTTGAAGGCAATGGCGTTTTGGATAAATGTTTATCTTTTGGAATTCAAGGTACCTTTATGTAATTTTGTTAAATATATGTTAAAATGAAATATCAGTAATATTTTTATTTTTGAGCAATTTAGACAACAATTCATACATTGCACTATATATATATATATATATATATATATATATATATATATTGTGTGTGTGTGTGTGTGTGAATGAGTGATGTATGGACACTAATCCCCTCGTGTACAGATAACTTGATAACGATTCTCGAAAAGTGGGCAATGACTGACTGGGCAGAAATTTTCCCTCAGTAGTATTCCATTACTTTCTGCGATTAACTGGTTTCTAACTAAAGATAGAGAACCCAATTTGTCTTGTTATTAAACCCACAGATCGAGAGAGATGAGATTGATTCATACTTTTTCTAAGTGTATTTGCGCGTAAGTGAATGCAACTAACTGAACTGGAATTCGAACTCTGTTCTCCTACATTACAGATACCTACATTAAAAAAAATGCAATCCTAGATATTCTCTCTCTGTCTGTCTGTCTGTCTGTCTCTCTCTCTCTCTCTGTAATATAATATATATATATATATATATATATTCTTAGATATTGATCAATGATTTCAAAAAATTTTAGGAAGGTGTCTGTTTTGTCTAAATTGTCTCTAACTTTAAGAAATTCCTACTACAGCAATCAATAAGCGCTTTATTTTTTTCTGTTCAAAGAAGAAATACAAGCACGCATGCCTTTTTGCACATAAGTAACACTTAAATATGCTAGCACACATTTTGTCGTTGACACATTTAGTAAGAAGAGTTTCACTCTATGAGTGCTAAAATGTAACCCTATCTTCTGTAATTACATTTGGAGAAATAGAAACCGTTGAAGCATGGCTCACCGGTCATCAAACTCAACAGACACGCAAACAATATATATCTAACTACTTTTTTAAAAGCAGATGAAAGAAAATTTTTTTTCAGATATATGACCGTTTCATTTAAACTGAGTTCAGTCTCTAACACCTGTGCTAAGAGGCGATACCTTGAAGGTAATATTTTGTTTTTGTTTTTTTTATCAAAGAATAGAACTTTTTTCTTTATGACCGTATTATTAACTGGGCGTAGTAAATTAGGTACTGTAATGGATATGCTAAGCTTCTATAAAGAACAGTGAGTTGCAAAATAAAAATGAGGATAAAAGGGTATAGATTACGGTTGTTATAGCGGAGGAATCAAGGAAGGCGAGGACTGTTTTAGGAAATTTACTGGCATTTAAACTACTTCAAATCTATGTAGTTGTCACTTTTATAGACACAAGACAAACTTGATTCTACCGGATATAGAAAGAAAGAAAGAAAGAAAGAAAGAAGAAACGAATGAACGAATACACGTTTCAGATCAGAAAGATATAATTGCTAATTTTGGGTTTAGAATTAAAACCTGAAATCAGAAAAGATATCAAGACAAATCTAATCAGAGACGGAACGGAAGTGAAAGAAATTCCTTATAAATACTTTAAATGTAAATGCTTACTTTTGAAAATCGCAATGATGAATAACATGTGATAGGAATTAAAAAGTAGGTTATTAGGTTAAATGTTTTACGGCATATTAACTGCTTATGGGTCATTTAATGCCAATTTTTTCTTTTGAATTTTGAAGTAATAAAAATATAATATATTATTCTTTTTTCCTAATTGAAAATGTTTTTGAAGATTCCCTGTTTTTTTTTTCCTATACGACTTTATATGGATTAATGTCATGAAAGTTGTTATTGGCCACTTGGTCTATTGGCTAGTCAATATTGTTCAGCGGCATATCGACAACTATGGGTTATTTAATGCTAAAATCTAAATATTTTTAACACAAATTTATGGATTCAACTAAATTTATATTGAACGCAATTTTATACTTTGAAATAAAGGTATCATATATTGGTGGTCATATATTGTCGGTTTGATTTTATATGAAAATATAATGCTATTTTTTGTAATATTTGCCCATTGATAGATAGTTAACAGTTCTATTACCGCGGGTTAGGTTAGAACTGGAGACAACAACAATTAATATGTAATTCCAGGCTCCTCAATCTCTCAGGAAGAGACCTTGCTGCCGGGTGTATTTCATTGTTATTTCTAGAACGTGAAAGATTAGGTATTTTCAAGTGAATGTTAATATACTAGCAAGGGTAGATAACAAAGAATTTTTTACTTTAAGAGGTTACAATTTTATAGTTCAAGAAATTATAAAAAATGACAGATTTGGAGTTATTGTGGTCTGAGTAGAACTTTCCTTTTACATTTGGAACACGTAGGAAATTCAACTCCATGAAAGTGTTATGGAATATCCTAAATGTAAAGATCTGAACGTTTGGAACTAAAGAAAATAGTTCATCTCGATATTTGCCATGGAAATAAAGAAGGAATAACGATAGGTTTGCAACTTTCTGTCTGTAAGAATGAACATACCTCCGCAAAAAAAAAGTAACATATTTTCAATGCTATCAAGGCTAAAATAACTAGTGAAAAACTCGAGCTCAGCTCCGGCATTGTTCTCTCTTTTATCTAATCTGATTTTTTTTTCTTTTTATATAAAGGGAATGGATGACAGAAGATATCATATATAATTTATGGGTCGATAGAACGGTATGCTAGTAATTACAAGGACACACGCTTAAGAATAACAGGAGCGTGCTATGAATCCTTTTAAAAAAATGACCTCAAGAGTAGACCTACACTACTAGCCATAATTACTAGGCAACACCAGTTTTTAAAAAAATATGTATTTCATACTATTATTAGTATTTATAGCCAAATGGATAATTCTTAATGAAAAAAAAAATTCCTTTTGTTATTATTACTTTGAAAAATTTTACAAGTCAGCCAAAAATCCTTTGTTTCGGCCAGCCAATAAAAAGAAGAGACTATCATATGGAAGGCAGCACAAAAACTGGACACCAGAATAGTTCATTTGATGCACATGTTGTTGCGCAGTATTAACAAAAGAACCATTCTATTTTCATTTAGAATTATCTACTTGGCCAAAAAATACTGAAAATAGCTGATACGTTGTGATAACAAAAACAAAGAGTAGGAAAATAGTCCGCACAGATATAATGCAAACAATGACAACTATTAATCACAGAATTTTAAAGAGAAGCTATAAATTATATTTGTGAAATTAAATTATAGCCGGCAATATTTAGTTACGTATTTCTATTTAATGATAATGAAGAAAAATAAAAAAGGAAACACGATTGTTACATTACAGCCAGTTGAATAAATGTCTTCATCTTCATAGTATTTATCAAATGTTTGCACCCTCAACTCGCTTCAGATGTCTTTCTTTCTAGATAATATTCAGAAAATCCTAAATTGAGATTCCTTTATTTATTTTTCTAATAATAATTATGGTTTCAAACCTAGTTTTACTTAATACATAAACTGTCTCGAATGAAGCAGAAAAAGCAATAACTGATTAGTACTGCAAAAAATTAGAACTAGACATGCGTAGACATTGACAGCATAAAAAGTACAAACAATTGCGTAGGTTAACTAGTGTACAATTCATAATTGTCGAAAGTGTCCCAGGATAAATTGAATCCAAGAAGTCAGAAGGGATAAAATGTTTACTTGTAACAACACAGTTAATTATATCTTTTTGGTTGAAAATATTAACTTCTCATCCAAGTCATTCAGATATATACCGATTCTACTATTGTAGTTCTTTATTGGAACACTGATAAAAAAATAACAAAAGATAACACAAGACTTTCATCAATAAAAGTAAATATATAATATATAATGTTGATAAAAAATCATCATAATTCAACAACCAAACTGCTCCCGCCAGTAAAACAAAATGTACAAACGTAGGAGGGTCATGAGAAAAACATCGCAATTGAACAACCAAACTGGTCCGAACAAAAAAAGAAAATGTAAAATTAAAGCATTTGAAAAAAAATCAGAATTAAACCAACAAATCACTTCTACCAATAAAAGAACATATACAAATATAGAACCATAAAAAAAATGAAAACTTCAACGGAATTGAACAACGAAATTGCTCTCGATAATAAAAGAATTTATACAAACACTGAACGTCAATAAAAAAGAAAATTTGAAACTATATAATAATGAAAAATTGCATCACAATTTAACAAACAATTATATAACGCCAATAAAACAAATATAAAAATATTGTAGATTGTTAAAAACAAACATCAGATAAACAACCAACATAATAATACTCATAAAAAATATACAAATATAAAACGTTGAATCATATTTGATCAACGAAACTAAAGTCGGGAAAAATAAACATATACATATATAGAACACCGATAAAAAAATAAACAAAGCAAAAAAAAATAAAAAGGGATTAAATAACCAAACCGCTCACGTCGATAAGTAAAAATGTACAAAAGTAGAATTTTCATAAATAACAACCTTTAAAATTCTACAACCAAACTGTTCCCGCCAATACTGGAAAATGTAACCATATAGAACGTAAAAAAATAGAATTGACCAATCAAACTACCCTCGCTAACAAAATAAAATATCGAAATATAGAACGTTGATAAAAAAAAGCAACGCACACCTGAATTGAATAAACAAACTTCTTTTACGTACCCAGTCCCTTCAGAACGTAGCCGAACATGGCCTTCGACATCTTCCTTTACCTTATTGCTCTTAATATATTTATCCTGTTACATCTTTCAAACACTCTCTTCCATCTATTTGTTTAAGCCTATTTCGTTTTATCCGCCTTGTGACCACCTGATTCCCTAAGCTCTTCTTCACATCATTCAGTCAGTTAAGTGCCATACGTTAAACACGCTTGAAAGAGACATGACTGACTGGGCAGAAGATTATCCCTCAGTAGGTTGCCATGGCTTTCTGCGGTAGACTAGTTGCCAGCCAAAGCTATAGAACCCAATCTGTCCTGTTATTTAATCCATAACTGGAAGAAAGAGACGGATTAATTACCTTTCCCAAGGGTATTTGCGCGTAAGTGAATGCAATGAATTCAGCTGGAATTCGAACTCGGCTTCCTGATTTCTCGTTCGGAGCCGATATCCACATCATTACATGTCCCAAAAACTTCAGCTCACACTTACTGACATTGATTATTAATTTCCTTTTCGTTTCCATTCTCTCAAAAACCTTGTCGTTGCTTACATGCTCGGTCCATGTTATACTCAGCAGTCTTCTGTAGAACTATAATCCTGATTGCTCGGTCTTTCATTCATCTTTGATTAGATTGTCCAGATTTTCTTCCGTTGAGAACAAATATCACGTTACAATCCAGTACTCTTTTCTCTGTTTCAAATGAAATTTTACTGTCTGTACTCACATTTTGGAATGCATACTTGGTCATGGCAATACGCATTCGGGTCTGTGTCGCATTATCCCATCTCTGTTAAAACACTTCCTATTTAAATTTCCGTATCTTCTTGACTTAGTATCCTTGACCTGTAATTGGCATTTTTGGGGCTCCTCTTTTTATGCTCCCAACAATAAAAAAAGCATTCTTATGTAGAAAATTGATAAAAAATACGGAATCATCTTACCAAACTGCTACAACCAAAACATAAGATATACTTATATCAGTCAGGTACATGCCATACGTCATACACGCTTGGGCGATCATGTCTCAAAAGGGACATGACTGACTGGTCAGAAGATTATTCCGCAGTAGGTTGCCATCACTTTCTGTAGTTGCCAGCCAAGGCTATAGAACCCAATCTGTCCTGTTATTTAACCCATAACTGGAGGGACGTGACTGAATAATACCTATCCCTAGGTTAATTGCACGTAAGTGAATGTAGGGAATTCAACTGAAACTCGAACTCGGCTCTCATATTTTTTGTTCCGAGTCGATATTCACTGCACCACAACGCACATCCTTGAATGATTATATAGATAGTTGATAAAAACAGCGGTATTGAACAACAAAACTGCTGCTTGCAATAAAATATAGAAATATAGTACTTCAATAAACATAAAACACCGGAATTTTACAACCAAACTGGTCCCGGCAATAAAAGAAAATATACATATATAGAATTTTAATTATAAAAAATATCAGAATTTTAAGTATAAACAAACTAATTGCACCCGGCAAAAACTTACAAATATAAAGCATCAGACTTTAACAACTAAACACCTCCCGATATTAAATAGAAAAATAGAAACACAAAACAGTAATAAAAACATCAAGATTGAACAACAAAACTGCTCTCGACAATAAGGAAAAAAGTGCAGATATAGAACGCTAACGTACAAAAACAGAATTTGATATCCAAACCGCTGCTGCAACTAAAGGTATTTTTACAACTTTTTTTTAATCATATCACCCCGAGCAAAGCGGTAACGCCACTGATGTACAGGGGGCTACGTAAGAGTGAAGAGATTGAAAAAGAGAAAACCGGAAACCACATACTAAACAGGGAACAAGGGATGAGCCTCTTCACCTGTTCAATAGACGAGGGTGGAGTGTGAACCGGTCGATAGTTTAGTCTATCTACTCGAATTGAAAAAAAAAAGAAAGAAAAAGGAGTTAAAAGATTGGAAAAGACAAAAAAAAAGGAAAAGGAAGTGAAAAGATTGGAAAAGAGAAAACCGGAAGTCACATCCTACACAGGGAACAAGGGATGAGCCTCTTCACCTGTTCAATAGACGTGGGTGGAGTGTGAACCGGGCGATAGTTTAGTCTTCTATAGAACGTTGATAAAATAAACATTACACATGATCACATTGCTCCCTCCACTAAAAGAAAATATGCAAATATAACAATGTGATAAAAAGGAAAACTGAATTGAACAACTAAACTCTTCTCACAAAATAAAAGAAAATATTCAAAATATATGTAGAAAACCTTCTAAACTAATTTGGCATGTATCCTAAGTATTTTCGTACAACTGAATAAAAGTTTACAGTATTTACATTATTCGGACTATTGTCTTCGTCTCGTTTGCCATTTGTATGACGTTTTGAACGTTGTACGCCCCGGCCTTCTTCAGGTTCTAGGAATTTCGAACCAAACCCTTTATTTTAATCGCTAGGGCATATCATTCTCATTCCTTGCCCAAAGCCACGTTTGGAAGTCATGAGTTATCTTTCTTTAACCCTGCAAGTTACTCGACTCTTAAGTTGTGAGTTCAATTTCAGGCTACAGCTGTGGTGAACAAATAACTTGCAGGGTTAGAGGGAGATTACTCATGACTTCCAATCGAGGCCTTACGCAAGGAATGAGGATGAAATACCCCAGTGATTATAATAAAGGGTTCGGTTTTAAACTCCTAGCAACTGAAGAAGGCCGGAGAGTACAATGGCTGAAACGTCGTAGAAATGGTAACAAAGATGAGTTCAATAGTCCGAATAATGTAAATACTGTAAATAATACCTCATCTCACAAATAGAGACAAATGCTCAATAAAAGTTTCTTTCACTAAAACTTGAGTACATTAGATTACCTCATATACTTCCTTTTTTCTCTCTGTATATACGTAAGAGTAATTCATTTTTATTACTTTACTTTTACAAGCCTATATATAAATAACAATAATTTCTTGCGATATAATAATAAACATGTATATTTACAGTTTTTTCTTTAGTACATTTATGTTCAGACATTTATATAATCAGGTTTGATCCATTGGTGCAGAATAAGAAACATTCGGTTAAATATAATCTTCAATTTAAGCGTCAATATATAAAAAAATGTAGCGACGTTGTAATTCCAATCGTAAAGGAAAAGAAGAAAAGCATGAGATCACGTCAGTTTACATGAAATAGATTTAGTTTCTTGTATATTTATCACTGTCTAATTTTACACTTGGTCTGAGGCTTCATCGTTAAACAGAATGGAAGGGATATGGATAAAATATATTTGATCATGCGCAGTCTGGATCATTCGTCACATTTCAGACTTCGACATGGAAGTAAAATGCTTGTCTCAATTGAGCTATTTTGATTTTCTAATATTAGATCCATTCTTGCACATGCTCTGACTCAGACGATGAGATTTGAGTAATGGGGTAAAAAGAGTCATCAAATGTTACTCCATAAAGAATATAGTTATTTGTAGCTGAAATATGAACGGATGAATACAGTGTTTTATGCAATCTGACGAAAGGAATAGAAACAAGAAAATTAGAATAAACAGAACGAAACAGGAAGAAATATTTCTAGTTTGCCGAAAATATGTAATCCCGTATCCAGAATATTTTAATGAGCATTTGTACATGCAATTACACTATGTCTGGATTTATTATGTAAGTAGAAAATGTACAATATAATGCTAGTGGAAAATTGGAATAAAACAACAAATGTTGGTAAAATAATACCCTTACTTTTTATATGATAAAATCCGTCATATTGTATATAATGTTATCCTTAATATTTTATGTGTTATATCGTACTACTGTCAGATTTTTTTTCAAATACTGATAATCACTTGTTTTCGTAATTTTCGATTTTATTATGCAAATATTATGCAAATTATTATGCAAATATTACCTACTTACTGTCAGTTAATGTGTAACCTTATTAAAATACTGATAATAACGTAGTGATAGAAACAAAAATATTTTTTTATAAATATCGCCAAAATATACGAGCTATACAAGCATATATATGTTTGACAAACAACAAATGAGTTTTTATTGTTTCTAAAATTGTTCTTTAACCTTAAATATTTTTCATTTTCATTTCCCTTGGTGATGCATTTTGAGTGTCATTTTAGCATACTATATGGAGTTTCTGCAAGCAAGTATAATGCCAGAGTATGCCATTGAAATCTGTTTGGGCAAACAAACTGCAAAATAATTATTAATACATCACTTAATAAGTCCCGGGCCTAACTAATAAAACAACAATTTTAGGTAAACTTCGAAATTTATTTATCAACATAGTCGTCCTTTAACGTGATACACTGATTCCCACGCTTCTCCTATAATTCAATGTCTTTTTTGTAGAACGATTTATCTTTTCTTCAACATACGCCTCAGTTTCCGATATCACTTCTTCATTGCAGCCTAATTTCTTAGGCTGGAGAATTTGTTTGATGTATTCCAACAGCCAGTAGTCGCTAGGGGCAGATCTGTAGAATATGGGTGGATGTAGAAGAAATTCAAAGTGCAATTCATGTAGTTTAGCTATCGTTGCGATCGACTTGTAAAACGGTACGTTGTCTTGGGAGAATATCAGTTGTTCTTCTTCATTTGTGACCATTTTTATCTATTTCTTCCTTCAAACGAGCCAATAATGCTATATAATATTTGCTATTGATGGATCTTCCTTTCTCAAGGTAATCGATGAACAAAATACTTTACGCATCCCTAAATACGGAGGCTGAAACTTTGCTTGCTGATGTTTGCATCTGTGGTTGCTTTGGATGGCTTTCATGTGCTGATGTCTAGTCAGATGATTGCAAATTTGATTCCGGTCTAAAGTGGTGTATCCATGTTTCATCCATTGTCTCATACTTACGCAAAAACTTTTTCTTGTTGCGTTGAAACAGTTGCAAAAACGCTCAGACAGCAATGCTTTATCAAGACACGAAAATTAGATTTTTCCATTGTTTTGAAAATTTGCAACATTAATAACTGTAATTTGTAAACTAATAATCCAATTAGACCAACTTTTGTCACATGTCATTTGATGGTTAGTGGTTCATAAATATCATATTGATTTTTGTTAGTGGTGCCATCTATATGTCAAGCCCGGGACTAATTGAGTGATAACTTACTTGAATATACCCATTAGATTGGATCTCTTTTGTTGTGATGTGTGCCTCTCAGCAATATATTTTACAAGAATTTAAAATAGTCTTCTACGTTATCTTAAAACAATCATCTAATTTGGAGCAATTCATCATATATTCCATCTCTCACTATCTTTCTATTAAATTATGTTGTTTCACATCATCCAAGGATAGGACTTCATCCAATATAAGTAAAACCTCATAGATGTAACTAGAAATAAGCATAGGAAATTATCTCCTGATGGTTTATAAATGTGAGTGGTTGTGTTTGTATTACATCGTGAGCTAGACGCTCATATTACAGCTTCCTGTCCAACAGTTGCCCCACGTACGTAACACCTGAGTTTAGTCGGATCACAATACTGTTACGACAGCCATTGAATTAATTTGAGGCACTAATATTAAGTTTACTGAGTCATAAACGCATACATTCACACAATATTTCTCTCAACACATACATTAATAACAGATTATCTCATTTTATTTAAAAAGAAAATTCGTTCCATCATTTGATACATGTGTACAATACTTGTTAACGTACTTTTAACGCAAATGTATTTCGTCACTGTCATTCACACATACTAATGTTATCGAGATATGCACACACTTAGTTCGTCTATGGTTTGGATGCGCTTAACACACATTAATTTTCCTTATATATAATTACATTCATAATAAACGTCTAATGTCTGTAGTACCCGTTGGTAAACACACATAAACAGACATGAGTTTTTCTTGTACATTTGATATTCATCGATTGCTTTATCACACGTAACACGTATCTGACCAATCAACATACTATCTCTTGGATTTTTAAATCATTCGTCTTTAATTAATCTTTGAAGAAGATTGTTAAAATGAAACATGTTAGATTACAGACACTTTTTTACTACTTCGTCTTTACTTATTCTATTCATCTTGTCGGATTCCGATCCATATATTTAACTCATATATATATATATATATATATAATTATATGGTTATATATCAATTTTACATTGCGACATGGAAATTTCTATGTTGCGAGATAGGTTCTCAACATCAGGCAATGTTGGTGTGGTTGTGCAGATGATTTACATTTAAATATGAATCATTATATTAAGCTTTATAATACTCATTATATTGAGCACTGTTTATAATAAAATAAATGCCAGAGCACTCAAAATAAAAATAAAAAACTTGAGTCCTCTTCACTTGGTATATATATATTGTCTTAGTGATAATTGATATGAATTGCTACTGTGGGAAATACATTTAAAGACCGCGAATGTTTACTAAAAATTTCAGTCATAAAATGCAAAATACATTTTTAAATTCCAAGAGTATTGATTTCCTAAGCGCAGCTTAGATGTGACACAAGGACAAAACTATCAGGTACCCAGTGAGAATCAAACTTACTAATCAATTGTAATAACGTTCTAGCAAAACAATTTTACTGACAATTATACCACGTCAAGACATCCAGATGGCAAGTGTGTACTGCAATAGATAACTTTAGAAATTAATCAAACATGTTAAATTAATTATGAAATCGGTCACAAAGAACTAGAAACTGCTTTGTCTTCTGAACTTTTTATATAGATAAATTATTCACAGTTATATTAATCTATATTCATCCAGTCAGTTTATAAGAAATAATTTTCGTCTTTACTAAATATTAACTGATGAGTGTATCGTTGTAGGCGAAAATCAAATATGCTTAATAGAAAACAAATCAGTATAAATAAGCATGCAAATTTTTTTCTACATTGTTTAATTAATTACTTTAACCCCCAAAATCAGAATGATTTATAATATGTTTTCATCAGCACATTTTACGATATTTACGGGCCAGTGAACAAGTTACTGTATTGCCGTGTTGTGGTTGACAGAACACTTAAGTATAGTGATGCTGAAAATTTAGCATACTAAAGTACTAGCCCATCAGCAAAAGTTTCAGCTTTCAGTTCTTTTCACAATTAAAAAATTCCTTTTTTTCAAAAGTGATTTTTTTATTATAGCATGTAATGTGTTGCAAAGAACACAACCAGTCTCAAACAAATATCTTCATCTTCGTAGTCTGGCAGAAGATTAGACCATAGTTGGCGGAAGACTGTTTAGTTTTCCGCCAACTTTTACTGAATTTTTTTCTGTTATCGTTTTTTATACAATCCACACCATCACGTGACTATCAACAAATTGTACCTTCTTTGGTGTGTATTTTTTTCATAATCATGTCGCTCTAAGCAAGGCATTTTACTGCTACTGTTGTGCATAGAGTTACATAGGAAGAATGTTATGAGAAAGATTGACAGGTTATTAGGGGATGACAGGAAGTGGGTAAGAGAATGATGAGAATACTGATGAGAGTTGAGTGGACGGAGAAAGGAGCATAAGAGAGAGGATGCAGGTCTTAACGGACTTTCTCTTGACGGACTTTCTACACATTTCCTTGGATTAAAATGTATCACATTTTTGTATCAATCACAGAAAATAACATTTTGCTACTTCCCGAAATTCCATGTTATATGGTTTTTGTCCAGTTCAATATTTTATTTCGAATTTTTTGGCTGTTATACGACTGTTGACATTGTTTCTTCGTAATGCTCTTCATACTGTACCAACAGAAACTCTAATGACTCATTTAGGACCATATTCGAACCTGATTTGTCTGGCTGCTAATTTTGGATTGCTGTATGTGTTTCTCTCCATCGTTTTTTCATCTCACCTTTGCGATGTTCCGGTCTTTTTAAAACAATTCCAGAAGTAAAAATATCTTTTGGGTTGTTTGGACACTGTTTCAGGAAAACCCCAACCGCCGGACAATCTCTCTTTTAGTCGTCTTCCTCTTAGAAATCTCAACCATCATCTTTGTTTTAGCAGAGATTTAACGATCATCTTAGTGTAACAAATCAGCTAAAAAGCCATGAATCCATTGTTGCCATCCTCGCCTTGTTCAGACTGGATTCCTTCGCTATGAATGACAACCAGTTTCGAAGAAAAACATTTCTCCATTCAAAACCCATTGTGTTTTTGGTTAAAAACTTCACATCATAAAAACCTTATTGGTAGGAAAACTACAACAGCATCCCCTAGGGAGTCTAGAGAATAACATAAGCATACTATAAATAACGAACAAATAAACAAATTCGCAACTAAATTGTAGCATATTAATTAACTGTTACCTCATACAACTGCTTACGTCTTTGTATAAATTATCGTACATTTATAATATGCCAAAGAATTAGTTTTTCTTTAAACAACAATATTAAAAAACAATCGCATCTTCAATAAAACTGCTACGTCAGTTTAAGTATATTCCCTAAACCACCTGAACACTTTTGTTTCTTCTTTTTTCTTGGTTTCTTCATTCTACATTGTGTCCTAATTTAACACTCGTTGAACTTTCTTTTTCAGAAATTATTTCCTTATTCATTTTTATGATGACTGATTTCTCCTCCATTCAATCGATCCATAGTTAATTCCTTAGCAAAACATATTTAGAGAAATACAATTTTGAATGTAAATCAGAAATATTTACACGTCTACAACATAGGAAAGGCAAAGAGATATAATATGACCAATGATTTGGAGTTGAGGATGCTTCACTTACAGACATGCGTAGTATACACGCAGCCCCTTGTTTAAATTTAATTAGACGTTATTACAAAATATTAAAATAATCTAATAGAATAATATACAGAAATAAAATGCTAGCGTACTAAAAATAATACATTATTCTTTGAATGAAGAAATAGAAAAGACAACTCAGCCAAGAAATATTTTGTAACCACTATAACCTTATGAAATTAAATTTATTTTAATTTAGATCATAGTATTATTTTATTGTGTGCAAATTTTAACAGACGAAGAGTAAATATTTATTCATGTTGAACATTTATAAGTATAATTTCTTTAGAAAAAGCTTGGACTGATTTCTCTATGATTTGGAAATCAAAGTTGTTCTTCACCTCGTCTGGTGTCTAGCCAAAGCTAGGCAGCCCATTCTACCCTATTTACACTACTGCTGAAAAAAAATCATTTGTATCGTTCCTAGGTTTAAAGTCAGCAAACAGACGAGGCTGAAATTAATGATTAAAAAAAATCAATATTTTTCTACAACTTATTTCCATTTATTTAATGCCAGAAAATATTTTTAGATTGTAATACCTTTTTAGATAATAATGGGTTTTAGTCAAGCAAGTTTTACTAATTAACCCATAGCTTTGGCACAAAAGGCCTATACATACATTTCTCAAGATTATTTGTATGTATCTTGAATATAACGAATCCAACTGGAATTAAAACTCGGCACTCCGATTTACAATACCTAGCTATTATTCATGACACCAACCTGACATCCAAATTTCAGCACCTGGTATTTCCAAGTTTTCACTCCATGTTCAGCGTTGGTTTAACTGCTGTGATCGTATCAAGAGTAAAAATCGTAAACAGGGAAGGACGTCAAATCCCGCAGAAATTTGTCATCCTTTAACGGTTAGTTTTGCTTAATTTTATCTGTAACTTATATAAATGTAGGTAGAAAAGAAGCAGTTGTTAATATGATAGCGAATGTCGCAAACAGAACACTACCAGGTTAGGGGCCCCCAATCAGGCTATTTCACTGTTAGTGAAGGTCTGGGGTAGTCCACGCCAGCCCTGACTAATTCTAATAGTAACAATTTATTTCACTCCGAAAAATTGCATACCTGTATTCAGCAACGACATTTGCTTGGTTGTGTTCTCTTAGCACAATATACTTCCGTGGGGAAGAATTCGGAGGGATTTTTGATTTAGAGTCAATGGGTCTCACGCTAAATGGCATGATAGTCTCGTCGCATGAATTTAGAATATGTGTGAATTTTCAGCACGACACATCAGCAAAATCCACGGGCGAATCTTTCAACGTAAATAGCAGAATCCTATCATTTGGCTTACACAAACAAATGTATATGTCTACACATCCCTGCCGCATCACCAACGCCAGCGGGAGCCAAAGTTGAAAGACGAAGAGCACGATGTGGACGGAATACGTGGGTCTGAAATGTTCTTCCGAGGAAGAGGCCGGTTGTGTTGTGGGACCCTCTTCCAAACGATTCCTAACCAAATTTGTAGCAGAGAAAATCTAATTCCCTCAGCGTTCCCAAAAGCCCATTTTGCCGCGTGGCCGACTGTGAAAATGAAGCCATTATAAAATGGTATTAATGCAAACGTCGTCGGCAAGGAAACGTTGGCGCGTGCAAAAGAACGGGATAAGTTTGCAATCGACTGGCTTTTGCGTGTAAATATATAAAAACAACGACGTATTAATGATAACCGCTCGCTTACATACACATCCCATCGATTTGTTTACCGGTAGGGATGTTGATTATTCATGCATTCAAGCCTCATTCTTCGCAGTTGCTATCTGTCTCTGTCTCTGTCTGTCTCTCTCTCTTTCATACACACAGACGTACATTTAAACTCACAAATTAAAACATATATATATATATATATATATATATATATATATATATATGTATGTATGCATGTGTTAGATATAGATATTTACACGGAAATGTTTATATTTGAATTGTTTGGTATAGATAATGATATACGTCAAACCATCTGTGAAAATATATTATAGAAACAATATACAAAACTCTATAAACAATCAATACACATAATAAAAAACAGAAAAAATTCACATACGTAGTGAAATATTGACAAATATATTCATATTTTTATTTTAAAAAATAATATGCAAAATCTATAAAGGTAAATATATTCAGTTGTATATGTTATGTATATTCCCGTCTGTAGGCATAAGTGTGTGATAATTGGGATGCCAACTTATCTGTTTATCTGTTTATATTTCCATCTACCTACCTATCTCTGTTCATATCTATAAAGGTAAATCTATCTATCTATCTATCTATCTATCTATCTGTCTATCTATCTATCTATCGATATATATATATATATAGATAGATAGATAGATAGATAGATAGATAGATAGATAGATAGATAGATTTACCTTTATAGATGTTGCATATTCTGTTATTTAATAAAAATATGTATATATTTGTATATATTATTTTTGTACATATAATGGTGATTGAACATTAACTCTCTATGAGTTTCCAGCCAGAAATCCTGAATTAACACTCTCTGACTTTTTATACTTTTTGTTTGATTAAAGAGCAAGACTACTATACGAAACCAAGACATTGAAAGAACTTGAAGGGCGAATACAAGAATGTATGACTTCTATACCACAAGAGTTCCTGGTGAAATCCGCTGACGAAATTTCTGAGAGGCTTGAAAAGATTGAAGCGAAATTTGGGGCCCATATCGAAATTTGAATAAATACTTATGCTAAATGTTGTTTTCTCATATCCATTTCTTGTAAAGATTATAGCAAATAAATAAATTGTAAGTTTTTTCAATATTACAGTTACTTCTCAATCATCCCATATATATATATATATATATATATATATATATATATATATATATAATTTTAGTTAATCAGGAATTATTTTATCACACTTCATATTATTAATAATTTTTATCACATTATTTATTAAAACAATTCATATATATATATATGTATTTCTTTTTGAATACCACTATTGAAATACACACACACGCAAACACATAAGCGCACACACACACACACACACACACACACACACACACATATATATATATATATATATATATATATATGTTTCAATGTCTGATCCTCTGTTCGAGAAACCAGACGTTGACAACGCATGCTGTTTGTATTTTTCTTACTTGCACTGTAAATATATATATATATATATATATATATATATATATATATATATATAGATAGATAGATAGATAGATAGATATATAGATAGATAGATATAGTGAGAAAAATATTAAGGGAAAGATAGAAATAATTGCAGGTCGTCAATGTTTATCGAAATCAGTATTACTGATCTGTTTGACTACTCGTTCCTTTATAGACAAATATTTTCAAATCATGACTTCATCTTATATTGAGAGACGTGAATAAGATATTCAGCAGAATTGAACTCATAGCTATAAAGTCTTTAACTGAGAGGTTTGTCTTCTAATCGTTGCTGAAACCCATGATGCTCACACGCTGACGCACACGCTCTCACACGTACACGCTCTTATACACATGACTATAGATGTAGCTTATCCGCGTATTCTGATAGCTTCAAAGAAACACAAACAAATATTTCCCTTTTGACGAATGTCATTCTTTCCCCTTCTTTGAAATTGAATCTAGAGTTTATACCGCAGTCTATAAATACGTGTTTCTGTGCCTTCAACTGGATAGTGATAGAATTTGGAAAGACGATGCTTGATTCGGGCGTGTAAGGATGGGATTGTTCATGGTTGATCACTTTCTGTCTATGCTTATTTAAAGATGGGAACAAGCCATCTGCACTTAGAAAATTTCTATGTTTATAATCAATTCTATACAGGATATTAATTAACCTGTAAAAAGCACGATGATCAAAATATTATGGTGGTTTAATGGTACCTCATCATTTTTATTCAGAATAAAGTTGTCATATCTGATCAGGTGCCACTGCTGTTCATCTCAGTGTTCTCGACAGGCTCCAAAGGAGATTCTGTAATGTGATTGGTCCCGACCTGGCAGATCGACTCCATCCACATTCTCACCGGCGGGATGAGGTCTTCCCTCTGTTTTTTCTACAAATATTTTCATGGCTTCTGCTCTGACGAACTTAGGTTACTGGTGCCCCTTTACAAAAATGTACTCGTGCAAATATACTGGCCACAATGTCCCATACTTTTACAGTTAAATCAACTAAATGCAGCCGTCAATTCTACTCTTTCTTTTCTTGCAGTTCCCGCCTGTGGAACTTCCTTCTGTATTCTTGTCTTTCTGACGGCTACAAATTCTAGCAATGTAAATGCAATGTCAGTTCTCATCTTTTATTCACTTGACTCTAGCCCGTTCTATATCACCCCGTGTATCTTCTTTTTCTTTCTCTCTGCCTTCGCAACTGTCTTCACACCTGTGAAGACAGTTGCTAAGTATCCTTGCGAAGTTGTGAGTATCCTTCTCATGTCCTTTCTCTAACAACCTCTGTAAATGGTTTGTCTTTCTCTTCACTCTCCTCCTGCTTAAAAATTTACTCTCTTATGTAGCCCCTGCGCATCAGTGGTAAAGTAGTGCCAACTAATCACATCTACCAGCAAAACAACAGGAGACATTGCGGTTACATTTGCGGCTCGAGCTATATATTTAGAGATTATTTAAAAAAAACAAAAAAAAAACAAAGAAGTATCTTCAGGTTCATTGGTTCTGATCTTGCATCACACCTTCAGTCACTTCCCCACCGCTGTATTATAATGCCCCTCTGCCTTTTCTATACATATTTTCATAGTAGTTGTTCTGATGTATTTTCCTTTATGGTCCGTAAATTTTATGAATTTGCGCGCACTACCAAATTGGCAACAGATCATCATCATGTTAAATTTGAAATATAAATGCAAGCGTTAGAAGTTTTGTATAAGTTACTTCTACCGCACGTCACGCTTGTGGAACTCTCTTCTTGCTTCTCTTTTATCAACCAAATTTGATATTCAAAAATTTAATTACTCTGTCAATTATTATTCTATATTCTTCTTGATCCATCTTACTTTATTGTTCTCTCTTCTTAATAATATATTTTTCTTATATCAGTTCACAGTCTGTAATTATTTGTGTCTTAGTGGCTTCATTGCCTTGCTTGGCTTGAAATTATTTAAAAATATAAAAGTTTCGTAGCTTTTCAAATATATTCTAGTATGAATACTGCATATTTTAAAACTGAAAATATAGAAAACTAAATTATTATTTAGATATCTGCAAGGATATAGAGATGTCTATTCCTTTGGTTCACAAATTTTTTTGAATAAAATATAAACATTTATTGCGCGTATTTTCTTTCGTACTTTTAGACCATTTTTATTTTTAACATTTATAAACTTTCCGGCAGAAAATGAAATAAGAGAAGACAGACATTGCGTTGTGCGATTGTTCCAAATAAAGAGTGTTCTATATTTCACCAGTGATTAAACAGAGAGATGAAAAGAGAGAGAAAAAGAGATGAACACTTGTGTGTCTATGATTGTGCGTTGATCCGTTTAGCTATGTATTCCATATCACGACAGTTGTTTTTACTCTGAAGATAAGTGCAATTACAGACAGGGTGAAATATCCAAGGAGATATAACAGTGCAAAAATGTACATGCAGTAAATTTGAGAATTCTATATTTGTTTGATTGTATCTTTCTTTCTTTCTTTATATATATATATATATATATATATATATATATATATATATTAATCATCCACATTTCTCTGTATCACATTTCATTAGAGTGTCTAGACACATGCACTTCCTTCTGTCACCGAAAGAACTCAATTCATTTCTGAAGAGTAACGCATATATCGCAGAAGTGGAAAGCGTTTTAAAAATTTTTTTTCCAGACAGCTCAATCGTAATGAAAGCATAATATATTAGTCATCACCATACAAGTCTGTTTCGCTGTATCACAGCTCATCAGTGTGGCTAGACACATCGACTTGTTTCTGGCCGGGATCGAAACTCGACTGATTTCGCTACCCCCTAAGTCACAGGCGCATGGAATCAGAGAAGGGAAATTTTAACGTGTTGTATATAAGCAGTGTATACACACACCAGTCACCGAAAGAACTCAATTCATTTCTGAAGAGTAACGCATATATATATATATATATATATATATATATATATATATATATTCTAACAGCAACCTAAGTATTCCAAAAAATATTACTCAAGATAAACTTTTTCAAAACAGGATCTATGACTTGGAGAAGGAATGAAAACGTCATGGCACCAATCTAGCATCCATCATTAAAGTTTAGGATTTGGAATGAGTAAATATTTTTTTTCAAATACCGCAGCATATGGAACAGTTATAAAAGTATAAGATTTTGCGTTGTGGTGAAATAACTATCGACCCGGAACAAGAAATCTGAGAGCAGTGTTCAACTTCCAGTTGAATTCCTTGCATTCACCTACATGCAAATACCATTGGGAATGTTATTAATAAGTCTCTTTCCTCCAGCTATGAGTTAAATAACAGAATCTCAGAAAATATTCGCAACTTGCTGAGGGAATATCTTCTGCCCAGTCAATAATGTCTCTTTCGAGACATGATCGTTAAAGCGTGTATCACGTATGGCACTTAACTGACTGATGACAAATGTAGTGTAGTAGTAAATTGAACAAAAAAGAGACGGCGCTCGATGTAGTTCCACCCAAAAATACAAGTGGCTACCCAACTAAAACATTAGTTAAAAACTTGCCATGTTCTTTAATAGCTTCCTCGGATCAAACAACAGAGGTCATGCATGGCGTCAAACTCGCTCAGATACATCTTAACTGTCATCTGTATACAACTGCATCCTTAGATAAAAGAGTATTAACTACCTTCCACCGAATAAAACCTGTATGATTCGACGATGCCTGCACTTCAAACATAGCGGAACAATCACTATAGAATCCAAAAAAAATATTCCTTAATAACAGAACCACAACATATAACACTTTCAACAGCGGCTACAGGTACAATGAATGGTACCTGTAAGTCAAAGAGAAAATAACGACGTACTCAATATGCTGATTTATGCACAACTTCAAATAAACGTTTTGCAAGGAAGCTTCCGTCAGTACTAACTTGATATATAAGGCCACTGTAATATTAACACAAAGAAAAAATGTATATAGAAGCCAGTGAAACAACTTTCAAAGAAAGATTTAGCAATCACAAAACACCATTCAGAATAAACGATAACAAGACAGTACAACACTTCATTTGACGATTAGAAAGGAATGGTTGGATTAAATGAAATAATCGTCTCGAAGTTCCGTATCTCTGGATTTTGCATAGAAGGCCAGCATTCCAAACCCTGACAAATGCTTTAGAATAACAGCTTTAGCTTCGTCGTTATTTGTTCAAAAGCTGCGATGTATATTCAGAGATGGTTAGTCCAGACGACTACTGCGTGCAGTTGTAAGATAATTTTCGAGTATAGCACTCAACCTTGTCTGCTGTAGATGTCAGGACTTCGAATATATATATATATATATACAAATTGAGAGAGAAAAGCGAGACGGTGGATTTAGAGAGTAACAGAAAGAGAGTTTAATAAAAATTGAACGTTAATGTAGAATATAAAGCAATAAATATTCGTCTTGAGATTTGAATTATTTATTTCTTTTAAAGTCTTTCTCTGTATCGTTATTATCACAAAGTTTCGGCCATTCTACTTTCCGGCATTCATCCACTTACTATCGAATTCTATAATATGTTGGGAATTTTGAACAGAATAATATATTTAATATATCAAAATAACTTGTTCTCGTTCTGATCTGAACATCTCGAGATATCGTATTTGTTTTTTTTATTACCATTAATTTTATCTAATATATACATTTATTACAAAGCATAAGAGACCCCCACAGGGTTACTGAATGAGGTTGTAGAACATAAGTTTCAGTTTGAGTTTTGTTTAACAGAATAAACTCTGTAGGTTATTTAATGCTAAAAAGGTGAGGTTTTAAAATATTTTTTTAATGTTCGGTTATAGAAGGAAGGTTGATTTAGTCAGATTTGAATGAAATATTTTTGTTTTTATTTTTTTATTTTAGAAAACTGAATATGTCTTTTTATTTCATATTCAAAACCGTTTTACTGTTGTTTTCTTCTAAAATGTTTTATCGTAATAATTGTTTCTTAAAAAGTGTGCTGTTGATAATATTTTCCCATAGATGGGACCCTAACAAGTGCTACCAATCCGTGTCAGGGTGGACCTGGGAACAATAGCAATTTAGAGGTGGTTCCATGCTGCTTACAACCTCCCAATCAGAGGCCTTGCTGCCGGATGCAGTTTACTGTCATACCCAAGACCCAAAACAAAAGGGCAGGTTATGTTGATAATTAGGATAAATGACGGTTGATTATAGATTAGAAGGATGTATAATCTCGGGAGTCTTTTTTTTTATCTATAGCTATTCTCAGTAAAAAGCTGTCTGACTAGAACTTCTTTCTTACCCATAGAATAGCAAGAGAATATGGATACTTTGACTCCAATTACGTGTTCTAGCTGTGAAAATCTGAACTGTTCTAACGACAGAATGTAGTCCGTCTGAATATTTGACATTAAAATAGCGATAAAGGATCACCTTTTTATTGTGATAAAGGGGCTATAGCAATGAAAATAATTCATCATTAAATAATCTTATTTCTGCTGTGTGTGAGCCTGTAGTATCCAGTTCAGTAATTAAACAAACGAGTATGTCACCAAATTCATGACACAACTTCTTAATCCTCTACATTCCAGATACAATAATCTTGCAGGTTAAAGTGCTTATCCATGGATTTAGTAACATATTAAGTGTATATACGATTCCTGGAGTAGTAATCCTTCGGATTGAATTCAAATAGAACAACATATAAAATAAGTAACAAGGACAGAAAGAGAAAAATGAGAAATATCTATCCTGTAGATTAAATATTTGTTAAAATTGAAAGTAACGCTGATTGAGTGACACTTGTAAGGCTGAAAGATTTTGATAATATGAACAAAAATAAGAGCATTTGTTTTACGGTTATAATCACCAGGAGTCATATCTCAGCGCTGCTAAATACTTGAACAGTTCTTTCCTTATTTTGGTTGCGAGTCAGTCACTGCTCTGTTAAGTATTTTCCAGCTCATTCAGTGATGTCATCAGTGAATTTTACCATTTGTTTGCCCTTCTTTTCTTTCTTTTGCCCAAAGAACGACACTGAGATCCGAAGACTCATTATCATGAACAAGGACGCATTTCGAAAGCTAAGCAGGGAAGAGAAGCAGGAAAATTTCGTTGGAAACAAAGGAAAAGATAAATAGACTGTTGTGTTCTCATGTATGGTAGCGAATGCTGGACAATCTCTTCAAAGATAAAGGGTGACTTGAAGGAAGCGAAATGTGGTTCTAAAGAAGGAAGCTACTATGGTTCGAACATGTAAGCAATGACAAGGTTTGGAGAGATAAAATCGAACAGGAAACTAATACTTAACATCAGGAAATGACAGTTAAAGTATCTGTAACATGTAATGAGAAAGGCGGGCTTGGAGAAATTAATACACACAGAACGGATAGAGACAAAGGAAGACAGAGAAAAGCAACGCATGACATACTTTTTGGGCTTGAGTAAATGGATGACAGTGTTGGGTATGAGAGGGGCAACAAGAAATGTACTTCAAGGGATAGGGAGATGTGAAAGGTCATGATTGCCTATGACCTGAAGGGACACGGCAAATAGAAGAATATTTATGCTTTTTAATTAAATTATTAACTTTCAAGTTAATTTTTCTTTATATTTTCATCAACTTTTCAAGAAGTTTATCATGTTTAAGACAGTACGTCATCATCGATTTTTTATTACTCTTTATTATCAAAAAACAGACAGGATTCCCCAATTTGTAAGTGTCACTTAAAAATAACTGAATAATATACCTCTGACCCAATAATTATTTTCACATAATTAGTTGTCGACTGTAAAAAAAATTATATTCTACAATTTTTAAATTTAAAGCAACCTGTTTTTCAATTTTGCATTATTCTGTTTACGTATAAAATTAAAATCCTTGCGGTAATACAATCGTAGGGTTGTTAAAACTTCTTACATTTATAAATACAAATATATTCGTAAAATGAGAAACAGCAAAACGGGGATGCAACAAAACGACCATAATTTATTATTTGAGAGTTTTGTGATATTGGAGAATCAACAGACAGTAATAATGAGTAAACTTACGCCTTTCTAGTATGTAGATCAAATATGGATGCGATTCCGAAGCATATATTAAATGTATACACTTTCTCGGATGGGTGTGTGTCTGCGTGTTTATATATATATATATATATATATATATATATATATATATATATGTGTGTGTGTGTGTGTGTGTGTGTGTGTGTGTGTGTGTGTGATGAATGTCAAGATAATTTCGGTGAAAAATACAAGAAGATATTGGGATTTCCTTTACTTCTATTTTTGTTAGGTGCTAAAAGATTAATGTTACTATTATGGCCTGATAATGGAAAATGAGCCGACATTTTTGTTGACGTACGCGTTGAAGGCGTGTCCGTGTTCATTGCTTTTCCGTGAATGTTACCTTGTTTGGTCAATTCTTTTAGAAATTGAATTAAGGATAATAATAATTGTTATAATTGTTATAAATAATTTATAATTGTTTTTGACACTATAATTATATTTTGTATTTATTTTTTGCCTAGACGCAACACAATTGTAGTATAATTACTTTTTAAACGGCATACACTACCTTAAGTTTGCCAGAATACCGATAGTATAGTTGTACTAAATCATCATAATGACAGAAATTTCCATCTGCTGCTTTGGTACATTTCATTCTAAACGGCAAAATTAAAAAGCTATATGAGTTCTACTAAATCCAATACAGTATCGTAAGTGATTAGTTACTGTTACTATCAAATGGTCTTTGTTGATCGATTTTGAGTAATAGAATTCCGATGATTTCTTACCTTATCGTTTTAAAGATTTAAACGAAAGTCAAAATAAATCTTGAATTTCTTAGCATACTTGTTTATTTATCTCAGGTTATCGACAGTAAATATCATAGAATGTCTGTTTGGCTTAGGAAGCTTTGTCTGTATTTCCCTCTTTATTTTCCTGTCGGGTGGGTACTTATCAATGTTTCTGTTATCTGGTTGTCGTGCGATTACACATCCTTAGCGTTGCTGGATAGACAAGCTGTTTACATGACGGATTAGGCAGCCACTGACATCATATGAGGCGCAAAACAGTCACTGGTGGCTATCTTTCAGATTAACCCTAAAATGCATCTGGCTACTGAGTTTGTCTTGTGTCGTGTTTACAGATCAACATAACATAAATCAGAGAGTCGTTATTCAAATTAAATTCGTTTCAGACTATCGGACATTTCTGAGCATGCATCACATACAACACATTGAACCCAAATTAACTGTGTTATTACTTTTAGCACCAAGAGCAGCACTTGATAGTTTTTTTAATCGATTTTGAACCACGGAAGGCAGTAAAACTAATAAAACACAAGGGGTTACCGGGTATGGAAAAATTAGAAACAGAATCAGTACAAATGAGCGGGAAGAGAAAAGAGTAATCAGGAGGAGGGTACATAGCGATTGACATTGCATTTAAATTTTTGGAGATAAAAGTTAATGAAAAGCATAGACTCGGAAGGTTGTTCCACAAGCGTAAAAAGCTAGAAAAGAAACTGGTAGCATAAATTTTACGGTTATATCTAGCCAACATCTGTAAATGCATGAGATCTCAAAGTCAGTCTAGTCAGTTACGTGCTATACGTGACACACGCCTTGGGCGATCATGCCTCGATAAAGACATGACTGACTGGGCAGAACATTATCTCACAGTAGGTTGCCATTGCTTTCTAAGGTAGACTGATTACGAGCAATGACTATAGAACCCAATCTGTCCTGTTAATATAACCCATAAGTGGAGGGAAGAGACAGATTAAAACATTTCCCAATGCTATTAGAACGTAAGTGAATACAAGGATTTCAACTGGAATTCGAACTTGTCTGCCCTAATTTTCGTTCCGAACCGATATCCATAGCACCACAACACACATCTAGTCTAGTATTGTGTTTACATTTTGAAAAAGCTAGGTGTCATAGCAAAGATCTAATTAGAATAATTACCGTGAAAGTATTCATAGAAAAGACAAAGAGAATTCAATTTACAGCGGGAAGAAAGGGACTGAAGCTAAACAACCAGATCAGGACCGAAAATATTGCTGATTCTTCTTTGGAGTTTATCAGGGAGCTTTAGCTAAATAACATAAGCCCCAGTCTATATGTGACAGCAATACTCTAACTTGCATGAATAGTAGACTTATAGATATGTATGAAAGATTTTGGGGGAAAAAACGACACGATAACGAATTTTCATTGAAGCTAACCTAGCGATGGATTTAAAATTTACGAGGAGTTAAGAAGTATACAAGATGAGGTACTGGACATGTGAACTGAAGATTGCTACGCAAATATATTACATGTTGAGAATTATTTGAGTAAATTTGTATTACAGCTATTGCGCTTTAAGCGGGATTGAACATCGATCTACATTTCTGCTTGGAGCATATAATCCTGCCAGTGAAAAGGACCGCTAAAAATAAAGCCTTCAATGAAAGAGGTCACTAAAAATAAATTCTAAGTGCTTATAATATGTCTATGCATGCATGTCTATATTTGATCATTTAAACTAAGTGGCTGATGCAATGCAGTAAGCATATCAACGAGTCCATCAATAATTATGTCCATCTGCTACTGTGAGCGCCCACATATTTTTTTTTGTCTGACCATTTTTGGAATAAATGCCATTATATTGATCGCCTTCAAAAGTGACAAATTCCGGCATCTATAAATTCCTGGATGGGAAGGACGTAAGAAAAGAAGATATTTTATTATGGATGCAAACGAAATAAGTTCGCTGACATTCATTAATGAATAAATAGTTCAGACGAATAATTGTAGGGATCAGTCAGTTAAGTGCTATACGTGATACATGCTTGGGTGATCATGTCTCTTTTGAGAACAGGGTAGAAGATTTTCACACAGTAGGTTATCATTACTTTCTGCGTTAGACTTGTTACCAACCATTACTATAGAACCAAATTTTTTCTGCTATTTAGCCCATAGCGGGAGGGAGAAGCTACGGATTAATACCTTTACAAAGGGTATATGCGTGTGTGTGTTAATGCAACGAATTCACCTGGAATTCGAACTCGGATTTCTCATTTCGAACCGATATACACGGCATCTCAACGCACATCGTAATTTGTTACGATACGTCATATATAATACTGGTTGATGGCTACATTGGGTGACTGAGATCTAGGTTAGGAACACTGGTTTTGATACACTTGTGTCAAACTTAATATTAATTTCAGAAGAATTATCAAATAAATTGTATTATTTTGTTTTGATTTGCGCCTTTTTTTTAAATACACTATATCCAGTTAGGGAATAAATTCACTACGGAACATGTGACAAAAATATAAATGCCCTCAGAAATAATAACATTTATTTATCTTTTTTTAAATAAAGTTTACTAAATACAAAGCCCAAAGGCTACTCAAGTTAGAGGATTAACGAATAAGATCAGTAAAATGAAAATAAGAGGACAACAAAAATGTTGAGGATTACCAGGGTTTACGTGGTTATAAACTTAGAAACCCAGGAAAGCATACACCCATGAAGAAATAAGTCAGTAATGAGAGTGATTCAAATCTATGGGATTACCAAGACAGGCCTTGGTTGCAAACTCTGTGACAATGATAGCGTTCGTACAGCAAGTTAAACCGTCGTGAAAAAGTTAAATACTTTGTAGAGATACGAATGCTGGAGCAATTTGAAGCGAGCGAGATTTGTTGTGAACGATGACCCGGTTTGATTTAATACATTTTCTACGTTTAATAAATCATTTTCAGGTTATTTAAGCCAGAAAATAATAAGAATTTAGTGTCGTAAGTCTTTCTAATTAAATTATAGCTGGGGGAGAAAAGGTGGATTTATACCGTTCCCAATGGAATTGAAATTGGAACTAGACTCTACGATTAAAAATTCCAAGCCATTAGCCATTTTACAACACGCACATACATACGGAACGCAGAAATCGGGGAGCCGAGTTCGAATTCCAGCTGAATTCATTGCCTTCACTTACGCGAAAATACCCCTGGGAAAGGTATTAATCCGTCTATTCCTTCCAGTTATGGGTTAAATAACAGGACAGATTGGGTTCTATAGCCTTGGTCGGCAACCAGTCTACTGCAGAAAGCAATGGCAACCTACTGCGGGATAATCTTCTGCCCAGTCAGTCATGTCTCTTTCGAGACATGATCGCCCAAGCGTGTATCACGTGTGGCACTTAACTGACTGACATACAAGCTTATCGTATCTAGTATTGGCAAACATTTCGGTATTGACCAGGCTTAATGTGGCTTAACTTGGTTGATTGTACGAGATCCAGTGTTTTAATGTAATATGGCAGCAAGCCCCGGTAACAGGTGAGAATATAATTGGCAGAACATATGTAAAAGGAGTGTGTCATTAATAAAAAGATTAAAAACAAGGAAACTTAAAATGAGAAAAAATAATTGAAATTACAGGGAAATATAATAAGCAAAATGGGCCTAGAGAATGTAACACTCACTAGAAGTATTAAAGTTCAGGAGCAGGAGGGGAAAACAAGTAATCTACTTAAGGATCCTGAATGATCCAAAGACAAAGAAGGAGTATAAAGAATCAAAAGTTACTTGGATAAACACACGTCACATTACTGCGGATAGACATGTCCGCCAATATTCTGGATTAATTTGGCGCATATAGGAAAACACATTTAGTATTTAGGTTCCAAATTCAAAGAAATTATTTTTAAAATTTTCTTCAACATCTTGAATAAAAATTTAAGAGAGTTTTATAAAGGGAACGTGATAATATTTTTAAAGGTACATAGACCAATACGATAGAAATACATTTTTAATGCGATGTCCCTTCATGGCATGGCCACCTTATATCAGTCAAGTAAGTTATACGCTGTTTACCTCTGTTTCACCTTCCCTTTTTCTTAGCAGTTAGTATCAGGTTCTCCATGCTCTCTTCCTCAGCCTTCTTAAATGTAAAGGTGGATTCATTAGTACTCTTACTGAGTTTCTTGTATAACCGAACATCTGCCTACTTCCACCGAACGCCCATAGCCCAGGGGTAGAGTCGCCGACTGACGCCATTTCGGTGGGGTTTCAATCCTGGGTAAAAAAGCAATCGGAGTCTAACCGTACTGATGAGTGTGATACGGCGAAACAGATCTGTCTGCACAAGACAATATGTATATATATATATATACATATATATGTGTGTGTGTGTAAGCATAGGTATAATTATAACACTTAGTTAATGTACCAGTAATCGTTTTGGACAAATTTCATAGTTGGAATTTTTATATATTACAAGCAGATCTGAAGATGGCCATTTCGAAACAACTTTTGAATTTCAGATTTTGTAAATAAACAATCTCTATACATTTGACATCATTATACATTATGCCTCACTTAAAAATTTTAAGTACTTAAAGAGTTAAATCGATTAGAATGACGAGTCAATTAAGAGAAATTATAAAGAGAAGTTGATTTTACAAGTTGCTACTTCGAACAGGTGGAATAAGGAAAATGTCTTGTCTAAATTCATAATGATAATTTTTGTTTAAAAACTGTACGTTTTTCTAGAACTTATATTTAAACAGTCGTAAATAAATTTACATCATTTTTTTAAATATCGTATATTATTAGAGTATATCTATAATTCTAAAATCATGAACTATATATATATATATATATATATATATAGATAGATAGATAGATAGATAGATAGATAGATAGATATGTGGCCATTAATAGATTTAAGTCTATAGGTATGTATAAATCGCATTTGTATATACATGTACATATGTGGTTGTGTTCGCATGTGTGTATGTAGATATAAGTGAGTGTACATGGGTGTGTTAATTTGTGGGGAGTTACGCATACATACGTATAAATAGAATTGGGAGTGGGCGTTTAATGACTTGGTGGTCAACATCTTCGCGACTGGTCTGCATACCCCTAACTCAGATGAGCCAATGTCTGTTCTTAATCTTGTTATTTATTTTTTCTTCAGTTAAAAGATATGCATATTCCGGTAAATATTTTTACCAAATAGAACAAATATTTTGTGCTCTGATGAAATGAGCTAATTTAACTCATTAAGATGAATTATAATTTATAACCAATTTAAATGACGTGTTGACCTTTCCTTTATATATATATATACACGAATTACAAACCGAAACTTAAGAAAACATGGCCCAGTAGACATAGACGAAGACCAGAACGTAGAACTGCTGAAATGTCTTACAAATGAAAACAAAGATGAAGACAATAGTGCGAATAATGTAAATAGTGTAATTACTACCTCATCTCAGAAATATAAACGAATATATACAGATGAAGAGACCCAATTAGCTTAGGATACAGGGTTCTCCGGTACTAACTTTTTTAATAATTGCTCAATAAAACATAGATTGTAGAGAATAATATAATTATAATTAAATTCGTATTTTATTTAAATTGAATTTAATTTAATTTACAACTCGGAAATTTCTATATCCCGAACTTACATCTTTTATCTCGTCGTCAGGCAATGTTTAACTTACTTTGGTGAAAATAATTTACATTTGAAGACTGAAAATAATACTAGACAGTTCACAATACAAACCATCACATTATTTTAGATACATTGATGATATTTTCTTAATATGGACTCATGGATTAGAAAAATTAAAAAACTTCTTTACTTTCTGCAATAACTTCCACAATACAATCAAATTTACCATGGAGTACTCATACACATCCGTCCCTTTCTTAGACATCATGGTAAAATTAAATAAACATACACTTTCCACCAGTCTATACAACAAACCCACAAAGCAACATAAATTCCTACACTTTAACAGCTGTCATCCCCTCAAATTAAAAAAAATCTATCGTATACAGCTCATTTATTAGAATAAAACGCATTTGCTCAGACCATCCAGATTTTCTAAACAACATTAACAACCTAACAAAACAGTTTCTAAAATGTAAATATCCAATAAAAATAATAAAGGAAGCACTACATAAAACCATCCACATAGATCGTAGCACACTTCTCACATACGAAAAACGAAAAGATAACAACCGAATTCCCATGGTTTTTAACCATAATCAATATTCCTACACACTTATCAAAAATTTAAAAAATGATTACAGGAACCTCCAATCAAACAAAAACATCAAAGACATTTTCGATAAACCACCCATAAATGCAAAGAAACAAACACCCAACCTATCAACTATCCTCACTTCTAACAAATATTTAAATAATACAAACCTATCAGGGAATTTAAAATGTGGAAAGCCTCGCTGTTTAATTTGTAAACATTTAATAACAGACAAAACATTCTCTGTACCCAACACCAAAATAAAATTACACCCACCAAACCTTACTTGTGATAGCAAAAACATCATATACTTTATCTTCTGCTCAATTTGCCCAAACAGTGGATATATCGGCGAATCCGGTAATAGCTTTAGATTTCGCTTCAATAATCACAAACTAAATATACGACAAAAAATGTATACTCCCCAATTGCAGCCCATTTTAATCAACCTGATCATACTTTAGAAAATTGGCAAATGTTTACTAATAGACTCCAATTTTAGTTCTACATACACACGCAGAAAGAAAGAAAAATACTGGATTTTAAAATTAAATACACACAAGCTAGGGTTAAATAGGGACTTAGGTGTGTTGAATCTTTACAAATATTTCAATAGGTAAAAAATTTTTTCAGATATTCCAAGAAATTTTTATCTAAAACAAACAGACTTTCTCTACGGACGTGCCGCATGTTGTGAACAAACACACCACGTGATGTAAACAAAAAATATTCGAACGCTATCGTGAAATACGTTTCTAATTCAAATTTAAAAATCACTTGTTTCTGATGAAGGACCGAGTACGGTCTGAAATATAAAATATAATAAAAATAAACAAATACTGTTCAAAAAAAGTACATTTTTAAATTCAAAACTTTTTATTAATATTCTTTCCTATACATATTAAGACAGTATACGTGGATGATCATTACTATATATATATATATATATATATATATATATATATGTATTATTATTATTATTATTATTATTATTATTATTTCAGAGAACATTTCTTAACAATTCCTCATATACTTTTAACCCATATCGATCCAAAATACAATTAATTAATATTATTTTATCATAATACAAAATAAAGTAAAGAATATATATTAGTCAATCAACATGCTTATATGAATAATTATCAACTATATTCTAAGGTAAACATTTTGCAATGTTTAGTATGACAGCAAATTCACTGCGTTTATTTAATAGTTCCTTATTATTAAAAAAAAAAATATTGTATAGTTTTTCGTATAGCCACAAGAGACATGGATGATTTAAAGACTTACATGTTCTGTTTTTCTTTTTAAATTTTCCATTTAAATTTCTCATGCGTATTTCGGAGGAGGATATTCACTTTCCCTTGCCACGATTTCGACATTTTATTCTTTTTTTCTATTTATTATTTTCCGATTATTTTCCCATAGAGAACGTATTCACTTTAACATTTTAGAACTTTACATTTGTTCTTAATGTGCTAGAAAATCCGAAATAATACTTTAATATCGTTTCTAAGAACGCAGCGCGTATTCCCTTACAATTGTCACCTACCCGTAATTGACGCATCACCAACCTAGATAGTACACAGAGAACACGGTTTCCATTGGTGTGTACTTACGGCAATTGAGCGTCTTTTCTTGTTAATTGCATGTTATCCTTATTTATGAAGATTTCATTGGCACAGTGCCCGGGCTCAGAATTAGGACGAGATCAGGGATATTAGCATTCTGGAATCAACGAAGAGGAGAAGGTATGGGATGGAATTGGCGATGAATTTTTATTAGTGTTCACTGGATAACGACATACGAGAAATCTTTGTAGATGGAACCGCCCGGAAATTATCGCTTTCAAACCTGAAGAGATAATGTATTTCAGGCGTATTCCAAAAATAAGACATAACTGATCTATTATTGTCTTGTTTTATGCTTGTGATAGGCGAACGGGTGATTTCTGCGCCAGTTGGGGCGACCGAAATCACTCCGACGAGAGTAATTTCAATGGCTATAGACAAGGCAGGTTCTCATCAAGAGAAACAAATGGCACAATACTCTTCTCTTTTCTATTTTCCCGTCTTAATTCTAATGCCTTCCACATATTGCTAATATACTAAACACACATCCATACCGCCCCACACACTCACCCCATATATATATATATATATATATATATATATAATCTGGAGAAGTTTGTCACTTAGCTGACCAATGTATTTCTCTCATGCTAACATTAAAATTTTGTAAATACATTGTTGTAATGCATTCAACCCTTCAGATTTTTATCGGTAGAAGAAATATGTAAAATGTTTAAAATTTGATGTCTAAACTGACCATATATTTATTTTTGATGTTATTTTTAAGTTTTTAATTTCTTTAGATCACCTGAATATTTTACATAAGTGACTAATTGTACCGAGGAGTTGGGTTAGGATTTTGTATAGAGAGACACGATACGTCTCATTATTATGTTCGGTTTGAGTGATTTTGTTAGTCCGTACCGTGTGGGTGTTTTTGGATAGTGTTCAGGGTGTTTTACCTTGGAAGTGGCTTCATTTGTTAGTTCTTTTATGTTATTTATGAGTGTTTGTATCTCTTTTGTGACGTAGTTATCTTAGATGTTGTCGTTGTTCATGCTCTTATTTTTTGGTGGTAAACATATTTCCCAACGTTTAAAATTCCCCGGTCTTTATCGGAAGAACATATGGGGATGTTTTTATTGTTTTGCCGATGTTATTAAGGATTTTATACATCTGCGAGGGAATGAGATGTCTTTCTTTTTTTTTTAAGTGTGGCTCTTTAATGTATTGTAATATATTACTTTGAACAGTAGAATTAATTGACAGATACATCCAGACGTAGGTAAGGTCAGCAAAAGGGCCAATCAGCTTGAAAGGTGATAGCCTAACAAGTATGTAATTGCACAGTACATCTGGCCGTAGGTAACATCAACAAAAGTCGCAAACTGTTTGAAAAGCGATGACCCAAACGATAAAGGTGAGCAAAGAACAAGGGTAGTTGACAGATGTATCCCGCTATAGATGATGTCAACAGAGTGCAACGAAAAACACAAGCACCGCGCAGAAATTTTAAGACGGTATCAACCTCTAGGAGTTTAAATGCAAGATCAATACTCATCTCTTAACCACTTGACCCTAGTTCTTTTTTCATCAACCTGCATATCATTTCTTTTCTCTACCTCTGCAACTGTTATCACACCTGTATTCCCTTCCTTCATTTACTCCTTTCTAACTGGTTCGTCTCTCTCTTCCCTCTCTTGTATCTTATTGTTTTACTCTTATATAGCCCCTTGCACGTCAGTGGCGCTACCACCTTGCTCGCGGTGATATGATTAATATATATATATAATTTTTGTCTGAAGATACAGAGCCTAGCTAATGACTCCCGACAGTTCCTTCGAACTCCTTCTGGCTACTTCTCTGCTACGCACAACAGTCACCGTAGAAGAAGAAAAATATACGACTCTATTTTTATAAATGCATGTTCCTCGCTATTTGTCTAGATGTGGCGTAATATACAGCAATATCCTTTGGTGAAACCAGACTCGTAATGGTGCTGGTTTTTCATTATATAATCTGATGGTAATTTTTTACTGAATCTGAGGGGTTCTAGTTGTGCCCAATGTTTGAATTCGGATAGGTTTGTTATTATGTAATTTTGCCAGCCATCTAAATTTCGCTTTTGTGAAGTAAAGTATTTAGTGTATTTTACAAAATACGAATTTTTTTCTTGTTGCTAATGCTGGCTGAATTTCTAATTTTACTCCGTTCGTGTTGGTGGGGAGCACTTCTTGCTATATACAGCTTTTAGTAAAGTGTTGCTTTTTTTTCTCTTAATTCCTGTGTTGAGAATTCCAAGAATTCGTGGGCATAAAGATGAAAAACATAGTTTGAAGTTTTAACGAGTTTTTTGAACATTGGGGAGTAACTTTTACTCAGTAAAGTTTTTGAGAAAGATTTTTTATGTTCGTGTCGAAATGAGCTGACATTAGTAAATGTTTGTATTTTCTAACTAACGGCTTATGTTTGTTGTTTTCTATGTCGAATATTTATAAATATTCTCAAATCGAGTATATCTGCTGAGGAAAAATTGATTAAATCAGTAAGAAGAAAAAAACTGTACAGAGCCGACTTGTTTTGTTCTCGGAGGTATTTTATCAAATCAATGTATGATTTATGATGCGGCACACACACACACACACACACACACACACACACACACACACATACATACACACACACACACATATATATATATATATATACAGAGGCGAGAGTGTCATTAATTTATGAAGGTTTGTAAATTTGAGAATGTTCATCATTGTTCATCAGATGGTGGGAAGGTCAATTATATGAGGTGGGTAAAATGTGTTCTAATTCAAAGTCATATTTTCTTCCTTCTCTGAATTGTTATATGATGACGCAAGCTATTTAAAATAACATACACTGTAGTGCAAAAATTGTAGCACTCCGACAAAAAAGACTTATGAAATAGAAATGGTTTCTCAAAAGTGCTTGCGGCCAAGAACATTGTGAAAGAGCTAGCGCATGCATGTATGTGATCTTATGTATATATATATATATATATATATATATATATATATATATATAGTCATCCGCAGACAGGTGTGTTTCGCTCATCAGTACGTTTAGATATCCGATTGCTTTTAGATTAAAATTCGACAGACATCAGCTATCTGACCTATATATATATATATATATATATATATATATATATATATATATAGATATATAGATAGATAGATAGAAATGTAGAGAGAGATACAGAGAGATAGAGTGAATGAAAGTGCGTGTGTGCCTGTGTAAAATTGAAGAAAGCTCAATTTTAATGATTTTTTAAAAATTTTACATGATTTCAAATGACTTAACAGCATGATTCAATCTCTCAACACTCACACACAAACGCGCACACACACACAAAGACAGTAAAATCATGATGAAAATTATTTTTTTCTATATTTGTTAAGTTTTCCTTTATATATATATATATATATATATATATATATATATATATATATATATATGGTTATTTTGATACTTCTTCGGATTTCTGTGCCACTTAATCTGTTATTTCTTACTATCCGATACAAATAGTTACATTCCTGCAATTACTAGATTTTAATGTCCCCAATACATAACTAACAACTTGCGTTGTCTCTTTAGCTTGTAGCCATGCATACTGTATTCTATGATTAATAATTAATTCTTTATCATTGGTTGAAAAATGTATAAACGAAAAAATAGAAGAGATAAAAACGCCAACAAGAAGAGGTGGGATATAAAACTTACAAGAACGTTTACAACATTGACAATGCATTCATTCACAGAAAGCAACAACAGGGGAAACATGCATAATAAGTAAGACAGGGGATGGGACATTGGTGTGAAAAGAGGCGACAAAGACGGGCGTAGATGCAGGGGGCCTTGTATGAAGGTGACGCGTAAGAGAAAGGCTGCGTTCCGAATGCGAAGTGGTAAGGATGTGTATCACTAATTGTTGAAACATTCCAGAGATAATGAGAGAGAAATTGAATCGGAGATGAATTCTCGCGAATCTGATGAATACGTGGGAGATCTCTCCGTGGGGGTCCAGATATCACACAACGCTCCTTGCTCTCTCGCCCAACTCCCTGACGCTTAAAAGTTCATGTGCTGCATCAACCAGCCCACCCTGTATCCCTACTGCCCCCGAACAGTATGGCGTTGGCCTCTCCGTACCATCTGCAAGCTCGACCGGCCACTCATCACCAAGTCATACGCGCCTGACTCCTCTACAAAAGTTCGCTGGTCGTGATGCTGACACAAGTTGGGTGCGGATAGGGCATAGGTCTTGGCGATTGTCGATGCTGGCCTAACACTCCACCAAACTTGGGGTGACAGATACAAATAAGCAAGTAACCTCATGCAAGCCTAATTGCACGCATATACATATATAAGCCGTGATATATTAAACAGCAACTAAAATACAAACATAGTGTTTTATGCATACGCACACACATAAAACACATAGAGACACACACGCACATCAAAATATTGCGTCATATATATATATATATATATATATATATAGATAGATAGATAGATAGATAGATATAGAAAGAGACTGACAGAGTGAGAACAAGTGCGTGTGATTTATGAATAGCTTCTTTGAATGAGCAATTAGAAACCTAATCTCGAATTTCAGTCGAGTTCATTTACTAATTTACGACAAATACTATCTATGATTTAATTAGTAGGGCATATTATGTACGACAAATCGTTTAGTCAAAAGATTACTCTTGAAGAAAAAATGAGAGTTGGTTGAAGACCCTGTAGCAGAAAACATAAATGTGCTCGTCATAGGCAATCCCGAAAATTATTTGGTTCTGCATACATATTTACCACTTTTATGAAATCATATTTATTTATGGATAGTTTTGCTCTCTAGTTGAAAGAACTGATGTACTGAATTCACATACAGAAGTCGACAGAATAGTTCAGTATACATATATATATATATATATATATATATATATATATATATATATATATATATGATGATGATGATGACGTGATGATAAGGATGTGACTGGTATTGCTGAACCCTGAGTAGCAGATATATGGTTATGATTTCGTTCTTTCAGATATGTTTTTTCTGCACATTCAGAAATTTATTTGTGCATTCAGCACTTTTTTGAACAAGTGATGTTGCTCTAACCACCATCTCTTTGACTGTAGTGCATATATATATATATATATATATATATATATATATATATATATATGAGAGTTAATGTGCTTAGGGACCTACCTTTTTTAGTTATTGCTGAATTTTACTAAACTTTATATCATTTTTATGAAAATAATATGTCAAATGCTCAGTGTACTTAAGAAATGAAAAGGAACACTGTATATTTTGGCTTTGTAGTTTGCCAATGTGCGTTGTGGTATAGTGGATATCGATTCAGAACGGCAAATCTGGAAGCTGTTCGAATTCCAGTTTAATTTCTTGCATTCATTTACACACTAATGTCCTTGGTAAAGGTATTAATCTGTCTCTTCCCTCCAGTTATGGGTTAAATAATTGGACAGATCGGGTTCTATAGACTTGGCTAGCAACCAGTCTACCGCAGAAAGCAATGGCAACCTACTGCGGGTTAATCTTCTGCCCTGTCAGTCATGTCTCTTTTGAGACATAATCGCCGAAAGCGAGTATCCCGTACGGCACTTAACTGACTGAATTTGCAAATAGCGTTTCAGATATATTTCAAATTTTAAACGTCGCCAAATCTTAGTCCACATAATCCGTAATGCCTAAAAAATCGAAATATGAATGTATCACTAGTATCAAAAAACTAAAAAGCATTCCAAACATTCTGACATCATCAGAACATATTAATTTATCTAGTAAGCTCAGCAGACAATTGATGACAATCCCAGAAAAATTATGACTCACTTGCAAATGATTTCTATGTGTCAGAAGAAACAAACAGTTTTCCACGAAGACATGAGATATAAGTCTTATATGATGATAAAATGTCAATTTATGTGAAAAAGAAAAAGAAAAAAAATCACTTAAGCTTGTATAAGACGTAAAGCACGTAAATTAAAGGGACAGATTATGTGATTTTTTTTCTTAGACGAGAAATATTTTAACTAACAGCAAAGATTTAAGAGAAAAAATGACAGATGGTGATGTGTAGATCCTTCTGAAATAGCAACAGTTATTACTGCTTTATTTCAGTCTGGATTCCTGGAATGGGGAATTATCATTTTTAACATTATTTAGATGCGAACAAATTTCCGCATCTTTGTTGCTGTTATCACAACATTTAAGACATTTTTTTTACACGGCCATCATCAGGCCATTGTTGTCGGGTGTAAACTTCGGGGAAATATGGAACTGTGGCCTCTATGTGCATAAGTTGATCTCGTTTCCCTTTGGGTTTCTAGGGCTATCTCGATTGGTTGTTTTTGGGTTTCTAGGGCTATCTCGATTGGTTGTTATTTAGTACTACACTGTATTTTAGTGATAGGTTGCAATCCCTTGGCCGGGCATTTTGTTTTTAATACAGTGAACTCAGTTGATCGTTATAGAAATAAATAGACAAAATAGACAAAATTACAAAATTAATAGACAAAAGTTTTGGCGACTTCTGAGAACCGAGATATTTCTAAATCGCTATGCTCATATTTTAAAGCCTTATTCCTTTTAATTTCTTGAGTAAGTTGAGTATTGGACATATTTTTTACTTAATAAAATGATATAAAGTTTAGAAAAATGCTGCTTATATGTATGTATGTATGTATGTATGTATATATATATATATATATATATATATATATATATTTATATGCAAAATTATACTTTAGAATTTGTTTAAATTACAGTCTACTACAAAGTGTACATTTTGTTTCGACATTGAAAGAACAATGTCTCATCAGGTAGTAAACGCCAAAGCGTTTAAAACCTGAGACAATGTCTTTTCAATGTCGAAACAAATGTACTCTTTGTAGTAGATTGTAATTTGAACATGTTCTGAAATGTAATTTAATATAAATATAAATAGCCCTATTTCTGTATAGAGCACTGTTTTAAATGAATGTTTAATTCATTTTTAATATTTTTAATATTTTTTTAGTTCATATCCTGAACAATTTCATATCTTGAACAATTTCGTTCGGCAGCTCTAAGAACCCAACAAAGAGCAAAACTACCCAAAAATAAATATGATTTCATAAAATTCGTACGAGCAGTAACTGAGCAATACAAGATATGATATCACTAAACATGGATGGTGGGACAAGAATAACCTAGCCCCGTAGATACAAATTATGGGTTTAGTTAGAAATTGCCTGTGTTCTATCCAGATTATGAAGGCCGCAGTTCACAATGACCGAAACTTTGTCATAACAACAGCAAAGATTAGTACAATAGTTTACGTGTAAATAATATAAATTATTAATGGCGGAGGTTTTTCCATGAGGACAACGTTGTTTTGTTTATAAAGACAAACCACATATCTCTTTACGAATTTCCCAACACAATCATTCTAATTTCCCAGTATGTTACTTGGCATCAGATAAAACCGAATTTCGTAGCTAGTTTACTCATTACTGTCGTCTTCACTATTGTTATACTTACCATACAAATTTGAATCTAACAAATAACACTTGTCAAACAAAACATTGAATAATCTATTTAAAGTAAGCCTCACAGATTTCATTATCTTTTTCTAAGCGAAGCAAAATTTAAGATCTACAAATATGAAAAAAATTCAATTAGTTTTGATCGTAAGTAAATTCATGTACTTGTAAAATCTCCCACGTCCAGATAGCAAAGGCATACATTCCATGTATATTCCTTTCAAAACAACTTCATGCACCCATATAATCCATTCTACACATGTTCATGTCTGCTAACGCGACGATTTGCTAACAATGTTCTTGGCCCAATTTTCTCCATTTGGAGACACCCTTTGTCTCCCCGCACCAACTGCCTATGTCGCAAAACCCCATTTTCTCCCAAAACCTATTTTCTATTCATCTATTCTTCTTTACAGCGCCGGCAACAACGGCAACAGTGACAATAACTGCAAGAGCATTGGCGGCCTCAGTATGGTTTGGGAAAGACGAGTCGCTAATATTAGTATTCTGGTCACACCAAAGTCATGTCTGACTCGAAGTGACATTTTGCATGGCGGAGACAATACCGTTGTTCTCTAGTGTCAAGAAATTATGAGCGAACGATAAGGTAAGCGAAATATGGCGGAGGTGTACAGAAGATAAATTGAGTTTACCAACGGAAAAAAAACGATCGAATATTTATTGGTTATAAAAATAATATTAATAAATATTATTATTATTATTAGTAGTAGTATTAGTAGTAGTAGTATTAATATTATTATTTCTACTGGGTAGAAATTTTGGAGGATCATGAGGCTGTGTATCGAGAGGTTTATTTTTCTTCAGCTTGAATGATCTTATACCAAAGGTGTCTTGACCAAGGCGGTTTGGCAATAATATTTATATATATTAGAGCCTCCTTTATCGGGATTGTTCTGCTGGTCAGTTTCACCTAAACTGAAGTAATTTCTATCCCTCTGACATAGATGGAAGTTTCTTCGCTGGTTTTACGAAAATTTCTCACCAAACCGAGCTCATTTGGCTACGATGCATGTGCATATTGTATTCTTATCATATTGGTGGATATACAGTGGATGAAAAAAAAGAAACATTTTGAAATTTGAAGCAAACTTATTTCAATATGGGGTAGAACCACCATTGGCTGGAATTACAACTTGAATACTGCGTGGGATCTAATCGTAGAAAGTTGAATTGTTTCCAAATAATTTTTGTCCATTCATCAGCCTCATTTTCTGATTCTTTTAAGGATGATGGTAGAGGATATCGACTCTTTACTTATTTTTCTGGAATGAACCATAAATATACAGTAATGTTGATATCTGTGAACTGTGGCCAGATAAGATATTCTCTTTCACCTTGAGTGCTTCTCGTGCTATTCAGCGACAACTTTAGCATTATGAATTAGGGCATTATCATCCTAACAGATAGGACTTTCCTACGGTAACAGTTCGTGAACTATAGGATAAATTTGATTTATTAAAATTCTTAAAAAGCACTGACTTTTGATTTTAATAAACCTATTTAAATAACTAGCATATATCCGGGCGTTGCTCGGGTGTAATGAAAGCTTTAAAACTAGTCAATGGTCCTGGAGCTCAGACTCATCCTAAAGAATATTTGTGTGAAGTTTGGTGAGAATGGGATAAAAATTGTGGATTTGTATAAAGGATATAGAGACAGATAAACAGACACACACACAAACATATTGCCTTTTATATATATTATTATAGATTTTCTGCACTCTTGTAAGAACTGCAACCTTGAAACTTCTGAATATTGTTTCTTATGTCTTTGTCTATGAGTGTATCAAATGTGATTAAAATCGGACCACTCCTTCTATAACCAGACGCTTATAGTACAACTGTGTAAATTTTGAAGAAAAGCTGTTCAGCCGTTTCAGAGTCTATAGGTAACGGACGGACACACACACACACACACACACACACACACACACACACACACACACACACACACAAAGTTCTATTTATAAATAAGTTTAGATATCTATATGTTTTCATTTATTAAAACAAAAGGAGTATTTTTAATATTAAATCAACAGACATAAAAATAGACAAGCTTTTGACAGTTTAATCAAATTTTCCAAATTATGTTATTATAGTACTAGGTGTTTCCCTTATTTTGTCCCTGTATCTGTCCTCTATATTTGTTGAAGTGTTTCACTTTCACTTAATAATAATAATAATAATAATAATAATAATAATAATAATAATAAAGTGATCTTGGATATTCGATGTTGTGGTCCCAGGTGATGTCTTAATACACCGAATGAAATAAAAAATCCGTACATATATAATACAGACTTGCAAGGGAACTAATAAATTGCGCATCCATAATTAATGGACGACCTGGAAAAAGCTCTAAATACATTTGTAAAAGGTTATTTAGAGTCGAAGATCTGAAGAAGAATCGACAAAGTTCTGAGAAGGTCAAGAATTTTCTGAAGGGTGTTGTACTATTAATGAAACATTCGAGACCATGCAAACATGTAAGCAAAATCTTTTTTCCATTAAGACTATACATTTAAACGAGAAGAATAAATTTGTGCCTCCAGGTCGTAGATATGGCAATATCAACTAAACACATTTTCAAAATAAAAACAAAACGATTCGAATGTTCCCGAAACGATAAATTGGGAAATTTTCAATGATATAAAAAATGATGGCATATAAGTAGGTATGGATGCCAAACTATTAGGCTAATAGTATATACGTAAATAGATGAGCAGAGGTCAAGCTGATGTAGGCCTTTCAGTATCTTGTATACTTAAGAGCAGAACTGCTAGGTAAGCGTGACTTATTTAGGCAAAGATATTAGAATAGGGTGAATGTGCGTTGTGGATATCGGCTCGGAACGAGAGATCAGGAAGCCGAGTTCGAATTCCAGTTGAATTCATTGCATTCACTTACGCGCAAATACCATTGGAAAATGTTTCAATCCGTCTCTTCCTTCCAGTTATGGGTTTAAATAACAGGACAGATTTGTTTCTATAGGCTTGGCTGGCAACCAGTCTACCGCAGAAAGCAATGGCAACCTACTGCGGGATAATTTTCTGCCCAGTCAGACATGTCTCTTTCGAGACACGATCGCCCAAGCGTGTTTCACGTATAGCACTTAACTGACCGACTGACTATTAGAATAATACAGAACTTTACTTAAGAGCACACCATCCATCTGCTTATGGACAGAAAACGAAGCCAGTAAATACACAATATAGAATGTATGTGCTGTCTTCTCAGCAGACTATTCAAATTCTACAATTTTACAGTGAAGCAATATTAAAAAAAGAAACAGAATACTTACCAGGCTGATTGTTGGCGGCTAGTAACAATATTTAATATGTAGATGAAATAGTGTTGATAGCAACCACAGAAAGAAAACTGCAGAAACTTCTGCAGGAGATGGTAACGGAAAGCGAAAAGAAGAAACTGAACTGTAAGAAGAAAAAAACGTATCATTGCCAGCAGAAAGAATAGCCCAACATCCGATTTAAAAATTAGAGACACTGCAATCAAGCAATAACACATAAATGTTTAGGAAATATTTTAATTAACAGAATATAGAATATTCTACAAGAAAAATCAGCTAGAGTATTGGGGTATCGAAAGTTACCTCTTAAATGCTAAGCTTGGTATATCAAAACAAGAAAATTACGTAAGAAACAAAGAAAAAAGAAATGAATTATGCAATATCGGTCATCCAATATGGTAGTGAATGTTGGACAATCTTCACACATTTGATGAAGAGACCTGGGATAATAGAAAGCAATAGCATTTCTTATACTTTTTAAAGAGAAAAGTTGATAATTCGGGAGCAAACATCTTAATAAATATTACAGGATAACCATTAGTTCTACATGGTTCTACAGAAGGATGGTCAGTATATCCTAGACTGATCAGGTGAGGTTAATGTTCTCTAAAAAATTAGAAGCAAAAAGCATTTATTTAGAATAAGTCAGAGAGACAATTCTAATTTCCAGCATTAAATAATAACGAAGGAAGCTTATATATTTAAGGGAGATATTGAAGGCAGGAGAGTGAGTGGAAAGCATCGCATAACATATACAACAACTTGTGCAAATGTTTGGAAGAGCTTGGACAAGGAAAGGTAGCAAATATACAAACGACAAAGAACAGGAAATGTTGAAGAGCCATTCTCTCCTACGTCCTGAAGAGTCGTGACACATTGGATGAGAAGTGCGCAGCTCATCATCATAAAAACCTAGAGAAGGAAGAAAAGGAGAAAATATAACAGATTTTTTTCTAACACGGGTAGACCAAACTGCGTGGATTAAAAATAATAGCTGAACAAGGAGTTACAATGAAGATGACAGACCTGGCGACGTCGGTTGTAGTGGCAGAGATTGTACAAATGTTGTAGGGAGCCCTATGAAAGAAAGATTACCCGCCTATCAAATGATCTAAAAGGCTCGGACATACGCAGAATGCTTTTTATTTGATGAAACGCGGTGTGTGAGTAAACAGCACCGATTTTTAATGATACGTTTTGAATCATATAGCAATAAATCGAGGTATAAAATTAAACCAATACAATTTTCTCTAAGAAAATATTTAATTAGTTTCTCTAAACACAGACAGAATTATGCAATCTAAATAATAATAATAAAAAACAACACTGGTATAAACATCACCCAGCACCGGTTACAGAAATAGAAGATGTCACCATTCTGTGGGATTACACCATCTACACAGATAGAAAAATTGAAGCAAATAGGCCGGACAATATTGTTAAAATCCAGAAAGAAAAAAAGTTGCCCTCAATTTGACATCTTTGAACTGATCACACTTTCTGTCAAGACAAGAATAAATGACCGAGTCATCAGAATATATACAAAATTGAGAACTGGTGACATCTAGAATGTCATTAATACTAATCAAAAACAGCTTAAAATCAAGCATGAAGTCATGGAGAAACCTGCATTATTACGAAAGATTTTAGAAGAGTAGTCGCTCAAGATTTTATTTTGCAATTTGATAAGAAAGATTGAATCATTTTAAAAATGTATCCGAACACGCCATAACTTTTCAATTTCTGAAGATGACCTGTATGTCATACCCTACCAAATGTTTTCAAGATGCCAATAGCTACAAGCCGAGTTTTACAATTATCAAGAGCTTAATAAACTCTTTCCCCGATTATCGTCAGTCCATCAGCAGTTGACCTGGAGAAACGAAACCATATTCCTTGTCAATAAAAAGGCCCTTATATGTGAGATGCTTAGCAAATTAAGAATTAATTAGGACCTCAAGATGTTTCGCCAAAAGAAGAACACAGCCACTAGGCTGATAGTTGGAAAGATTGGACGGTTCACTAGAATTGATAAAAACTGAAAAAACCGACGAGGAATACCAGCAGGCATAAAGACAGGCGGCAGCAACGCATTTCTTATATTTTTTAAAGAAAAAAGTTGATAATTCGGGAGCAAACATCTTAATGACTATTACAGGATAAACCATTAGTTCCACATGTTTTGTAGTGCTCCAGTTAAGAAATGATAGCAGAAACCATAGAAGGATTTATACTCATATTATTCAAGGGAGATTCAGTTTCAAGTCGCAAGGATACGCCCGATGAACCAATGGTAGAGTTAATGAAGAATTTACGAGCGAAGTATTCAGCTTCATCAGCAAAATTTGTTAACATCTCAATTTGGTTGGAGAGAAGTAGATCAGAATACCTAATTTTATCGTATTCCATATTACAGAGCTGCAGTAATTACGAAAGTGAAAGTGTTACATATCCATTACTCGCAGCCCCCAATCTGGTTCTATAATTTAAAAAAATAAGAAAGCGGAAAACTAAGAAAATGAAGAATTAAAACTAGTTTAGAAGATTTTATCTTAATTTTATTCTAATGTAAATCGCTAATTAATACTCTTAGGGAAAATAGTGATTTCAATTGCTAAAATTAATATTAATGAGAGAACAATGGCGTTAAAAGAAAATAAAACAAAATCCAACCTTCCACTACTGTTTTAACAAAAAAATGAGTTTCTAAATTTTATAAATACATAAACGCATGTGTCTCAGAGTAGTAACAGAAATTAACTAAGATTAAGATTAAGATTAAGATTAAGATTAAGATTAAGAAATTAACTAAGATTTGGGCAAATGACTTGCGTAAGATCATGTAAATGACGATCATCTATCAAAGACAATAAAGTACAAAATCTTCAGATATTTAAAAATTCATATCAATTATTCCATCAAATACAGTAGACAAGCTCGGGTAGATAAAAATCAGTAAAAAAGATTTGAGGCTTCTTGTGGACATTGTTATAGAAGAAGGCCACATACAGTATGAAAATAAAGATCCGTATGCGAAAAGCAAAAAAACAAAAACAAAAACAAAAACAAAAAAAAAACATTTAAATGATGTCAACATAAGATGGAAAGGATCAATATAAAAATAACTTCTTACTGTATGTATATATTATTTAATAAAACATGTTTGAATTAAGGTTCTTAAAATGCATTTTCCTGTTCTTTTTCTTCTTCTATGTGCTTTGTCTTTTCATGACTTAGGCGATCATAGCCTTCCACGTCTCCCTATCACTGATGGCTCTTAGCACGTTTTCTCCTGTAACGTCTCGCAGCTCCCGTCCTGTCATCCACCTGGTCAGGCCCTTCAAATATGTTATCCGCTGCTTTCCCCTGTCTCTTTTTCTCTCTATCTGTCCTGTTAGTATTAGGTTCTCTAAGCTCTTCTTCCTCATTGTATGTCCAAGGTACTTCAGTTGTCTCTTCCTGATGCTCAATATAAATTTTCTTTTCATTTCTATTCTTTCCAACACATTGTCATTGATCACATCCTAGGTCCACGATATCCGCAGTATCCTTTTGTAGAACCACATTTCAGCTGCTCTAAGTTTTCCTTTCATCTTTGTTAATATTGTTCAACATTCACGGCCATATTAAAGAACTGACATCACATAGCAATCTAGTACTCTCTTCTTTGTTTCTAGTGAAAGTTTCCTGCGTCTTAATATTATACTCATCTTCTGGAACGCGTCCTTAGCCATGCAAATTCGCCTTTGGATCTGTACTGCACTTTCCGTCTTCGGTTAGAACACTTCACTCCACCCAAACCTCGCTCGGCCATCTAATCGTTGAAACCCATCATATACATTACGGGCTGCTTTTTCCTATCTCTCTTTCCCTCTTGCTGACTTGTGATTTTTAGGTTCTCTAAGCCCTTCTTCTTCATTACACATCTCAGAAACTTCAGCTGTTTTTTTCTTGATGCTAAGTATTAGTTTTTTTCGTTTCCATAGTATACAAACCTCATCGTTACTCACATAATCGGTCCATGGTATTCTAGGCATCCTTCTTTTGAACCACATTTAGGTTGCTTCAAATCTTTTCTTCATCTTTCAGATTTGGACAATAAACTGCCGTAGTGAAAAACAGACATCACGAAACATGCCATTAATTTATTTGTTTTCAGTTAAACATTTTTCTTCCCAGTATTCTACTGAGTTTCCGGAATGCATTCTTGAACATGAAAATTCGCATTCTCCATCTTTTTTTAACACATCTCTGGTACTTAAATATTTTGTATCTACTTGATTTTAACATACCCTGTCCGTAGTTGGCATTTTGAGCTCCTTTTTTCACTGATGACGTTCGCATTGATTTTATTTCTAGTTTATTTGTAGTCTTTTCTTTCCGCTTTCCTCTAATACAATCTATACTGCGCTTCAATACATAATGTGTAGGTACCACAGTGAAGAGTTCATCCGAAGAATTACTATATAAATATTTATAAAAAAGCACAGGGGAGGTATATTATGGTGGTAGGATAGTGACTGAAGACGAGAAGCCTGGTTAGAAGTTATAACATTGCAGATTCTTGTTTATTAATAATCGTTAATATATCGCAGGATTTTAAAACGAATCAGTTGAAGCCGCCAGTTATTGTGATCTTACTAAAATTCTTCGCAACTAATTCTTTCATCTCATTTTTAGGAAATTTCAATTTACTTTTTCCTGTCAGTCCTGTTCTAAAACTCATTACGAGAATCCATTGCAATGTTGCTGCTTTTAACTGTCGGATTTGACTTGAGGGCGATGTCTTACATTCCCTGTTTGCCACAATACACTTTTGTTATAGCTCTCTTCCGAGCGCTGTTTTTGTGTAGATAGCTTTCTAATCAGGAGGGAAACCTGTGAGGAAAATCTTTGTTTTTCATGACATATATTTTCCTCCTACTCTTCCCAAATTCGGATTGGGAAGAGTTAGAATCGTTCAGATTCGTTCGGTTGCTAAAAACCCAACCGTGTTAGCAAAAATGTGAACAAATTTGATATTTTCTGTTATGTATGTAAACTTTTTCCTTCTATTTCTCTTTGACGCTTTAAATTGACTCTTTGGATCCATTTCTAGTGGATTTTACCTTCCATTTCCACAAAGACAGACACACATACACGTATTATATATATATATATATATATATATATATATATATATATATATATATATATATATATATGGATGCGTGTGTTGAGTTCATGTGGGTTTTTTTTCTCCGTTTCTTTCTTTCCTTCCATTTGTTCTTCTTTTTAATACTTGGTTTCCTGATATTCAAATATTTTTTTAAATTCATTTTTAAGTATTTTTGGCAAATTAGGTTATTGCTTTAATCTTTCATCTGTTCATAATAATATATAATAATAACGATATAACGATATTTTCATACAGAATTCTAAAAGTTCCAGATGGTTTCATTATATTTTATTTTGACATGTATACTTGCTTCTTTATATTTTAGAGATATTTCTGAATCCAGGCTGATTTTAATTTGAGATCAAGTGCGTAGAACAGTAAATCAGATTCGAACAGATTGTAGTCGTTATGAGATGTAAGCAGAAGATATTTGATATATAAAACCTAACAAAATCATTTATCAAGTTAACCTTTTTTTTTGGTGGTTAACCAAGATGTCTAGAACTAACTTTTCAGCAGAATTGTTCTGCTAACTCAGCTTGCTAATTTTTGCCTCGAGATAGAGAGAATAACTTATATTTCCCCGTACTTTTCTATGTTTTTCTCTCACTCTCTTTTCTTTCACTCTCTCTCTCTCTATCTTTCTCTCTCTCTCCCTCTCTCTCTCTCTGTCTCTCTCTCTCTCTCTCTATATATATATATATATATATATATATATATATATATGCATGCAACACACACACAGACACACACACACACATATGTATAAACATATAATATGTTTCCTCTCAGAAAGAAACGGCTAGCAGTGATGTTCACAGATTTGAATATATTTAAATATATCCCGTTTATGTAAATTGTTCTTTATATTTTCGTTATATCATAATACACACACACACGAGCGCGCATATATAACTTACAAAATGTGTTTAAGCATGGAATAGACTGTCACCATTGAGGAGTGACACCAGGGAGTGACATGACCAGTGTCCACTTCTATACTTATATACATTTTATTCCTGATATTTAACCCCTTAACGCTTAAATACATCATACATTAAAACTATATATATATATATATATATATATATATATATATAGTGAAGAACTTTTGGGGAACTACATAAGGTGATTAAACACGTTTATTTTGTCGTTAGCATTTTATCAGTTGTTTATGGAATCTTTGAGACTAGGAAAATAATGCGTATTTTCCTGTAAGAAAATATAAACCGATTGAAAATAGAATCTAAAGATCTAAGACAACAGAAATTGTTATAATATGCACGTGTAAATTGTCCTGGCAAGTCCTTGAAGTTGCAACTTGCTTTTTTGCACAAAATCATTGCTAAGTTCTCTGAGATGTAGTTTGTGATTTGAAGAGGACGATCACTGAATGAGAAATTTAGGCAGCTGAAAATTTCCAGAAAAGTGTGTTTAAACCATCAAATATGTGTTTCTTCTCATGAACGTGATTAATGTGCAAGGAATACGGGAAGATAAAAAATAGACAAGAGATGTGAAGAAAGGTTCAGTGGTCAATTCAAAATTACTAGCCAGGCTAGAGATCACCGAATGCATCTTTAACAGCAAGTTTTCAGTTGATACACATAATAATACAAAAATAAAGAACGTAACCATGTTTGTAGCAGAAAGAAAATTTTACTAGCCAAAACCCTAGTTATATAGGAGTCAAACAGTTAATGAAAAACTAAGTGAATATTTACTTATCACTGAGCTAGGAATTAGGCGCGTAATGTCTTCTGTCACCGAATTAAAAATAACTTACTCAGTTTTATCAAGAAAGTCTGAAATCAAAAGAATATCCCAGAGCAGTGGGATATCTCGATATGTAGAAGTAAAAGATATAACTCTAATGATCCCACATGTGTAGAGGCATCTTGTGTCCATTACGAAAAAAGTGATAATATATTATGTGATATAATCTGAAAATTCTCCGAAAGTAAAATTCTACCAACGCAAGTTGTTTTGGGAAATAGGTGCAATAATATCTTAGATATCATTTAAACCATTCCATGAAACAATGTATTGATTGAATAAAAATTGGTTTTTATCATCTCTCAACATTTCAGTAGAATATGCCGACATCAGTGGAGATATTTCCTCTCGTCACTAATCTTTAACACATCTTTGATCTGGTAGATTTGATTTCTACGGCATGTCAACGTAATTTTGTGGTTATTTAAAGCCAGGAAAAACTTTTAAATTTTATGTCCAGCTAAATTACCTTTACCTGGAAGGTGTAGAGATGAATCTATACCTTTCCAAAAAGTATTTTCGCCTACTTGAATATAACAAATCTACCTGAAATTAGATATTGGCTCTCTGATCTTGAATTCTGAGCCTTTATACATCATACCACTCGCAGATCGTTGCTTACAGCAACTGACATTCTCAATTGGTCACCCGTCTAGGAACTGAGCAGGCTCAAAATTGATCGTAAGAGAATCGGTTTTCCAACATGATAGGTCAGTAATGATCATTTGATAAAGGAATTGGTATCGATGCGCAAATGATTAAGACCCAAACACTTATAAGTAATTCTACAGAAAGAATGCTGATAATACTATGGATGGTACATGGTAAAAAAGACTAAGACGTTAAAAGGAAAATAGGGAAACAAACTTTGAATCAGAGAGAGAGACAGTTAATAATTTTGGAAGGCATAATGAAGCGGGGTCTTGAATAACACACAGGAAATACAGCGAAGAATCTGTAATGTGATTGATACCGACTTGGCTGACCGCCTGCAGTATCTCTCTCACCGGCGTGACGTGGCTTTCCTGTGCCTCTTCTATAAATACTTTCATGGCTTCTGCTCTGACGAACTTAAATCACTGGTGCCCCCTAGATGTGAATTTGCACGAGATACTAGATTGGCAACTAGGTCCCACCCTTTTACAGTGAAACCGATGAAATGTAACCGCAATTTCTACTCCAACAGCTTCTTTCCTCGCACTTCCCGCTTGTTGAATTCCCTACCGCATGCTTGCTTCCCTGACGGCTACAATATATAGAGCAAATATAAGAAAAATTAAGACACGTTATTTCATGGTGAATCGGAAGTGTGGGTCTATTTCAGGCAAACTATCGTCAGCTTCCGTCTTTATTTTACAACAGATTTTACACGAATGAGATTTGCAAAGACCTAAAAAAACGAATAAAAATAAAAATACGAATAAAGATAACGAATAAAAATAACGGTCGATCCCTTTAAAGAGAAAATTTAAGAAAGAAATTAAGAAAAACTTACATTTTCTCTTTTAATGGAGCGACCGTCATTTTTATTCGTTTTCTTTTTAGGTCTTTGTGAATCTCATTCGGGTAAAATCTTTTGTAAAATAAAGACGGAAGCTGATGAAGGTTCGCCTGAAATAGACCTATGCTTCCGATTCACCATGAAATAACGGTCTGTCTTAATTTTTCATATATATATATATATATATATATATATATATATATATATATATATATATATCAACCAAGATCTGCTTACTAGGTCACAGTGCCAGACAAAATCGTTATTATTTACTTATTGCTTATTTCAATGATTTTTCATTCGCACTTGTTTTGTGGTTTAATTTCCTCATTTTCTGATCCCATCCTCCTTTGGTGTATATTTTAAACTACTTTTTATAACTGTTATCATTTACGTCCATTCCTTTCTCTTGTGAATTTGTTTTATTTCATTTCCATTTCATTATTTGCTCACTCTCTTTCACCCTCATAATCTACGAATCATTTCCAACATATTTCACAGAAACTTCTTTCAATCTCTTCTTCCCTGCCTTCCACAACATCCCTCCACATCAATTTTTCCTTTTTTTTTTCACAACGCTATTAATTCTTCTTCTTTATTATTGAGTTCTATTTTCTTTTTTGTACATTTGCACTTACTTCCTTTTTCCGATTATTTTGTTAGCATTTTTTCTTTTTCGATCTCATCTCCGTTTTAATTTCATCATATTCTTCGAAGACTTCTGCTCGTTACCAAATAATATATATATATATATATATATATATATATATATATATAGATATATATGGGACATAACATTTTACTTAATTGTTTCATAATCTATATTTTCTCCTTCTCCTTCGTATTTTCTGTGTTTACCAATTTTGTCTGTACTTTTTGTTAGATTTTTGTATGTCTGTTTCAGATTTCTGTGTTTTTATTTCAGGCATTATTTGTCTGATTCTGTCGACTACAAATATCTATTTTTGTATCTGTTTGTTTCAATAGATTTATTAATATGTCTCTTCAGCCTGATTGAAATAATAGCTTCATTTCTTTCAATATTCATATAATTATTGCTGCTATTAATGTATATTTTTTACCATAGTACCGGAAGATGGCTGCTGACATCTGTGGGGATCGAGCGACAACAGTTCTCTTCAAATTTACTTCTTGATCTTTGGTCAGTCAGTTAGTCAGTTAAGTGCCATACGTGAAACACGCTTGGGCGATCATGTCTCGAAAGAGACATGACTGACTGGGCAGAAGATTATTCCGCAGTAGGTTGCCATAGCTTTCTGCGGTGAACTGGTTGCCAGCCAAGGCTAGAGAACCCAATCTGTCCTGTTATTTAACCCATAACTGGAAAAAAAGACGGATTAATACCTTTCCCAAGGGTATTTTCGCGTAAGTGAATGCAATGAATTCAACTGGAATTCGAACTCGGCTCCCCGATTTCTCGTTCCGAGCCGATATCCGCTTCACCAAAACGCACATCTTTTGGTACATCTTTGGTATTCCTTCCTATTTAACTACTTCTCGTGTCGAAAAGAATTCGTCCGTTTAAAGCTCCAATTATTCCAATAGTTTTGTACATATTCAAACTGTTACCAGCAGTTAAGTATAAAATAATCAAATTATATCATAAATTTTATTTATAAGAAAATTTAAACCCAGTCTTTATTATGACTGAAACTTTAATCGGTATCACACAATGCAAAGGCAGAAAAGCCACTAAAATTACAAGGTGTTACATGGTGAGGAAGAATAAGGAAGAATTACTTCTTCTTCTTCTTCTTCTTCTTCTTCTTCTTCTTCTTCTTCTTCTTCTATGTGCCTTGTGCCTTCAGGACGTATGCGATAATGGCTTTCCACGTCTCCCTATCCCTGGTGGCTCTTAGCATGCCTTCTCCTGTTCTACCATGCAACCCTCGTTCCATCATCCACCTGATTATGTCCTTCAAATATGTTATCCGTTGCCTTCTCCTTGTCTCTTTTCCCTGTATCTGGCCTGTTAGTATCAGGTTTTCCAAGCCCTCTTTCCTCATTGCATGCCCCAGCAACTTCAGCTGTCTCTTCCTGATTATCAGCATTAATTTCTTTTTTTGTTTCCATCATTTCTAGGACCTCATCATTGCTCACATGCTCGATCCATGATATTCGCAGCATCCTTCTGTAGAACCACATTTAAGTTGATTCCAGTTTTTCCTTCATCTTTGATGATATTGTCCAGCATTCACTGTGATATTGAAGAACTGACAACACATAGCAATCCAGTACTCTTTTCCTTGATTATAACGAAATTGCCCTGTTTCTTAATAATTTACTCAACTTCTGGAATGCTTCTTTGCCATGCCAATTCGCCTTCGGATCTCTGTGTCGCATTTTCCGTCTTCTGTTATAACACTTCTCAGGTATTTAAATTTTTGTACCTGCTTATTAATGAGCAGAAAAAGAAAAGAATAATCAGGAAGATCAGTAGACAGCAACTGACACTGCATTTAAATTTTTGCATAAAGTTTACTAGAAAGCAAGCACATTTTTGAAAAAAAAAATCATGAGTTCTGCCCAGGCCTGAATCGATTCTTCTTCTTCTTCTTCTTCTTCTTCTTCTTCTAGAGACAGAAAGAGAAAGAGAAAAAATAGCTAGCAAATGTGACGAGAAATCCAATATACTCATCATGGCACCCAGGTTATTATTGTGTATATCAGAAACTTTACATGACGATCAAATATGAGTCATATGCTTGGAAAAACACAGCGCTGTGCGTCTTCATTTAAAAATACTTTCATGTCTGGTAACCTAGTTCACGCAATCCCTTTTCAATGATTAGTGGTGTTCTTATGTAAGGTATTAAGATCAAATATAGTTCAAATGTGGATTAGAATTAGACATAATCTTGCATTTTGTTGATCTATTAACAACAGTAAATCTATTCTATGCATGTTACCATTCTTGAATGTTTCCTATTATCTTACGAATAGTTTCAGTTCTTCCTACATTTTTCAATTCTTTCGTACACTTCAAAACTGCTTGATATTCTTATTAGTCTTTCACGTGGGCTTATTCCTTTTGTTAAATAGTGAACACAATTTACTGTTTATTTTAATTAATTAATTAATTAATTATAGACACATTTTCTGAGATTGTTATACTATTAACATTATTATCATTTAACACATAATCCTGCTCGTATTATAAATCAATATTTTTATCGTTAGGGCTTGAATGACAGCAAGATCTTTCATGTCATACCTACATTTATTATTGTTTCGCAGACACAAACAGATCAGATGTTTAAATATTCTTAACTCAATATCGTTTATTCGATGGATCTAATGAATGTGTTATGAAAAAGGAACTATGTCCAGTTTCCATTTCCCCATTACAAGAATTAATAATACGTGATATACTTTAATACAATCAGTCAGTTAAAAGCATACATTATACACGTTTGAATGATCATGTCTGACCGAGCAGATTTTCACAAAGTAGTTTGCCATTACATTCTGCGATAGACTGGTTCACAACCAAAGCTATAGAACTAAATCTGTTTTGTTATTTAACCCATACCTAGTGGGAAGAGACAGATTAATACCTTTCCCAATGATATTAGTGCGTAAGAATTCAATGGTTCTTGAATAGGGTTGTTAGAAATTACTTGCATGGCCGAATGAAAACATATTTTGAATCGTATTACCCCGAGCAAGTCGGTAACGCCACTGTTGTGCAGAGTGGGGGTACATAAGAGTAAAAAGTTAGATAGGAGGAGAGTAGAGAAAGAAAAAATCAGTTAAGGATGGGAATACAGGTGTGATGACAGTTGCAATGGTGGAGAGAAAGAAAAAGATAAATAGGGTGGTTTATAAAGAACTCAAGTCAAGCAGTTAAGAGATGGGTATTGACATTGCATTTAAATTCCTGGAGGTTGTAGCCGTCAGGAAGGCAAGAATATCGAAGCGAGTTTCACAGGCGGGAAGTGCGAGAAAAAAGCTGATGGAGTAGAATTGTCGTCTGTATTTGGTTGATCTAACTTTGAATGTGTGTAACCCAGTTGCCAGTACACTTTTCCATGTTTTTCTTTTTAGCTGCATTGTCATAGCCGCTTTTTTATCTCTTAGTTAACTTGCTCTATTCAGTGTTAATTTTTGGAAAACTTCATATTCTTCTCTCCAGAAAAGTCATTTGTTATTTGCTCGCGTTTTCATCGCTTCTTATGTGTTGGCATTAATGCTGGTGCAGTTTTAACAAGTTGCAGTTGGTAGCGATTTCATTTATCTAATAAATTATTCGAGGCGTTTTCCGTTTTATGCAAAATATTTGGTAGTTTTCATTATAAACATCCGGAAAATCTCCTTAAAGATTTATTAATTTTCACAGGTTTCTCACAGAAAACAGTATTGCAATAACATAGACTGGTTTAATATTTCTTCGGTTATATAATAGTGACTTGAAGAAATCAAAATATGGTTCTACAGAACGATGTTGAAGATACTATAAACATAACATGTGAGCAAAGACGAGGTTTTGAAGAAGCTGGACACGAAAAGTAAATTTATACTTAATATCGGGAAACGACTGCTGAAATTTCTGGGACTTGTAGTGAGGAAGGAGTGATTGAAGAAACCGATGATCACGGGGCGGATAGAAGGAAGGAGAAACAAAGGAAAGCAATGCGTTGCATACTCGAGGGACATGAGTTAATGTATGGCAGAGAGGGATTTGAGCGGAATAACAGAAGAAGGGGTCTTAATAGCTACTAGCTATAGAGTGATGTGGAGAGCAATGATTACGTTCTGAATAGATACGTCCCATAGCAGAGGGAGAGAAATTGTTAAAGTGTGTAGTAATTGTCTCTTGGTGACTTTATCAACAATAAGTGCTCATTGGATTTTACGGGGCAGTCAGTCAGTCAGTTAAGTGCCATACGTGATACACGCTTGGGCGATCATGTCTCGAAACACACATGACTGACTGGGGAGAAGATTATCCCGAATTAGGTTGCCATTGGTTTCTGTGGTAGACTGGTTACCAGCCAAGGCTATAGAACCCAGTCTGTCCTGCTATTTGACCCATAACTGGAAGGAAGAGACGGATTAATACCTTTCCCAAGGGTATTTGCACATTAAAAGAATAAAAAACGTATTGACAGTTTAATATCTGTAGTTTTTAGACGGATTTTCGTTTTGTTTTAACTCCTTTTTGCGTCTTGACAATACATCTATATTTTTAAATTTTTAAATGCTGCCGTTTTTAGATTATTTAAAAACCGAATTTCAGTTGTAATAACTATAGTGTAAAAACCTCAAACCATAACCTGCACTGTCTACGATCTAGAATAATAGCCAAAGCACAGATGTTTCTGTCATTGCTTACTTCTTTTTAATGCAACAAAAATTAGTCATTTTACATTAACTCTTTTACATTTATTTCATTTCATTACCCGTGCCATTTTAGCAGCAGAGGCAGAAGAAATATTTAGGAAAATTTAGGAACCAGTGATCCAAATTTTATTTTGTATTTTTGTCATAATTACAAGCGCATAGATTTATAGGGAATGAACCGATTTTAATGTTGGAAAGACAAATCAACATAGTAAAATTTCCAGGATTATTGTGGAACCATTGAAACCATTGGTATTAAAATGGTTTAATCATTTGTCAATATCAATTTGGGTCAGCTGATAGGTAAACCCTAATATTTTTATTTTCCTCACAAAAAAAATATGTATATATTACTTCCTTTATTTCTTTTTAAACATATATATATTGTGAATTATAATGATACTTAGCGCCAAATTTGCTGAATTTTTGGTAGTTTACTCGTAAAAATTTGAAGAAACTCACCACATTATATATATATATATCTGTATATTATAAATTTGATTTAAGCCAAATAATTCATTTTATTGATCGGCTTTTTAAAATTACGAATAAACCTGCTCATCTAATGAAGAATATGCGCGGGAAATTGTTCATTTCGTTAGCCATCATAACGTTAGTAAAAGCCAAATGGTGGGTTTCATAAGAAAATAGTGAGTGTAGTCGCATAATCAGAGACTGTAGTGACGTAGTGTGGTGTGACATGTATATATCTGTGTGCGTGTTATATCAACTTTTAGGGTTGGAAGTTATATATATATATATATATATATATATATATATATATATATATATAAGTACTAAGAGATTGTTTCTTTAACTGAGCAGATTCCTACCGACTTCGATGTTTCTTGAGAACACCGTTAGCTTGTTCTCAATCTTCTGGCTTATATGCAAACCAGCCCAGATGTGTGGGAACATTATAACCCTGTCCCCATGAATCTTTGAAGACAGTATAAACCTGCTCAAGTATAAAGAGATAAACACTTTATATTTTCCAGCACTCTATATCCAACCTGATATCGAGTAATTTATGTTGAAATAACTGCTAACCAAAATGTATTTTATCAGTAGAACCAATGAAGAAACAACAACCTTGGTATTAATCATTATCACAATTAAACCTATATATATATATATATATATATATGTGTGTGTGTGGGGGGGGGGGGTTATATGATTTTTAAGTGTGCTGCTTTTTCAACGAGCGATTATTGATTATCTACTTTATGTATCTGTTCATACGTCAAATCATTTTAGTTATAACTAAACTATCAGCTGTTGTTCTGATAATATTCGCACCTCAATGTCTATACCTACATTAGAACATACATTTAGAGATATTCATAATCAACACATTTCTAAGTTTTCACAGCAAATCTAGGGTTACAACAGATTAGACTTTGTCCCCATGGGTTCTAAATATGTTCTCCATATGAAGCACTTCATATAATTTCTGGTGCCAAAGTAATTTAGAAATTAATGCTATTTCTGCGATATCACAAAAATAGGAATAATTCGCAAAAAGTTAAAATTATTTTTGATTTCCCTCTTTTGATACCTTCATTGATCATCTAAATCGATGACAAAATGATTACTTCTGTTCTTCTTCTCATTATTATTCTTATTAATAGTAGTAGTAATAATGATATTATTATTTTTCGATGCAAAAATATAACCAGACTGTTTCTTGTGTCTATGTAAAAGAAGGACTTTAGTGTAAAAATCTTGTGGAAGAAACAGCTCGTACTCAACCAGAATAGAAGTTGGGTTTGACTGACCAAAAACCACCAGGGAAATTGGTAGGTGGTTTAAATAATAAACATGGTGATTCCATTAATACAGGCAAGTCTATTCCGTAAGCAGTGATTGGCTGATAATTTCAGCGTGTACATTGCGCTCCATAAATATTCAGCAGAATATGCACCATTTGTCTTTGAGCCATATAGGGACATGTATTTAGTTACAGTTTTATTTTTGTCTGCCAATTGGACGCTAGTTGGAAATATCAGGAAGGTAATTCTCACAGTCTTGAATGTCCACCTTCCTACAGGGAGACAAAAGGAGACAGCCATGTTAAAAGGTAAGTTATTTGACTTCTACATTTAGGAATATATTGAGCTTATTAGAATGAAATATTTTTTTTCAATAGATATTTATCTGTACGGTTAATCGAAAGAAGTGCAACACAGCATGTAATAAGGATTTCTCAAGCCAGGCGCTCATTCTAATCGTCCCAGATATTAGCTTTACATTTCTCCTGAAGGAGAAATACTGCCTGGTAGAACGTCAGCTTGTGCTATAAGTACCAGTCAATCAGTTGGGTGCCATACGTGATAGACGCTTTGTGCCATTATATCTCGAAAGGGACATGACTGACTGGGCAGAATATTACCCCACAGTAAGTTGCCATTGCTTTCTGCAGTAGACTGGTTTCTAGCCAAGGCTATAGAATCTGTCTTATTATTTAACCCATAACTGGAGGAAAGAGACGGATTAATACCTTTCCCAAGGGTATTTGTGCGTAAGGGAATGCGAGGAATTCAACTCGAATTCGAAATCGACACCCCGATTTGTCGTTCCACTGGTATAAGTATACCATGCTTAATTTTAAACCCGATAGAAACAGTCGTAAAAACCTGGTAAAGAGACTTTCTAGATACGGGTGAAGTATTCATTATCAGAAATTGTTGAACTTTGGGTGAAGTCCAGCTAGTTATGACTCTTGTAAGATGTTATTTTTCTTAAACATTTAAAATTCTCTTAGTGAATACATATGAATGTTTTAAAGCCACATTCTTCTAATTCATTATTATTATTATTATTATTATTATTATTATTATTATTATTATTATTATTATTTTCTTTGATTTCTGTTGTATATACATTTTCATCCGGGTCCTAACCAGAGACCTAAGGTCAGACATAAATCCATGACATTTTCCACTAATCATAAAAAAAAGCTAAGATCACACAGATTTTACATAAATAAAATTCTTTGGTAATGTGTCATTTGTATTTGTGAATATAACCATTCATATTTCTTTAATGCAGTTTTTACATATTTTGCGACGAGCATTAAAGGTGCAGCACAAGATGATAACAGACGAGACGGGTTGATTGAAAGAAAACAACAAAATTAGAAACAGTTTTAAAAACTTCATATATAGAAAAAATAAAATAAATATGAATTTAAAATTGAAAATAGTATTACTGATTACTTCAAACTGCTTGCATGAGTCCCAGTATAAATATATTTAAATAATTATTGATCAATTTTATTATTGTATCAAGTAACAAGAATAAAATAACTTGGATCCGCAAACTGGAGGAGAGAGTTATCAATGAAAATGTTATGAGTTCGAAGCCATTGTTACCTGCATTTCATCGTTTCTTTGAATTTGTATATATTTAAATTTATTTTTTGAAAGTGGTTGTGGCGTGAGCATATCTTCTTTCAGAAAATGCAATCCAGAAAAAATGTTTCAGAACTACAGCTTTAAGGCATGAACACTCTACGATTGATTCAGTGAATCTTTTCAATCATTTTTTCAACTGGGATTATTGATGTCATCATATGCCACATTTTTAAAATTTCCACTTCAGTATCTTTGTATTTTCATAGTTTTTGTCTTAAGATCTTCAAAGTTATATTAGTCTACATAGATTGCTAAGTCAATGGGAAAGTTCTTTTTTTGAGATCTTTGATCACAATATCTTTGGTGATTAGACATTTTTTTGCATCAGGAGAGGCAAAGAGATTATGTGGCATGCAAACACAATGAAAAATAATACAATTACGTTAAAGGCTAGAGGAAAAATACAGGAGTTCCACAACAACTTTAAGCAAATACGAAAACATATTAAGATTAAAACAGAAATTGGATACTGTTCAAATGTTTACATATGATGTATTTAAGGAAGTCTATATACAACTAGTTAATGCATTTCCATATGGGTTCTATTCGTTGCACAAAGGATATCCAAGCGATATTTAATTCCTTTCCATGTCTGAAACAAAATCTTAACTGCGGTCTGATATATAAAAAATGTGTCATTAATAAAACTATTAATATCATTAAAGAACCTTTAATAACATAGATACTCAACAAAAATTTAATCGCCACTCCTAATTTTTTCGTAATTACATTTTTAAAATAGTATAACGACTCAGTATACACCATGCACCGGCTCAGAACGAGAAATCTGAGAGCCGGGTTCTAATTTCAGTTAGATTCGTTGCATTCACTTACGCGCAAATACCTTCCTCCAGCTATTGGTTAAATAGCAGAGCAAATTGGATCTTGCAGCTTTGGTTTGAAACCAGTTTACCGCCGACAGTAATGCAAAACTACTGGGAGAAGATCTTCTGTCCCGTCAGGCATGTCTCGAAAGAGATATGATCGTCCAAGCGTGAATCACCTATGAGAGTTAATTGACTGACCGATATGCAACATATGAAAAGAACAGATGGGGACTGAAATGATTTTTTGGTCATGTAGTACTCAATATGAACAGTCTTCATACTTTCATTACGATTATATTTTCCTACTGTGTTAAGATTCCATATAGCGTAATTTTAAAATATCTTTTAAACAGGGACTACGAAACATTTTCATCAGTATTTTCATCCCAATTTACGGCTGAATTTGACAGCAAATAAAGAAAAAATCTGCAGACACAGGAAAACCTGTAGAAACAACTAGACAAAGAAGTAAACAAAAACGAAAACAATTCTGATTTCTAAAAAAGCAGCATATATGGCTGTTTGCAGCAGAGACAGTCCAATATGCCAGATACGAGTCAGAGACATCAGAATTTAGATAATCAGGAAATATTATTACGTACAACAAAATATGACGCAAAAATTAGCAGGTGCATTAAAATAGCAAGTCTGTTGAAACGAACTTCAGTCTTTAGTTTATCAAGTTCAGAAAAGAGGTTATTTTATTAGTTTATTGACTTTATTTATGCATTTGCTAATCTTATATTATAAGTCTGGTTTTCCACATTTGGATATGAAGCTACACAATGTAACATTAGGCATCAAGTTCATACCTCACTGTTCGTGTCCTGTTAAGCAAAGAAACCTTCTGAAAGACTATAATCTCACTGAAAAATCTACCAATTGGAAAAATTCTCTTACTGTGGCACCTTTGCCCTTGGCTGGCTCGTTATTTGTTACGCTTGTTCTCGTCGACGGTCGTGACGGTACCAGTTGTAACACTGACACCCGGCTGGCAGGTTGGTTCGTTCACTGTTACTAGTCGTGACGATCTCGTTCAATCGAAGGTGCATTATTCAGACTTAACACTTTAAGTCAATCAGCGGCAGGCTTGATTCGTCATTAACTCTTTAAGTTAGTCGGCGGCGTGCTTCATTCGACATTAACTCTTTAAGTTAATCGGCGGCAGGCTTCATTCTACATTAACTCTTTAGCCACAAGTTTTATGGTAGGCGACCAGCTGTGGGTCATGACTCTCCAGTTGGCAACTTTTTCCACAGTCGTTACATTTCGACTGCAATTTCCAGAAACTCGCTCCAGCTCAACTGAAGAACAATTATATTTCTACAATTCTTTCCCAAAAATAGTTAATTGTTCTATCCCCCGGATTTTAGAAGTGCATGACAGTATTAAGATATTTAATGTCTCTATTTCCCGGATTTGACAAGTGTATGATAGTACTAAAATATTTTGTTATAAGCTCACATCGTGAATTTCAATAAAGCACAAACAATAATACTACTAATATTAATTCCTCTCTCTCCGTTGCATTCAACCAAACAAAAGAAAGTACATCCGCGGAAGATAGCGTCACATTACATTGTTGCCAATGTTCCGATTACAATACGCAGAATCACTAGGTTTTGGCTATTATATATTTTCTTCATTTCAAACGTTAATGCTGTAAAGTCATCAATTGTCTTGTATTCTTTGCTTACTAGTCTTGTATCAAAAAACAAGCAACACCAATAAGGTAATATATTTTGCCAAGAGCAAACAGAAATGACTGAAGAACCCTTAAGCCAACGCTTAGCTTACTAGAGGCAGTATCTCAATAAATCACCGTGGAGAAGGCAACGGGAAACCACTGTACTATAATTCCCAAGGAAAAATCATGGCATTCACTAATATATATAAAACCCTAAGGCGTGAAGGGGGTTAAGTCAAAAGAAATTAAGTTTCACCTGGTCAGGACCGATCGCCGCAATCTGGACAATATAAGATAAACAAATGATAGAGTGCAGATGGCAACTACAAGAAGGAAACTACAAGACTTTCCTCAGTAAGGAATTAAAGAAAGCGGAAAGAAAGGAAAACATATCTATTGCAAGAAAATTTAATGAATGGCTACCAGTAAAAAAAAGCTCAAAATGTCAACTACAAGTTTGTGATACAAAAATAATCAGGTGCAGAAATTTATATAACTGGGAAGTGTTCAACAAGAGGGTGGAAAGTGCGGTACGTAGATCTGAAGGTGTATTAGCACAGCCAAGGATGCATTTCAGAAACGGAATAGAATAATAAGAGACAGGGAAATCTCGCTGGAGACAAAGAAGAGAGTACTGGATTGTTATCTGACATCTGTCTTTCAATATTGCAGTGAATGCTAGACATTCTCTACAAGGATGAAGAAAAAACTCAAAGCAACTGAAATGTGGTTCTACAGAAGGATTCTGAATGGTTCCATGGACAGAACACGCAAAAATCGATTAAAGTTTGGAAAGAATTGTCACAAAAAGAAAACTGATACTTAACATCAGGAAAAGATAGCTAAATTTCATGAACCTGTAATGAGGAAGGCTGGCATGGGGATGCTGATTCTAATGGGACGGATAGAGAGGAAGTGAGACAAGGAAATACAAAACATTTTTTGAGCAAAGGGCTGGTTGATCGGGAATTGAGTGGAATAAAAAGATGGAATATTGAGAACGACAAATATAAGGAGATGTGGAGGGACATGATCGCCTATCTCCTGAAGGGAGATGGCTGATAGAAGAAGAATTTCCAAAGATTACTTCCGCTTGATTATACATGTAGCATAACCGTTTTTCTTATGTATGATTGCTTTCTACTTCTTATGATTCTATTTATTTGCATACCCAAATCCAAATGGTTAATATATTTTACAATTTAAAAATGTATCTATTCAAATTACTGTTATATATATATATATATATATATATATATATATATATATATATATATATATATATGTATATATATAATCATTTCACCCCAAGAAAAGTAGGAATCCACTGGTGTACATGCGGTTACATTGAGACAAAAAAAAAAAAAAACACGGTACAGGTGATGTCGAAGAAAGGATAAGATATAGATATTAATCAAGGTCATAAATGATGGCAGTTAAATTTGCGTTTAAACTTTTTGAGATTGTAGCTATCAGGGAAGCAAGCAAACAGAAGAGAGTTAAACAAACGGGAATTTCGAGAAGCGCAACTCTTACAATAGAAACTGTGCTTATATTTAACTATTTCGACATTAAAATAATAGGAACTTGATGCCGATCCAGTAGGACGCTTAAATTCATGTGGTCAGGGAGTCAGGGAGATGAGCTTAAGAGCGCATTTGCCGTCAAAATACTTGTAAAAAAGAGTGAAGCCACATCACGTCGGTGAGAAAGTGACAGAAGGCGGGCTTGCAAGTTAGGATTTATTATATTACAGATTTTTTAAGAACCTCAGGATGAATAATTAGAGCACCGGACCAGATGTGACATTAGTATTCAATGCACGGACGAATGGTTGATTCTAAATTTGCAAAATGGATTCTGACGAAAAAAAGGTTTCTAGCCAGACATGGTGACCCAAACTATATATCAGCAGAAGCAGCTGATTCAAAGTTGTCATTCCATCTTAGGTTGTTTCTGAGAGTGAGGCTAGGGGCGTACAATGTGTTGTTCTCTGGGAGACTAGCGTCAGCCATTCTGATCGTAGGCAGTAAAGTTTATCCATGTAGGTTAAAAGTGAACAGCTTCGTTTGGAAGCATTCAATTTGAAGACTCATTTGTTACCCAATTCAAACACTGACTGGAGTTACTACACCATTCAATCACTGATTAGAGTTCCTACCCCGTTCAATCAATTTTAGTGGAGCATTTTTAAACGCAATGCATCTTTAAGCAATATCGAGACATCATTTAATTTCATATGCCATTAGTTAAAACTAGCTGATGTCTTTATATTAAGCTTTCCCAAAAGTTCATAAACACCTGAGAAATGTGTCTATCTGGTCCAGCACAATGCAGACAAGCGGTGGGTTCAGAAAGGCCAAGAGACACTGTAGTTCCAAAACAAGATCGATTCGCCAAGAAAGTCATTTTGTGCGGTTAGTGGAACTTTGAAAGAATCGTGCATTTTTGGTTTGGTTCCGAATGGTCGTGCCATCAGTGCCAAACTTTACTGTCAGGAACTTGAGCGGGTCTACGAAAAGTTGAAGCAAATGTACCCGACTCTGATCAACCAAAAGCGCGCTTTGATGCAGCAGGACTATGCCAAGCCACACACCGCCAGGAAGACCAAAGACAAGCTTGAAGAGCTGGACGGCGTTGAGGTTCTGCCACATCCAGCCTACAGCCCTGACTTTGCCCCATCAGATTACGGCCTTTTCCGCTCAATGCAACACTTTCTGGAGGGCCGCCGATTCAACTCGTTTGATGAAGTCGAATCCGGCTGAATGGTACTTTGACCAGATCGGAAAGCTTGCAGATCGATGACAGAAGGTCTTGAAAAATGATGGTCTTTATTTTGAGCAATAATTTTTGTTGTTTTTGCGAATAAAATTTCAATTTGTTTTCTGGTAACCTTAGATTACTTGGCGAGTAAAATTTCAATTATTTGCAAGTGTTTTCGAATATTTGGGACAACCTAATAGCATTCATTAAATAAGATTATGCTAAGGATTAACTGTAATTTCCCCCTCTTTTCTACCGCTTAATGTAACCCCCTACTTTGAGTGGCTTCCAGGCCTTGTGTAGGATGAATCTTACTGTAAAAATGCATTAAACTATGTCATTTTTCTCTTATGCCCTCGTCAGAATGTAATCGAATGTGTTTCCATACATTCCCAATTTTTTTTATCTACATATAAAGGTTTTTAATTTCTTTTATCGCTCATAGTACGTGTTATGTGAACCATTTATCGTCATCGTTAGGTAGGAAAATCGAAGAATTTTATCCTGTCTCTCTTGCCTTCAGTATAGTTGATCAACATGCTATGTAGAAATTTCAATTGTTTCCTTTTGGTGTTAATTATAAATGTCTTTTGTGTACATTTTCTTTAAAAGTTTTGTTGTTGCTCACATGTTAATTCTATGACATCCTCGGCAACTTTCCGTAGGATCTTTTCTTTATTTGTGAGTTTTCAGCATTCATTACCATATCGATATTAAGTAATGTTTCTGAATTCTTATCCTTGTTTCTAATGAGTTTGTCTTTATTCTTAATACTTTGCTTATTATTTGGAAGGTACTTACCGCTATTCTAATAGAATTTCTGATTATGCCGACACAGTTATCCGTCCTGTTAATATTAAAGATTCGTGTTCATCAGTGCGCATAGGTATATTATATATCACCATCTCCCAAGCAAGAAAACCACAGAAGCAAAAGAAAAGATCGGAAAGGATAAACAAAAAATTAAAAAAAGAAAAGAAAATGATCGTTCAAGAAAGACAGACGTAAAAACAAAGATGGGGAGAGAGAAACTTAAAAAAAACAGGAAGAAAGAAAAAGAGAAAAACCGAAAAAAACAAAATGAAAGTATTCTCTCTCTTTCTCTTTCTTTCAATCTATCTCTCTCAAGCATATTTAATAGCCCGTTGAGACCTGTTCCAAGTATTTTTACATTTTTGCATCTAAGTAAGTTAATTACATTTACTATCATACGTAAATATATTATTAAGATACTACAAAATCTTCATGAAGACACTCAAAGATGGAAAAAATTTGAAACCTTTACTAACTTCTAAAATTTCTGTAAAAATTCCAAAGAGTTAAAATCGTTCGAAGCATTTTCTCTTGGCAGAAATCTTGATCTTCTGATTCAATCTGTGAATGTTTGAATATGGATATGAACTGAAAAAAATCATTATAAAAACAATATGGCCGACAGCAAATCCCAATGTTATTGTTGAAGTGTTATTTTAATCCATCTGCATGCTACACATACAAAAACGAAAAACAGAAAATAAATATGGATTTAAAAAAGCAGAATAAAATAATTTCAATTTACAAATAATAAATAATTCTGAACAAAAAATCCTTTGTAACACCAGAATGTCTCTCTTCATGATCTGAATTGAAAGTACAGAATGGACTTAAGAGTTGCTAAAAATTAATAAAAAAAACATGACGGACAGATGGTTAAACAGAGAAGGGACTTATCCAGCATTGCAAGGTTGGGAAATTTGAAAAGAACTGCGGGAATTATATGGTTTTGCCTGAAGGGGTTAAGCATCATGTTGAGATCCTTGTAGAGACAGAAATATTTCAGCTCATAACATTTGGAAGAGTGATACTGACAATTGCTGGGGTTTTTTTTGTTATATGTATTTTGGTTTATATTCATCTTTAAAAAATGTTACTGATTCTTTGTGAAGATTTCAAACTACTTTTTATGTCTTAACACTTGTCTTGGTGGTTGAGTTTGGTTTTATTTAAACAATAAACATTAACTTGATAAAACACACTTCAGACACCTAAAACGACCGTCCAAATTGGCCTGCATATATGAAGATTTACTAGAAAATTTATGGCTTGGCCTATTTCACAAATTCAATGTTGAGTTGGTAGATATCAGAAGATTTCGTACAATGGGTGAAAACGAGAGATTTTGAGCAACATATCTTGTATATATATATATATATATAAATGGTCGTATTAATTAAGCAAAACTGAAAATAATAGGCATATTTACCAAAATTACACAAAAATTTCCATGAAATCATAATGATTAAATTTATTCACTGAAAATCGCCATTGGAATCGCTTGCGACACTTTTGGACTGGGTCCTTGTTTAATTTGGTGAATGCTGCCATGATCCTTGCTTTTAGTTCATCTTCAGTCTTTCAAGGAGTTTTGTTGCTCTCTGGCTCAACTGCGACCCGCACTTAATAATCAAGGGTGTTGCAGTCTGGGAAGTTAGGTGACCAGATGTAAGAAATTATGTAGTTGGAGAAATTGTCTGACATCTATGACTAGTATCTCCTGCTTGTGTGACTTGGTGGAGAGTCCTGCTGGCAGACAGAGATTTCCAGCAGCCATCATCTATTCCCAGCGCAGCCCTCATCTTGTCACCTCCTCAAAGCAGGTCTTGAGGTTGAGTCTAAGTCTCTCACCAACAAATCCTGGAGTTCTTTCCTTATCAGAACGATCAGTGAGTTTTCCGAGAAGCCTTAATATCCTAATCACTATTAGACTCATCTAATTATTTTTAAATCTTCTGCACTGAAATGGTCTTATTGAAGGTTTTTGACACAAATGCCAAAGCGGTACAGCCTTCCATTTTCCATAATTATGGCGGTGTAAATTGCGATATGCTTTTTATTTTTTTCTCACAGACGGTGTTCAACTAAACTTACTATAATGTGCAATTGACAAAATCAAAAACAAACAACGCACATACACGAAATCAAAAATATAAAATGGCGATAATTTATCCATCCAATCTTGTATATATGTATATATGGTAATATTACCGGTTTTTCTTTGAGGAAAATGTTTTATTTATTGACCGAGCAGGAATCTGCTAACGTTGGATGAAATGTATAAAGGATTGGTGACATCAAATTTCCATCCCGATGCCAACCTCAATGGCTTGCCATTTGATGGTGTTATTAACAACGGTGCTCTGAAATATTTAAATAGGATTTCCTTAACCTTATGATGAAAATTAGAATTAGTTTACGAGGAACTGATCTATTCCGATCCGCGTGATCAAGCCCAATTAAATGAAGTTCAGTTTTATTTGGTTTGACTGATAGGACTGAGTTCTAAATCTTTTGAATATGTTCCAGACAACCGGAGAAGCTAGGTATCTCAGCTTTCTGGGCAGTTGTGTTTATTTAGTGGTTACCAAGCAGAATTTCCACCCATTGGATGAAGATAGAGGTCCCAAAATAGTATGCCCTCTACATTCAAGAGGAAGACGCGACGGAAATTTGCAATAACTTTTGCATTCTTTTCCTTTAGTACCTAAATACCATCCGCCAGACACTATTCTTATATATATATATATATATATATATATATATATATATATATATATATATATATATACTAATAATAACTACATAGACTCTGTAAGTATGCAGGCCGTAAATTTATACTAAAATAAACCTCCGAAAAAAACCATTAACAAACAGAACCTAAATCCGTTACAATCCGGTGTACTAAGACGTCGGATAAATGGGGAGAAAAAAAAGAAACCCGCGGAACAAGAACAAAACATTCAATACTCCGCAGTAAAGAAAAAACTCCAAACGGAACCAAACACAAGAAAAAGTGCTCAATACAAAGTACGAAAGAAAAAATACAATAGTAGAGCAAAAACACAAAAATCTAGAGTGAGCCAAAACCTACCGCGGTTTCACAATACGGATCGTCAGGGCAAAGCCTTTGCCCTGACGATCCGTAGTGTGAAACCGCGGTAGGTTTTGGCTCACTATAGATTTTTCTATATATATATATATATATTCATCCACATACAAGCCTGTTTTGCTGTATCACAGCTCATCAGTGTGGCTAGACACATCTACTTACTTTTGGCCGGTATAATGTGTGTGTGCCTGCGTACGTATGTGCGCGCGTGTGCGAGTGTTTGTGTGTTTAAACAGCGTTGTGTCATAAAAAGGATAGTTTATAATTAAAATTCTTCAACAATCTATTTGATAACTTGTCCTTGCCATCTAGAGTGGGTGAATAAAATACCTCGCTGAACCAAACAACCTTGTCAAATTTCCCTTTATTTAAAAAAAAGTACGCTTATAGACTCGAATCTAGTCACAAATTACAAAAAAGATAAGAAAAACGTCTGATCATTGACACTATAACATGCAACAGAATCTTTTATACTTCTTTATACAGCCAATTTTATGTTCTTTATCAAGTAATTTTAACGCATCTACTGGTGCCTTAAGGATTGATGACCTAGCTAAGGTCGTAGGGTTGGGTAAAGAATTTTTGTGTACTGTTCACGGTTAATATATTTTAGCGAACAACATAAGCTGTATCGAATTTTATAGAGGTCGCTTGTTAGAGGTTTGGAGCGGTTTCATGATATCCTGAGAGGATTAGGCTTTTTATGAGCATGGTGTCATATGGTTGACAGGGGTTTCCATACAAATATTCTAAGAAACGTAAACACGTATGTATGCGGACAAGAGAAAGTAAACACTTTTCTTTTCTGACAATGATAACATTCAACAGGCGAGATCATTTGTATGCATTTTTTTAAGTAGATAGTGATTCTAATTATATTTTCGATGATTTCTCGGATGTGCGGAAGATTTAAATATTAGGAAAGACAAATCTGCATTCCGTGTTCGAATTCCGGTCCTGTTCGTTACGTTTAATTTTGCACAATTGTTTTCGGGTAAAGTGTGAATTATTTAATTTCTCTCAATCTATTAGCTCTCGTGCCTTCGGTTAGAAACCATTCTAGAGGAAGGAAAACTCTGAATTCAAAATAAGCTTGAAGAAGGACGGACTTCGCCTTGCTCTAAACACTGGTTTTATGAAGTTAGAACATGCGATGTCCTTACTAAATTAATGGTTCATTAGAAATGCATAACGTTAGAGAAGTAACCTATTTTTCTATTTCATCTGACACAATTATCAGATCTGCTATCTACTCTTATGTCATGTAGGACCAGAAAACAGCTTGTATACAACCCATTGAATATAGAGAATGGATAAAAAAATAATGGTAAAGATGGGTGTTGAAATATGAAATCTTGCTTAGAAAAGTTCTACTAACCTATGGTGTCCTGAAAGGACAAGTCACATAAAATATGACAATCATTTATACTCATGTACACGAAATAACATGAGCCAGCATGATGACATTTTGTTCTTAGTTTGCAACCGGCATGGCGTTTATTTGGTGCAACTTACTTATACATTTAACGAAACAATATGTTGCTTGATTTTTTAAAAATTTATTAGATTTATAAAATTTCTCATCGGTATGTTTATTCATATTTACTCACAAATATTCACTTGCTACCATACCCCACTTCAGCCATCATTAGCATTTTGATTACAATTACACTTGTATTTAAGACAAATTTGTAAATTTGTCTATACTTCTGAGATGAAGTAGTATTTACTGTATTTACATTATTCGGAATATTGTCTTCACCTTTGTTGCCATTTGTACGACGTTTCGGCCGTTGTACGCTCTGGTCATCTTCAGGTCCTAGGAATATACAATATACCCCAATGCTTGTAATAAAGGGTTCGGTTTATAATTCCTAGCATCTGAAGAAGGCCGGGACGTATAACGGTCAAAATGTCGCACAAATGGTAAAAAAGATGAAGACAATAGTCCGAATAATGTAAATACTGAAAATTGTAAAGTGATAACTAATTATATTCCTATTCAGAGATTGCCAATACTAATATTAATGGTTATGTTAAATCCTATCGTTCTAAGCTATTCTCCTATTTATTGTAGGGCTATGCATTTTAATCATTTCCTCCCAGGTAAGACAATGTAGTCATGAAGACTCAAGGGTTAGAAAATGTTAGAGAGAAAACCGAAAAAAATAAACACTATTAAGAAGAGAAACAAAAAAATTAAAGGAATTAAGAAGACCGTAGATAAAAAGAAATTAGCAATGCATTTAAATCTTCGAAGATCAAGTTGACTAGGAAACAAGAAACAGAAAACGATTTCTACAAGTGATAATTGTTAGAGAAATAACGCTTAGCATAGAACTGTACGGTTATATCTAATTATTTTAACAATAAAATTTTACCAACTTGTAAGCTAGTACCGCACTAAAAGTCTAGTTTCTATAGAGGAGAGTTCATAAGGACAATTGCCATGAAACCATTAGCAACTAGATCCCAACCTTTTACAGTGAAACCGATAAAATACAACCGCAACTTCTATTTATATTTTTAAATAAGTATATTTTGAATATGAGCATAAAATTATCGTATACATTTATGATTATGTCAGTGTTATGATAAATTATGTAAAACTGCTAGGATTTAAATTACAATTGAGATATTGAGATGTTAAAATGCTTACGAAAATAACATTGTAAAGTTATCTTTTGACATAATGTGCGTGCGTGCGTCACAAAGAGAGAAAGAGATGGAGAGAAAGACTGAGAGAGAAAACTGTAAGAAAAAGTGTGACTAAAAATAGAGAGAGAGATTAAATTTAAATATGAATACTTCAAAATTTTAAAGATGTATTATTTACGATCTAAATTAAATATGTTAATGTCTATTTTTAACGATACGTTAAAAGAAAAAAGAATGATGTGTAGAGCCATGTTAACTTACGTCTTGAATGGTTACCGCACATAAAAGGGCGCTTTTAATTCACATGTGTCATATTTCCTCCCTTTAGCAGTATAGCCCGGCGTTGCTCGGGTGTAATGAAAGCTTTAAAACTAATCCATGGTCCTGGAGCTCAGACTCTTCAGATGTTGACACGAAAGACTAAAAAGCAATAGTTGTTTCAAGTTAAAGCTAAAGTGAAAGAAAAATGAATGGATGTAAGTCAAATTTTGATTTACTGGTATCGATATCAAATAGGTTTTTTCGTCGTAAACTGAATCTTGAAGGCTAAATAAGTCCTCTGAGTAAATGGTATCGTGGCTGAGACTAAGAACTACAATTTTATCTACTTAGAGCCAAACCCGAAGCAAACACATCAACAGACACACACACAAACATCTTGCTTTATATATATATATATATATATATATATATATATATATATATATATATATATATATATATATTATCGATTTTCTGCACTATTGCAAGAACTGCAACCTTGAAACTTCTGAATATTGTTTCTTATGTCTTTGTCTATGAGTGTATCAAATTTGATTAAAATCGGATCAATCCTTCTATAATCCGACTTTTTCGATTATCGATTTTCGATATTTATCGGGGGTACCTCGACACAAAACCTTGCTAAGAACACTCGCAGACGCTTATCGTACAACTGTGCAAATTTTCAAGAAAATCGGTTTAACTGTTTCGGAGTCTTTAGGTAACGGACACACACACGCACAGACACAGACACGCACACACAGAGACAAAGTTCCACTTATAAATAAGTTTAGATTTTGCTTAATGACGAACTTTGCTTATTGACGAAATTCTAGTGAGTTTCATTTCACAATAACATTCAATGTGGACATTTTCAAGAAGTTCTTTTTTCTACATCTCAAATGTAAACAATGTCCTAAGAAATCGGAAGATGATGATAACAACAAAGAAGAGAACAAAGAATTTATATTCTTGTGTTATATCAGTCCGCTTATGTGGAAGTGAATACTGGACGATTTCCTCACAGACGAAAAGTTAGACTTCAAGCAACAAATATGTTTTTCTTCAGGGTGATGTTGAAAATATGCACTAATAATAGATTTTCAAAAGAGGTTGATATTGATACACCCAATATGGGTCGACGTGTCAGTGGTAATAGATTCAGAAACAAAAAATAGATGAAAACAGTTTTTGTTGTTGTTCGGAGGAAATCCAGATTTATTTCATATTCCTTAAGACATAAAATTACATGATCTCATTTTTGTGTTGGCACTGATTTGTAATTTTGTTATAGCCACTGTCATTTTGTTTTCTCTTGATATTCATATCTTGTATTATATCAACTGTAAAAATATGATGCAAAAATAGAAGTGAAGCTTTTCAGGTTAAACAATTGCTGTAGATGGTGGGATGTTGTGTTCGGTTCTGAATTAGAGATGCACAAGAAACTAAAATTAGATGCTTACAATAAAACTCAGATATTATGCCACTTTCGGAAATAAGAGATGAGAAAGCAAATCCAGGAAGCATTTTTCTACCACTCAACATCGGTTCTGTCATGGATATTTTATCCGTAAATTATTTTAAAAGGAAGTCTTTTTCATATTTTTTTAATTGTTTTCTCCCTTTGAATCTGCTTTCAGGTCTCTCTTATCCATAATTGAACGCTTGCCGTCACATGTTTTTTAAACTTAAAGAAAATTCTCTTGCGTTCGGACTAAATTCTGTTGTGCTTCCTCACTTTCTTTTTCTCTCTCGATACGCATCGAACCGGACGAAAACGCGACTCTGACAGCCAGTAGGTCATATATAGTGTGGCTTGTGCTAATTTGAACTGTCCGATTTGGTCTCAGCCAAAATGTTAAATATGTTCCGAAATTGTCAGCATATATACCTTATTGGCCGTCTCAATTTTGGGCTGTGAGATTATTTTCTTTTCTTTATTTATTTACTTACCCCTTACCAAAATCCTACCATTTCATTCGTGTCCAGTCAGAACGGGCGTTAGATTTCATCTAGGCTTCCATTAGTTTAAATGTAAGTCATTTTCATGTATATCTTAATTTATTTCTTTTCTCCCCTTGAATGTCCTTTCTTATATGTTTTCCAAAATTGAACGTTTGCCGTCACATGGTTACTTTCTCTTATTTTTAACTTTTAAAAATTTATCTTGCGTTTGGACTTTAACAAAAATAAAAATCAGTAATATTATTTCTTTCACCAAATTGGAGTGCATACACTTTACTATTGCCTGGTTTACACGACTCATTTCTTTTGAAAAGAAATAGAAGCTCATATTTTTTCCCTATTCTGAAAGTGGTTTCCAGCTCTCTTCCTTTTCTCAAACATCAGTATTAGTGCTTACTCGATTTTCCTGCGATATGCGTGGTCGGTGGCAACGTCTCTTCATTGTGAGTGTACCGGATTGGTAGTTTTCTGGTTGCTGCTTCCGACTGGTAATTAGCATCCCTAATTCTTGCGTAGCCTCTCTCGGCGCGCCTGTAATCAACAGTTGCATAACATCGGGGTTCTTGCAGGGCCATGTCGCTCATGGATATGTGTCCCTGCAAAGGCTTCAGGTGGGCAACCCCGAGAGCACACTTTGCTGCAGTCCGCGCTAGCTCCCTTCCAGTGCACATCGCAGTCAATAACCATATGCTACCTCTAATCTAGGTCTCTCGTCACCAAAAACGAACATAAACAACCGCATATCAATAAACAAAACTAAACCAGGCAAAGTAAAATTACCTAAACAACTCAACATTTCCTTCAAGAACATTTGTGGTATTCGTACCAACTTTTGTAGTGTGGAATTTTTTCTTTACAAAAAGTCCTCTGACATTCTGGTGCTCTGTAAGATTAATCTTAACCCTTCACTTCCCTCTTCTCGATTCCTTTGCTACCGTCCTGTTTTATAGAAGGATTCCTCTGTACATAATCATGGTCTGGGAGTATACGTCAGTGAATACAATCCTCTAGCCAAGTTGCCATCTCTCGAATCTCCTGACCACTCATACATGTCTCTGTCTACCACTTCTCAAATCGAATAACTATCTTTTCTTTCTGTATCGTCCCCCTTCTTCTTCCAACTGCTCCTTGCTTGACAGTATTTCTGACATTAATAGATAACATATTCGCAATCATATTTGTATTCGGAGATCTTAACGCCCACCAGGCCAAGTGGCTAGAAAACACTGTTACTGATTCTGCTGTCATTCAGGCCATGAACTTTGCTATTTCTCAATCTTTTAAACATAAGTGGTGAATTCCACTACGCGCTTCTCCGGTATCTTTTCAGGACACGCTTCTCTGCTAAATCACTGCTTAACCTCTGTCCCTAACTCTCGCCAAGTCTCACATCTTTTCCCTCTCAGTAACTCTGATAATGCTGTCGTTTCTATTGATTTCTCTCTTCACTCTCATTTCCTTCATGAGCCTCCTAGTAGAAAAATATCTTACTGCTACCAAAAAGCAGACTAAGATTTGTCCTGCGATTTCTTATGCAACGTCCCTTGGGAAAATTGTTTAGTCTCTACGTTGAGGATTGCGCCTATGAGGTTTCTTCCTGGGTGAAAGCTAGCATCGATACATTCATACCGATCAAGAAGTTTTATCCCAACCTCATTTGTCCCCCTGGTTCTCTCGTGCCTGCTTGGCAGCCACTGAGCACAGGTACCATTTTTCCGGACTCACGCGTCAGACTATAACAGGTGTCTATTTGCCTGTGCTCTTAATGAGTATAAAAGTATCTTGATTGTGGCTAAGCTGTTGTTTGCTGAGAGAATGAGGCAGTGCATAGGTGTTCGCAAATTCAGCTTCAAAACTATTGGTGGCTCTAAAAACGTGTGCTGAACAACAGGAAATCTTCTATCCCGCCCTTAATCAATAAATTTGAGGTCCTCGCGACATCTGTGGACAAGGCCAAGTGATTTTCTCGCATATTTCTCTTCAACACCACATTTGATTCGTCCAGAGTTTCTGCACTCGACTTCCCCCTTAGAACTGAGGCTCAACTGAGAGGGCTCTATCCTAGGCCTTCTTATGATCTTCATAAATGATCTCCCTGACGTGGTCAAATCCCAAGTAGGCATCTACGCTGATCACACTATCATTTACTCCTGCCTCATTAAGAAATCCTGGTGAGGTGGATAAACATCGCCTCACTGCTTATCTTGTGATAGACCTCTACTCTGTAGTAGACTGTGGTAAGAAATTGCGTGTAAATTTACATGATTCTAAAACCAAGCTTCTAAAAGTCAACCACCACAGGCATTCCTTCCTACCCCACATAAGCATGGACCAAGAGAATCTCCCTAAAAGCAATAAACCGAGGATCCTCTGCTTCACCCTCTCTTTCGACTTCAAGTTGAAGCATTACATTGAATCAATAGCTAAGTCCATCTTGCATATATACACATCAACCATCCGACCGTGTATTGAATACAGTTGACATATCTAGGCGTGCGCCCCTGCTATTAGTCTCAAGGTTCTCGACAGGCTCCAAAGAACAATCTGTAATGTGATCGGTCCCACCCGGTAGCTCGACTCCAGCCACTTTCTCACCGACAGGAAGTGGCTTCCTTCTGTCTCCTTTACAAATATTTTCATAGCTTCTGCTTCGACAAGATTAGCTCAATGATATTCTCTCCACAAGAATTTACTCGAGCAACAAGACTAGGAACAAGGCGCCACCCTTTTACAGTTAAGTCTACCAAATGCAGCCGCCACTTCTACTTCATTTAAGTTTCTTTTCTCGCACTTCCCGCCTGTGGAAATTCCTTCCGTATATTTGCTTCATTAGAGCTACAATTTCCAGGAATTTAAATGCAATGTCGATTCCCATCACTTATCTACTTGACTTTTTCTTTTCTTGTCTTTTCCACATTAACCGGTGTATCTTGTTCTTTTACTTTCTCATTACACCTTCGCAGCTGTCATCAGACCGGTATTCCCATCCTTTTTTGCCATTTCTCTGATACCGCATGTTTGTCTTTTACTTCGCTTTCCTACTTTTTATTACTCTCCTCTTATTTAGCCCTCTGCGCACCAGTGATGGTACCGCCTTCCTTATGTCGGAACAACTTTTAAAACGTCATAGCAATGAAGTGACATGTAGCTTTTGAACACAACACACTAAAATATTTGTATACGCTTTTGCAAAACTGATCAAACTGGATTTTTTAAGAAAAATTAGCATAATATCCAAGTGTTGAAAACTTTAGGAGAAATGTATTCTATATGATAACAGTATAATGTTACGCCCAATGCAGACAACTACAAGGAAAGAATTAAAATGTAATGTCAGTTTTCTTTTATTTACCAGAAGATTAATAGTTGGTATAGATTTTGAAATCCAATCTTCAACATTATGTCTTTTCTTTAGACACATTTTATTACATACAAAATATCTATCCTCTTCTAGAATTTTCCTTAATTCTACGATAGTTAATTTTTTCTATCATCATCAGTAGGGCAACGCAAACTACATCCGTTATAAATCACTAGAAGAGCAAAGTTGGGGGAATTCATGTTAGGACGATCGATCAAACTAAGGTAGGTTATCCAGCGAGGCTTGTTTATTTTTAAATGACATTAAGGCTTTGCATTTTCATGTTACCTCTTCATCGCCAAATTTTGCGTAGTTAGAAGAAATCTTGATCTCCGAGAAACTGCACATGTAGGAGTTTCTTAATTGGATATACATTGTGACATATTTTTTCTGCTACCAGAATATGTGGAGTGGTGCAATAAATAGCGGCCCGGTGTGGGAAATCTGAGAGCCCAGTTCGAATTTCAGTCGGATTCATTATATTGACATACGGGCAAATAATCTTAGGAAAAGTATGGATCAGTCTCTTCTATGTCCTATCTATAGGTTTAATATGTGTAGTGTGAGTTGTATATTAATGGTTAGCAAGCAGCAGAAAAAAAATCAACCTCGTGCAAAAATTAATCTGCCTAGTTAGTGATGAATCGAAGGAGACATGATTGTCCAACGAGTACCACGTATGGCACGTGACTGTTGTTTTCCAAAGATCTATTCTTTCGGTGACAATTATTTCAAGGCAATGCCACAAAAGAAGAAGATCTTATAAAGAACATCTACAGTAGAAAAAAGAGACTACCGAAAATTATTTATGCAGTTTTTTTTTTTAAATGATCCAAACCTACAATAAATAAAAGCGAAAACACCGTAAATCCGGAAATCTTTGCACGTGTGTCCAGCTTATAATAGGCATGGGAGTTTTTTCTTTTTACCTTATTTCCTGAACAAAGCCATGAATATTATAAACATACTCTGAAAAACCAAAATTCAATTGGTTGAAGTATGCAAAGTTTATGACAGACCAAATTACCATATCTTCTTGGAAGTCAGTCAGTCAGGTAAGTACCATACGTGATACACGCTTGGGCGATCATTTCTCGAAAGAGACATGACTGACTCGGCAGAAGATTATCCCGCAGTAGTTTGCTATTGCTTTCTGCAGTAGACTGGTTGCCAGCCAAGGCTATATAACCCAATCTGCCCTGTTATTTAAACAATAACTGGAAGGAATAAACGAATTAATACCATTCCCAAGGGTATTTGCGCGTAAGTGAAACGCAATGAATTCTTAGAAGTACTTAGACTAATACCAGTGGTGTTCTGACATCTTAACTGAACGGCTCCTGGCAAAGCAGCGTTAATTATCGAGTTCGTGTGCACTAAGATATTGGGTATCACATGGATGTGATACCCAATATTTCTGAAGACGAGGAGACATTTAACATCCATTGATCTAGCATGTCAGGTATATGCTGAGAATTCTTTTAGGAAGGCTTTAACACACAATGTCGACAGATCAGTGACCGCATACAGATCTTACATGATCTTAACTAAGGTCATCAAGCACATATTTTATGGACAACTCCTATCCATATTAATTACAGAAAATTAGGTAAGTGTTCTTTAAATTCCGTTGCATATGAAAAGAGTAGACACATTTTTTTTCTATCATCATCATGATGCCATCAACATCATCTCACGTGGTCTTATAATATCGCTATGTGAGACCAGCAATTAAATCGTGGCGTAGTTCGAATAGATAGCTACTTTAGATCGATGGAATCGTCATTGACAGAGAACCTGCTATGTCACGAACTCAAATTATCAAAAGGTGTTATGCAGTCTCGTTGTAATTTCATAATTCCCTGAGGGGTGTTCACATAGATTGAGTTCAGTCAACTGATCTGAAGCAAAACTTTATTCAACGGTGACATGTGTGCGTTGATTAGCATTTATGCACAGACACTACATACCCCAGTTAAACAAGTGTCATTTTAACAGGGTTCCTGTGTAATCGGGTCAGAGTAGCCCAGTTTTTGTTTCGTCAGCATTCTAAAGATTTCTGATGGATGTTGTTGCCTGTATGTTCACCCGACATGAGCTCAATCAAGAATTTATGACACGTGATGAAGAGACATGTTTTACATTTAAGATATTGTTTCAAAAATATTACAGCGTTGTGGATAGCTATAAAGATGTCATCTATCCCTAGTTCATTCGATGCCTTCCACTTAGGTTTTTAATCAATATCACACCAAGCAATGTATCTCTCTGTGTTTTATTAAAATTAAAGTAGGTTATTATTTTATATGTAATATTTAATAAGTCTGGATATAACATACGATTTTTGGCATTAATAAATCTGCGATTTTAATATTGTCATGGTGGCATCACCCATTACAACGGATTGAACTCTTCTTACAACTACGAATACTCCCCCTCACAAGAGAATGGAAGATCTCAGAGAGGGAGAGATCCACAGGAGATTAGCATAAGCAGATCAGCGGAAAGCGGTAGTCAGAGATAGCCAAGACTGCTACCGTACGATTATTGCGAGTCCAAGTTATAATATTACTCCTTAACCCGTATTTATTAGTTCTCTTAACGGAGTTCCAAGTATTTGCATTTTGCTTTGTTAATAAATATTCGTTATTTCCTATTTTGTTGTTATATTATTTCTTTCTGAACTTTTTAACCGGGTCGATTGCAACTGATGACAAAGAATCGAACAAATCCACGCGTAGAGGATTAAAAAAGAAAAATACGTTTTTTACGTCAGTCGCCCACAAGTGGCAAACAAATACACGGAGAGATTTAAAAAGACCGGAAATACAGCGCCCCACACGACAAAGGGGCCACGAATATTTTAAAAAATCGACTCAGATTTACAAAAACAAAAAAAAAAAATAGTCCCAAGAAAAGTGGCGACGAAATATTCAAAACATTACGCAGAGATATAGGAAATTGTTTCGCAACGACAAAAAGCGACGAGGAAATTCAAAGAATTCACATTTTTGAACTGCAGTCGTCATACGAAATGGCGACAAGGTTAAAAGAAATATCTTCCTGCACAACTACGTAAAGTTTTTCTTTTCCCCTCCTCACAGAAATAAGTGAAAAAAAATAGATTTCCAAGCAGAAATTGTAGAACTTTTAAAAAACAATCCAAATTCCAACAAAGACTGAAAGAAAACGCCTATAAAAATGCAGCAAAAAACTGAAGCCACACACATGGAATTACAAGAATTAATACTATAAGTGATAAACAACAAAAGACAAAACAGCGTAAAAGAACCTACATTTTCTCAGAACGAAATATTGAACTCAAATGAAGATTTCAAATACTCTCCTGACGAGGATATAACCTTCGAAGACTACTTTAGGAGACACGAAGACTTTTATAAAATTGACTGAGAGACATAGTCAGACAAAAAAAATTGATGTTATTAAGAAACCTGGGAACGTCCGAACATAGTAAATTCGTTGACTACATATTTCCCAAAAATACCAATGAGTTAACTTTCGAGGAAGCAGTGGAATGCTTAACAGAACTGTTCAGCCCGAAGACCTCACATTTTCCATAAAAGGTGGAAAAAATTCAACCTAACTAAGAAAGACGACGAAGACTACACCACATTCGCAGCAATTGTAAATAAACACTGCAACGATTTAAATTATCAGAGCCCTCGTCAGAAAATTTCAATTGTTTATTTTTTGTCCAAGGACTACTATCAACAAAAGATTCCGAAATAAGAAAAAGAATTTTGACAAAAATGCGAAACGAACCAGAACTAACGTTGAAAAACTATCAAAAGATTGTCAGAGGTGTTTAAGCGCCAAAAAAGACTCAAAGGACATAGAAGAATCAGGCATCGCACATATACGAAAAGTAAACAGACATATTTGTAACCCTCTCAAAAGAAAAGTCAAAACATAAATACACAATTTTACCTTCCACAAACTACAAATCAAACAGTTACGAATTCATAATGGAACCTCTTCCTAGTCCGTGTTTTAAATAAATGTGGAGGTCTTTTCTGGTACAAAGGTTGCATATATCGTTATAAAACCTGTTTAGCATGTAACAGAATAGGATACAAACATTCGCATTGCCGAACTAGAAATAAAGGAAACAGAAACAAGGTAAGGGCTGTTAGAACGGAACATGAGGGAGGAATAAACAGAAGAAAATACGTAGTAGTAGAAATTTTAAACACAAGGATCAAATTCCAGCTTGATTCGGGCTCCGATTTGCCTATCATTAGTTTCCAAAGATGACGAAAACTGAATAAGCCCACCGTGCTACGTAGAATCAAATTTGCAAGATCAGTAACAGGAAAAAGAATAAAGGAGAATTAATCACGAATGTACCGTTCAATGAAAAAACAAAACAACTCAAAATGTTCGTGTTGCAAAATACACAGAAACTTTTCGGCACGGTTAGGATGCAATAATTTGATTTATGGGACTTACCTATTAACACTTTCTGTCAGAAAGTAGAAAGTAAATCTACAGAAGCAGAGAAATTAAAAGAAAAACTAAAAGAAATGTTCCTCGATGTATTTTCATCAGGACTGGTTAGATGTAGCAGCAAAAATAAATGGCGCACTACCAATATTTAAAAAGAAAAGAAGTGTTCACTCTCTCCAATATGAAAAGTGATAAGGAACTGGATAAGTTTGTAGCGATTTTCCAACAAACAATGGATACAATATTAGCTGGATGAGAATTCCTCATAGCTTATCTACACAACATTCTAATAAAGAGCGACAGCGTCGAACAACATGTGAAACACATTCAAGAAGAATTTACGCGAATCCAAAGCTATTGGATTAAAAGTTACAGAACAAAATGCAACTTTTTCTAAAAGAAATTAAATACCTAGAGCACATTATAAACAAGGATGGAAGAAGGACGGATCCGGGAAGAGCGGTAGCAATAAAGGATATGCCGGCACCGAAAACTATCGCGGAATTTGAAAGTTTCCTAGGATTGGTAAAGTATTACCAGGAATTCATTGCCAATATGCATAAATTGCCTGGTTCATTAAATGAATTGCTCAAAAAAGAAAAAGAATGGAGATGGACAACACAATGTCAAGAAGCGCTTGAAAAATCTTATTAACGCATTAAAGTCAGACCTGTTTTTGACATACCACGATCCAAATTTAGAATTAATAATAGCGAGTGAAGCAAGCTAGTATGGCGTAGGTGCTTGTCTATTACACAAAATGCCCAACGAAATGAAAAGACCTAACGCACACGCTTTGAGAACACTATTACCAGCGGAAAAAAAAACTATTCACAAACCGAGAAAAAGGCTTCAAGGATAATATTTGCTGTAATCAGAATTCACAGATGCATTTATGAAAGACATTTCCATCTGCAGACTGATCATAAACCGTTGTTAACAATCTTCGGTTCAAAGAAAGGCTTACCAATACATACAGCAAACAGACTATTGAAATGGGTAACCATATTACTTAATTACGACTTCGAATTCGAATACCTGCCTTTCAACAAGATTGGACACGTAGACTGGTTATCAAGATCAGTGCCAAAGTATAATGAACCACTGGAAGATTCAGTAATAGCTGCACTACAATCAGAAGGCGAAATGAGAACAGCATTGGGAATCACAGTACGAGAGCTCTCAGTTTGCTTACTAGAAATTAGGAACGAGGCAGAAAGGGACGACTTTATTAAAAATACGAGAATAAAATACAATAAAGAGACAAAAGTCTCTACGACAGTTTTTCGAGTTGCGACAACATATTAATATATAATGAGAGAGTCGTAATACCGAAGACACTCCAGAAAAGAATACTACAGGATTTCTATACGGGATATCCTGGAAAAAATCGTATGGAATCTTTAAGACCCTACGTTTATTGAAAGAACATGAATGAAGACATCATGCTAATGGTAGAATAATGTAAGTGTTGCACCTTAGCTGCCAGGACACCCCTAATTATACAAAAACATTGGCCGAAATCTGATCGATCATGGTTGAGGATCCACGTAGATTATGCGGGACCTATAGACGGATTTTCTTATTTAATCACAGTAGACAGCTACAGCAACGAGCTAGAAGTTTTTTGCTACAAGAATTCAATGGCAGAAAACACTATTAACTGTCTACAGGAACTGTTCTTAAGGTTTTGCATAGTGGATTGTCTGGTAACAGACAACGGAACGCAATTCAAGTCCACAGACTTCCAGGAGTTCTGTGAAATGTTCCAAGTTAACCACATAAAAACTTCCTCGTATCACCCATGTTCGAATGGTCCGGCTGAGAGATTTGTTAACACCCTAAAAAGAGCGTTAAAAAAGGCATACGGGATACCAACAGAGAAAGCACTGCAACAGTTTTTACAGGTGTATAGGATTACCAAAATAATAATACACCATCAGGACTATCGCCGGCGGAGATGATGTTTACGAGAAAAATAATATCTGTATTCGACAAATTATTGACAATGCTCATTCGTACCAAAAAGGATCTTCAGACTAGAAAAAAAACTAGGAGAAAGAGTATATCATAAAATGTTTAAAAACATTACATCCTACTGGGAAGCTGATATAATAACTAATAGGATCGGAAATATGCTATACATGATTTAAGGTCTAGAATACACGCACAGAAGGCACATAAATCAAATAAGGAAAAAGCGGTTGGAAGAAACCAACAAGGCACCGCAAGAAGAAGAAACTATGGACGCGATCTTTGATATATTCGAGTTACAAAAACTCCAGACAGTACTGAAAACTAGAAAATTTGGTAGGAAAACGAAGTTCACCAAATTTATAACGTGACAGCAAGGGTTATTCGATGGTTAGCTTGTTTGTCTTGCTAGCGTAATTACGACTGCGTAGTGAGTTTAAATATCACTAGATATTCCAAACATTGGCCCGTCTCACAACAAAGCTACGCTAAGAAAATTTTGCAACGCAACAGTATTTAAAAGATTGTGATGATGATTTCTTGAATGATAAATCATAAAAGAAAGAGATATTAAATCTCCCTACATAGAGAAAAGAACTCTGGGAAGAGTTTCATGGTGACACCACCTATTACAACTGAATGAACTCTTCATACAACTACATATACTTTCCCTCACAAGAGATGAGAGGAGCTCAGAGAGTGAGAGATCCGCAGGAGATCAGCATGAGCAGATCAGCGGAGAGCGATTGGCAGAAATAGTCAAGACTGCGACCGTACGACTATTGCGAGTCCCAGTTATAGTATTACTTTCTAACCCGTATGTATTCGTTCTACTAACAGAGTTCCAAGTATTTGTATTTTGCTGTGTTAATATATATTAGTTATTTCCTATTTTCGTTGTTGTTATTATTTCTTGCTGGACTTCTTAACCGGGTCTACGACAAATATTAACCCCTAGATACTTACAGGATGCTTAATAACCCATGATTGAACAAATGCCATTTTATGCATATATCTAATCAGTTTATAACGTGACAGCAAGGGTTATTCGATGGTTAGCTTGTTTGTCTTGCTAGCGTATTTACGACTGAGTAGTGAGTTTAAATATCACTAGATGATCCAAACATTGGCCCGTCTCACAACAAAGCTACGCTAAGAAAATTTTGCAACGCAACAGTATTTAAAAGATTGTGATGATGATTTCTTGAATTGCATTTTATATCTTTGTAAGAGAAAGAAAGTTGATTAAAGTGGCTTTGAATGAAAGTGTCGTTCATGTCAGATAATCTGCTTTCGTTTTTCAGAAAATGCAGAAAACTGCTAACAAAACAGAAATAGTTGGACATTGTTTAATGAACAACGGCAATAAGACATTTTTCTTAAGGTGTTCTCCACAGCCAATCAAGTCAGTTATGTGCTATACGTGAAAGACACTTGCGTGATCTTATCTCAAAACAGACATAAATCACTGAGCAGATTTTTTTGCAGTAGGTTACCATTACTGTCTGCAGTAGACCGTTTGCTTACTAAAGCTATAGAACCCAATCACATGTCATTTAGCTCATAGCTAGAGAGAGTAGAGACAGATTTGTACCTTTTCCGAAGTTATTTGTTCGTAAGTGACCGCAAGGAATTCAACTGGAAATTTGAACTCGTCTCGCACATTTCTAGTTTTGAGCCGATATCCACTGCATCACGATGCACATACTCAGTCACCAGATCAAAATAGTGAACCATTTACGATTTGGTGGAAAGTGACTTTCTAGTCCTAGATAGACAACCAACCATGTAGAAGAATCGTTGATTTCAATAATAACAGCATGGATACAAATTTTGAATGTGCACTCTTCAAAATCCATGTCAAGAAGCATTCGGGTAGTTATAAAGGCAAACAAGGTACATAAATGTGCCAGAAAATATATCTAATAAAGTGACCGGAGAGATGTTTTCAAGCTCATATATTTTCAAGAAAATTCCCTATGATCTGTAATTGATAGGTATGATGTATGAAACCAGGAATAAATGTTTTCTTTTCTTTTATCAGCGAACAATATATCAAATGACTTTAACATTTGAAAAACATTGAACAATTGCATTTTATCCTAAATCAACAAATGAAAAATGCTGATAAATCTTAAACATTAACAACTCATGTGAAAATATTTTTTGTCAAGAAATTAAACAGGAAAATTGCCACTTATTCGATTGTTCTTTAAGATTAAAAACACAGCAGATATTTACATTTCCTGCCTAATAGTTCTCACTACTGATTTGTTTTCTCATTTTAATTTTTTTTTATTCTCGGATAAAAATTTCATCCGATAAATTCAGCATAAATCTAGCTACTTGTGGCTCTCAAGCACTTTTTATTGAAGATAGTAACGGTGATTCTGTGATAATTAAAAAACGGGATTTGATTTAAGAAATATCGCGCGTGAACGAGATTGTCCACATGAATTCAAACTGCTATGGCTCTTCAAGTACAAACCCACAACACCAGCGATTGCCTCTTAAAAGACGAATTGGATCAAAACTAATTTGCCAATATCTTTCTGGCTGAAGTGCATTGACTGAGAACACTTAAGAATGATGAGAAGTGTTCTGTTCATTGCAATTGAAAATGTGAAACCGTAACTTTATAAAGCTTTTCCATTACCCTGCGGAATTAAATGCTGAAGTACTTTGGCAAATAAACATGATGATAATATCATCCAATGAAATGTTCATTTTTTGAGATTGTTTTCATCCGTGATATTGTCATTAGGACGTTTTTAATCATATTTTCCTCTTTTAAAGTTACCCGATAAGATTATGATTTACTTTTAAATTTACACAGGTTCTTTTAACTATAGTTGTACATGAATCTGGTTTGTATGTTGAACTCATGTTTTCCAGGCATTTTTAATCACTTATTGATATGATTTTTATGTTTATTGATATGATTTTGTGAAAAAAAATTTGTGTATCATTTTATTAATATCTGTAACTGAATTAGAATTATTTTCATCATTTTATTTTAATCAAGGCAAAAAACCCCTGAAACACAAGGTGCCCGATAGAATAAGAGAAAACAAGACATTATTAAGAAGAGCAGACAATAAAGTATAGCTTTTAAGGAAACAGAAACTGATAATTTTAAACTTTTGAAAGTCAAAATTTATCAAAACAAGAAACCAGAAGAAAGGTCTACAGGTCAGAGGTGCTAGAGAATAAAGTTGTTATCATTAAAACATATCTACATCTTGCAGTTGTGACTTTAAAGAGATTAGACCTAACTGGCATATTAGTTCTTCGCTTAAATTTGTAAAGTTGAGATACTAAAGAGAATAATTAACAAAAATATCTATAGGAAAAACACAGGAAATCTAAGTTTTGGCGGAGGAAATGTGATTCAAGGCAAGGACAGTTGATGCCATTTAACTTTAAATCTATCATAGAATCGCTAAAAATCATATCAATTCAGTTAGGTATTCTAAAGAAGTAATGGATTTCTTTAAATTAAATCAACATAGTCGTTATTTAACTTTAAACCTTATTTTAGCAGACATCCGTATCTGAATAAATGTTTCGGGCGGACCCGAAGGAGAATACCACCACCTTTAAATTTGTTGTTTTTCTTTTTTTTTTTTTACTTTTTTCAGTGCAGTCTTATCGGTTATTACATAATGTTTCCAATTATCAAAACAAAATTGAAAACATTTCAATATGTAAAAATTTTAGTGGAGGCTCAGTTTCTCATACAACATCATAGTAAATCGATCCTTCCTTCGTGTTGGGGTCGCTTTTTTAACTTTTTTTTTTTTTTGGACGAGTTGTTGCTCTTGTTTCTGTCTTTTTCAAGTTTTCTTTAGTTCTCCCTCAGAAACTCCAAGAATGGCTTTATTCAAAAACTTCGCAAAGGATTCAGTAGAATATGCGCAAGCAAAAAAGTTAATTGCATAGTATCAGTTTAATATAAGGTTGTATGAAAAAATGAGCCCCCACCCCCAAATTGTTTAAATATTGAAAATTTTCCAAATTTCATTTGTCAATAGGAAATTTTAGGGTTTAATCGAGAAGATTTCACTGAAAATAGTAAAAAAAAATTTGAAATCAACCAATTTACAACTACTGGTAATGTTGTACCGGCAAGTGGTTCCAAAATTGAGGATCGATTTATTATAACGTTGTATGAAAAACTGAGCCCCCAAAATTTGTTAATATATTGAAATTTTTCCAAGTTTTTTTTTTTGTCAGTCGGAAAATTCATGATGTAATCGATAAGAGTGCACTGGAAAAATTAAAAAAATATATGAAAAACAACAAATTTAAAGGTGGTGGTAATCTCCTTCAGGATTGCTAAGTTCTGTTTATTTATTAAACTGCATATTTATGAGAAGGTACTTTGTCATGAAGTGGATATCAGCACTGAACGAGAAATCGGATATCCGAGTTAGAATTCCAGTTGAATTACTTGCAGTCACATACGCGCAAATACTCATGGGAAAGACATTAATCTATCGCTTGTCTATCCATCTATGAGTTAAATAGCAGGACATATTGGTTTGGCAAACAGTCTACCTCAGAAACTAAGAGCAAACTACTTCAGGAAAATCTTATGTTCAGTCAGTCATGTCTCTTTCGAGACATGATCTCCTAAGCGTGTATTGCGTATGGCACTTAACTATCTCACTGATATTTATTTATTGTCCTCTATCGATATCACACTCCATGACTGAGTTGGTCTAGAGCAAGTTTAATCTAAACTTCTCCTTCAAAGGGGGACGCAGGTTCTAATCTTGCCAGATAGTTTTTAATTTTTATAAATGGGATTTATATTATATTTAAGCACGGAGGCAAAAATATATCAACATACTATTTAATAAATAAACGATGTGTCTTTGCAAATATGCGCATCCATCAAAATAACGTTTACAGTGATAAAATCTGTCGGATTAGGAAACAGAAAAAATAATTTGGAAATTGTTTGGGTAATGTTATAAATATAAAGAACACTGTTGATGACGCTATGTCCATTCGAATAATGATAACCGATAATATCTTCAGAAAACTAGATGGGCGTCGATTGTTTAATTATGGACTTTCCAAGGAGATGAAGTTCAAGGTTTAGAATATTTTCGTTCTTTCATGGTTTACTTACCAGTGACCCATAAAAAATCAGAGCATTTTCCCCAGCAGTATTTAAACCGTAGATTGCGTCTCTGGTGGTAATGACCGGAAATGATATACTACATTAAAAAACACGTAGTCTATCCTTATATAACCTATGGTAGTTCAGCACTGGCGTTAAGGGTGAGTAGTACATTGATGGAACCACGTTTGGAATTGCCTGTTATTGTAAACTTCACGGAACTGAAAACAGAAAAAAACACGTTAAGTTAGTAATAAGAGACGTTTTAAGGTACAAAAGTTATTGTTTTGGGTCATATTTTCCATTAGTTTGAAGGGGGCACGCCACGAATAGGCGATATCACATGTAAAAAAATGCTACATTTCCTAAGCCATGCCGAAAATCGCTTGGAATGAAACCTAAAAACCTCACATTACTGAAGCAAGTCATTCAAGATAATATTCGTATAATGTGTAATTTATAATTTCTTATGTGTTAAGTAATTTTTAAATTTTTAATTTTTAAAATTTATAAACCACAAATATTCTCAGTTCTGTAAAGTCATATTCAATATATTTTGCGACTTTATTGAAATTATTATTTCAATCAACAGAGAAGATTTTGATTTCATTTATGTTATGTAAATTTATCTCGTAAACAGCGTACGACGTTAATCATTTAGTTAGTTGTTTATAGCAGGTAGTTTGCTACCCGGTTTGGTCTTTTTGGGAAATACATAACTTGTCATGCAGATAAAGTTTTACTCACCGAAAAACGATTTTATTTTACAGCACCGACTGTTTTTAATGACTTTCATATTAGGGTTGGCTTCAGAAATATATACGGCCTGAAACGCTTTTTTTACAGGCAGTCTCTGTTGTTCACTGGTTGCAGCTGATTTACAAGTGACGTGTATTCTTTTAAACGAGTAATTGTACTTCTTCTGTGGTTTCTCCTTCCACTAGCCAGACACTGGTTCACTTTAAAAGTTTTAGAAAACAATTGTTTTTCATCTCAATCCCATAGCCAGTCAGGTACATATGAAGATTTCACGGTATACATTCACTGGTTGACGCACTGACTGACTTAGAAACTTTGGTATTTAACAATGAAGTTCCTCCAGTGTACATTGAGGGAAGACGCTCCAAAAATAATCCACCCTATTTATGTCAATTTGCACAATGCTTATAGATACCGTAGACAAAAGAAAATTTTCAGATTGAATGCATTACTTTGCATATAGTCGACGTCACTACCTATGCATTTTATGTAATTTTCAGATTTAGGCTTGAAAGCTGTTGCTCAGAAATCACTCTCTTAACAGCTGAAATGTCTTAAATGTCGTGTGAATTTGAGTAACTCATGGGTTTCCATAAAAGTTTAGAGAGGGGCAACATTATTCCTGGTGAAAAAATGTAATGATACGCTTCCGTTTTTTATGTACTTTAAATGTCAGGTATCTTTTTTAGATACTAATAATCTTAATTTGGTGATACTTATGATTGGTTGGAAGGCTGACATTCTACTGCAATACTAGAAATATCCCCCACTGAAGTTGTGGATTAGCATATTAAATTACGAGGCATGGGTTTTGGAGTAATTATTGTAGAAATACATTGCCACTAATAATAAACTTCATGAGGAAGAATTGACCATGCAACAAGATTCATTTTTATAAATAAAAACAATATTCCAATGGCGGGAGTCTTGTTTAGTATATTTATTGAATTAAATTTCCTATCCAAAACAGAACTTTGCAAAAGTATATTTTTTTGGTTTTTTACGTTTTGTTTTTGTATTGGTGGATAGAAACTCAATGATTTTCAGCCATAGAGCAAGATGTGGTCGGTTGTTGGCTCTTGCTGAGATTTTCTGTCTTTGTTTGGTCTACTTTCGTATTGAGCGCTTTAGTGTTAGGGTTTTCGTCTTGCTTCTTTTTTCTTTCTTACGAGTGCTTGACTTTTTGTTCATGTACTTCGTTTGTTTCTTTTTTGCTTCCCCTTATTTTCCCTCCGAGTTTGTTCTCGGTGGGTTATACAAGACGACTTAAATTATAGCTTGATTAATGCTAGTTTTGGTAGATTTAGTTCTTACCATTGGTATTGTTGTTGCTATAGTTAATATATATATATATATAAATATATATATATATATATATATATATATATATATATATATATGGATGATTTCTTTTCACTATCGTTTGAGGAACTCCTACTTCGAACACTTCTGCTGTTTCGCATCCGCCATTTTAGGGAATTTACCGATATATATATATATATATATATATATATATATGTGTGTGTGTGTGTGTGTGTGTGTGTGTGTAAATATAACCATGAATGTTTATTACGTTTAATCATGAGCCAGTGTTGGAAAATCTCTGACAAAATAGTCGACATTCAATGTCTTTTATATTTAACAATATATATTTATATATGAGTTATTGAGCAAGTAATATATATATATATATATATATATATATATATATATATAAATTCATTTGGATGAGTTATTTATTTCACTATTGTTTGTAGAACTCTTGTTTGGATGGCATCGATTTTATCGTATCCATCATATCAGTGAATGTGCCGATATATATATATATATATATATATATATATACATATATATATATATATATATATATATCAGACTATGAATGTATATTATGTTTAAACATAAGCTTCATAAACATCTATTTTGGCTTTAATTTCAGGTGAAATTAACGACAAAAACTGTACCACATTAATCTCTTCACCTGAAATTAAAGCCAAAATAGGATTTTTAGAACAGCTCATTATTAAACGTAATCGACATAATCGACATTCATTGTCTGTTATATTTAACAATATATGTTTAGAAGATTATCTGCTTCTTCGAGATATATATATATATATATATATATATATATATATATACATACAGAGTTCGATTAGATATCCTCATTATAAAATATAAAAAATGCTATAGAAAAAAAACGATCCAATAAATGCTTAAAGGAAGGCCTATCAATAAAGCCTACACCAATAACCTTACTTAACACAATAACCTTACTTAAATACAAAAATATTCCATACTAAAAAAATCAAAATTAAATAAATGGCTCCCAAACTTGAAGAAAAACCAAGATTCATATATTCAAAATCAAGATTAAATATACTACTTCAGAATAATTATATCATACACAAAAATAAACTTAAGCACACGTAAGATCTAACCCTACAATCACCCGCCAAAAATACTGAGAATTTGAATAAATATTTTTATTATTATAAAAGATAAAAAATGCTATAGAAAAATCGATATAATAAATCCTTAAAATAAGATCTAATGCTCGCAAAAATATCTAAATAAATAAAAAATATATATATTAGGAAAAAAATTAAAAGAAATAAATAAGATTCCAAACGATAATTTATAGAAAAAAGAAGATATATAAAAAAAAATTAAAAGAAAAAACCGACCCTCTAAACTTAAAATTAAGATTAAACGTGCAACTTTATACCAAAATCTGATAAAACGCTAATTTGCGTTTACTTCCCAAAAAATACAAATTTCTTGAAATAACTTCCCCTAAATACAATTATACTCCAAACTTGAATATAAAAAAAAACAAATACATATGTATATATATATATATATATATATATATATATATATATATATATTAAAAGAACCCTATAAAATATTAAAAAAATATTCCATACCGAAAAAATCGAAATTGGAATGAAAAAACACCCCACCCCTATCACGTCTATCTAAGAAACCCCAAAGTGAAAACCTAGACACAGGATCAAATTAAATACATGAATTAGGTGCACTAACAGCAGACATCAACTAATTAAACGATAGCCAACCATAAAAATGACCACTCAACATGGCCCTCTTAGAAATCCTAATCAAAAGATATACCCAACCGATAAAAAGATAAAACATACATTCCAACAGATAATACCATTAATCAACAATTTCACACTTACATACCAAATTCATCAAAAGTCTAACGGTCAAAACGAGACATTCACTTAATTACCAATAACTCCAACCAACCCCTACGACAACAAAGAACCAAATATAAACAGAGAATGATTCCAAACCTTTATTTCCTCCGAAGAAGTGTTTGAATTCAAACACTGAAACAACCATATGAATGTAGAGAAGAGGACATATATAGAAGAAATTATGTACATGTTCTAAAACATAATTTATAATAAATATTCACTGCTCTATACATCATATATTGAGCACTGTTTTAAATTAATGGACGGAAAAATGTTTCTTTTTTTCTCTCCTCATTGTATATTCACTCGGATATATATGAATATATATATATATGAATATTTATATATATATATATATATATATATATATATATATATATATATATGAATATTTATATATATATCTATATATATATATATATATGTGTGTGTGTGTGTGTGTGTGTGTGTGTGTGTGTGTGTGTGTGTGTTTGTTTCGATGGGTCAAGGGATGACGGTATGATCAAACATAATTGATATCACGTTTAAATAGAAAGGGAAGGGTTTACATTTACCTTTAACAGGGCAATGTTTCTTAGATCTATAATTGCAGTACTCTACAATACCATGTTTGATATTGGTTCCATAAAGATTTTTTAAAATCTGGTTATTATGCGAATTGATGATGTTGTACATATTATTAGTGCAGGAATAGCAAATCTTAATAGTTCTTCTATTAAACATTTTATTTAGTGGGTTATCATTGTAATATTGTTTACTTTATATATCAGAGAAAAAACTGTTTAATGTTAATGTTGATAGTCAACAGAATGGAGGGGAGTTGAACCATATATTTTTGTTTCTCTGCTTACTCTTAGTCTTAGGCAATTTACAAATTACTAAAAGATGTTAAAAAGGATAGATTAAACTAGAATATGCAAGGGCACAGTGAAAATCACAAGAAATTGGAGTTATCATGGAAGGACTGAATGCCAAAGGTTCGCCAAGGGAGAGAAGGAGAAACTGTTGGTAATTTCGGAAAAGGAAACTGCAGTTACCGTGGTTAGAAATGGGTCCAAATGTGCATAGGTTATGACCAGATAATAATCACCACCTGGTCCCAGGTGAATGAAAGGACTCTATGGATTTAGAGAAGTCTAGGAGGAGAAATTAAAACCCAAATTGATTATATTATTGTCAAGAAGAGATTCAGAAACTGAGTCCTTTACTGGAAAGCTTAACCAAGTGCTGACTGCGGAAGCGATCACCTATCAGTTTTAAGCAATCTAAGGATAAAACTAAGGAGATTAAAGAAACCTAACACAGCTCAAAGACTGCAGCAAAATAGATTCGTGAATGATTCTAAACTGCAGGAAATGCATAGGGAAATCGTGAAAATGAAACTCGAGGGACTAAGTAGAAACGGATGCTCAAAGTGGTACTCACTAAGAGTAGTTCTAGTTACATCAACGAACGACATCATGCTAAAGAAGAAAAAATGAGTGGATCACTAAAGAGATTCTTGACATGAAGCAAGGAGACAGAAAACGATGCCAAGATATGGAAATGAATAATAAAAAAAACTACTCAAGAAAATATGAGCAAAGAAAGACTAAAGAAATATGGTTTAACGACAAATACTCCGATATAGAGAAACTGAGATAAATAATGGTGATATATATAATATATAACCAACAGAACAAAAGAACACTTTAGTAACAGGATGTATAAAAGCAAAAGACTGTTACACTCAAAATAGAAAAAGAAAGAAATACTTCGGAAGATGGGACGAGTATATCGGAGATATCCTCCACGACAAGGGAGAACAACCAACGCTATAAAAAATATGGATAGCCAAAATAATAAAACCGAAGTGGAATCGGTAATTAATCAAATTCAGGAGAAACGAAGAAGCACGAGCCGACGGGATAGTTAGAGAAATACTGATGTCCTTTGAAAACCTTTGGCATAGACAGACTCAAAGAAATAACAAACAAAATCTACAACTGCGGCAATATACCGAAAAACCTAAGCAGATCAATTTTTATAACACTACCTAAGAAACCAGGTGCAAATTAATGCGAACACCACCGAAGAATCAACTCAATGAGCCACATAAGGAAAACTCATCATCCGGAGTCTGATAACACCCAAACTTGGTAAAGTCCCCTTGGAAACCCATAAGAAAAGCCACTGTTTTGAAGTCTTGGAACACTCTCCGAAATTGCTTTTCATATTTTAAGACATCTCTGAGGATCTTGACACGATTGTATCCCTCTTTGTGCTGTATCGAGTAAGCCATGGGAAAATATAGATATATTTATTCCTGTTATGACGCAGTACGGAATTCGAGGATCTTGGAGTTTACTCTCGATGGAGAGGCGCCACTATGTGTCGTTACAGTCGATTCCAAATTTCAGTCGATTCCAAACAGACTGGCAAAATTGTGATAGAAGTAAAATCCATGTAGGCGGGGCAAAATTTTCAAAAATAAATGGTGGCGTTTTCTCTGATCAGCAATTTGCACACTTACAACTAAAAAACTCCACTGTCTGTGTCCGACATCAAAAGCACAAAAATGGATTTTGTAGGACCCAGACCTCTGATATAGTTGTTGAGGTTTTTTTTCTTTGGAGTAGTATAAATGCTCTTTCTTTAGAGGAGTTTATATGGTGAGCTCAAGGCAGTGTGACTTTGGGACGATTTATAACACAAAGTCTGGACATATGGTAGCAAGGCAAATCTTTGCCAGCGTGACAGTCGGAGTTCACTATACAGAAGAAGATTGAGTGGTCATTTTGCTCCCACCAGATTCCTGAGACTTCGAATATTATGGCTCTATTTTCTCCTTTTTTTTTTCATCTTACAAAAGAGCAAAATTGAATATGTGTATAAAAATAAATATATATTTAACACGGTATTATTAAACAATTGTAGAAAATTACATTTTGGAAATTTCTTCAAATCCTGTGCTGGATATGCTAACATCTGATTTTGAAACACAGTTAATATATGGAATTCCACAAAGATACAATGTCTTCAATATTGAATATCCATGATATTACGTATTTTAATGAGACTTAATCAAATGAAATTTCTTTTACAAAATATAAACAAAACATAATTAAATTAAAAGAAATTACCAAAAATGCAAACTTGAAAATGATGAGAGAAAGACTCTGGAAGTTTAGATATTTCTCCAAAGTTCTTGAAATTTCTAGAAAGTTCTAGAACATTCTCCGTCAGATACTACGCACTGAATCTGTCTGGAATGTAATGGAAAATCTTCTTCTTCATGTTCCATGTCTCTTCAGGACGTAGGCGATCATGTACATCTACTGTGGCTCTCACTTTTCAATATTTTTTCCTGGTACTTCTCCTAAAATCCGCTCCGCCATTCTTTGCTTAGACCTATCTAGTAGGTCTCTCTCTGCATTGCCCAGTCTTTTTGTCCGTCTTGTGAATATCAAACTTTCCAGGCCCTCTTTTTGCATTACGTCTTCCGGGAACCTCATATATCTCTTTCTGATGTTAAATATACGTTTTCTTCTCGTTTCTCCAACACCTCGTCGTTGCTCACGTACTCACTCCATGGTATCCTTAGCATCCGTCTGCAAAACAACATTTCTACTGCCTTAAGCATCTCTTTCATCCTTGGTAAGTTCGTCCAACATTCACCTCCATACAGGAGGCCATAGTACTCCAGCACTCTTTACTTTGTTTCAAACGAAATTTTCCTGTCTCTCAGTACACTGGTTAGCTTTTAAAATGCGTGTCCTTAGCCATGCCAATGCATCTTTTAATTTCATTTCTTCAATTTCCATCTCCTATCAGAACATTTCCCTGATATTCAAATTAATTTATTTGTTCTTTTTTTAGATTATACAACCTGCAGATGGCATATTGGTGTTTTCATTTTGCTGATGAACATAGATTATGCTCAGTCATTTCTTCTCTGTTTCTTTTCCTACTTTCTGTAGAAGTATCTGCTCTTTCCTTTTCATGTCTGCTATCAGGACAGTGTCATACGCGTGTCTTATGTTTTTGTTTTTGTGGCATTGACGAATCCTGGGAAGGTTTTTATTTCTCTCAAAATTGTTTCGCTGAAATAAGTTGAAAAGATTCAGTGAAAAAACGCATCCTTGTCTTATGCCCCTTTCTTTTTTTGTAAACTTGCTGAGTTCACTTCATATCTGTACACAAGTGGTTTGCTGCTACTATAGATTATTGATTGTCTAAACGTCTTTCTGGCGTGTGTTGTCAAACGTCTTTATATAATCTATAAAGCACAGATAAATATCTTTCTACATTTGTATTGCTCTTTAAGATAGGATTCGGAGCATTAATATCTTATTCCTCGTTCCGGTATCTTTAACAAATCCTCACTCTTTTTGTCCTATCACTGGGCCGAATCTGCTGCGCGTTCAATTTATCAGAATCAGAATCATAGATTAGTTTAAAAAATCGATGTCCAATGTCAAGAAGGCACATTTAGAAGTCATTTCCGTTGCTATCTGGACAGATGCAATTATTAGCAAATAAAACATACCGACCTTAGACGAAATAAGTCAACACTTTGTTACATAGTTATTTGTACTCCTTTTCAGTATTATTTATTATTTTAGTTTTTCTCTCATAATGTTGTTTTCGTTTGTTGTATTTTCTTCTTCGCTTTTTAGCACGTATTTCGGGACACTTTTACGCCCCCTGTGAATTAGTCATAACTGGTATCTTTATATTATAATCTGTTTTATACTTGCACTCTCAGTATTTCAGGATTTCTCGTTATTTACCTTTTTAAAATCATGCTGTTTCATCTTACATCTTTCTTTTTCTGGCTTTTCATGTCTCCATCTCCCTTGCAGCTCTTAACTCCCTTTCTCTTGTTACCCTGTTCTACCATCCATTTGTTTAAGCCCATCAAGTACATCATGCGTTGTTTTCCAATGCATCTCTTTCCCTCAGATTCTTTACTTATCTTAGAAACTTAAACTGTCTTATCCTGATATTAAGTATCGGCTTCCTTCTCGTTTCCGTCGTCTCCAAAACCTCGTCATTGCTAACATGTTCGGTCCATGGTATCCTCAGCCTCCCTCTGTAGAACGGCTGTTTGTTTACCTCAAGTCCTTCTTTCCTCTTTTATGTGACTGTACACTATTTACTGCCATATATGAGGATAGATATTGCATAACAATCCAGTACTGTCTTCTTTGTTTTCAACAAACTTTTCCTGTCTCTCAATACTCTACTTAGCTTTTTAGAATGCATCCTTAGTCAAGCCAATACACCTTCGGATCTCAATGTTGCATTTGCCGTCTTCTCTTAGAACACCTCCAAGAAATTTAAATTTTTTACCTGCTTGAATTAAACATACCCACCTGTAGTTAGCATTTAGGGCTCTCTTTTTACGGATAGCCATGAAATCAATTTTCGTCTAGTTCATATGCTGTTCTTTTGCTGTTGTTAATACAGCGTTTCGTCAGTTGTATCAGTAACCTTCTATGAATATTTAACGGAATCCTCTATTTAATCTACGGGTGTGGGTTGTTCTCGTTCTGCTATAAATGTTTTGTTTAGTTTTTATTTAGCTCTGCTTACACTGGGTCTAAGTCTGCACTAATCTGATTAGGGATTAAAACCAACAATGACTATTTCACCGAATTCACTTAACTTGTGGAACAATCCGGGGTGTAAGACTCGTATTTTTTTACATAATCTACTTACTACTGAGACGGCTTCTTTTGTTTGGCACAAAGTAATGCATTCAGAAAGGTTAACAATGATTTCTATAATTGTGAACCTTTTTAGATTGATTTTTAGTTTGAATCAATAGATGAGCGAAATCTTTTGACATTGTTAATATTTCTTTCCCGACCTGAGTATGAGGTTAAACTACATCCTCCAGCATGATCTGAACATTGAAGGTTTTGAAGAGAGCGGGACCACCTATTAACTGATGGTATTCTCCTTGCTACCTTGACCCGGAATGATAGGACCAGGGTCTCATCTATAGGGAAATAATAAGCCCACTACAAAACAAAACTTAACAGTATATTTATATAATAAAATGAGCAACATTAGATTTTTATAGCAAAATGACAATCAATGCAACACTAAAAACGATTTTAGAATAAAATTAACAATAGTACATATTCATTATATAAAATATTTATACAAAGATGTAACTTTACTGTAAAAATATGTACAAAATATGTATATATCGGACATTAAATTACCTATAGAAGTCGATATATGGCGAACAATATCAAACAACTGTTTTTTCAGAATGTCTATCAATTTGCGATTTAATTTAAAATTTAATATGAGGGCCGCGTAATGTTTAACGTCATTCTTTTGTACTCGTTGGGTTTCGATATGAGTTGTAACAAACAGTGATAGCTTTGAATCAAGTGACCACAAGACGCCTTAAGAGACAATTAGCAAAGTTAATAAAGTTTAACTCTGGAAATTTACAATGATTCTCAAGATGTTTTGCTATTGTTAAAAGATTTCTCAGGAGCAATGTTGACGGATTCAAAAGTTTTTTTTTCCTAATGTGTTTTTCTTTTCTATGACATGATACATGACTTTTTATTAACTTCTTCAATCTAATTCTTCCGTATGATGACGTACACTAACATTATCAAGGTTGCCATGTATAGTCTTCATTCAAATACCGTGTTCATTCTGCGATCATGGCTCCAGTCAACTTCAGCGCTGATGGTTTCCCTCAGATTTCTGTCATTTGTGTCCTTCAACAACATTTCTTTTCTACATCCCACCATCACTCCATCGGTTTTGCCCCTCGGTAACGTTCTGGGACTTCCTATCTCCCTTATTTTCATCTTTTATAATCAACTTTCATAAGATATTCAGGTAGGTTATCCGCTGTTTCCATCTGTCTATCATTCGTTTAGTATATCATGCGAGTGACAAATTTTCAAGTATTTCTTTCGTCATTATACGGCGATTTTCCAAACGTAGGTTAAATGCGGCACAAGGCTGAAACTATGGAGCACCCAGTGAAGCTATAACTCACTGTTCAGTTGTGACTGATCTAGCGAAACCAGCTTGCTAGCCATTAAACCACATCGATGTGCACAAATGATTTTCTAACGATGGGTTAGATGTGACATAAGACTGAATGCATTGATCACCTAGTAAGGTTCGAACCCACTGTTTAGTCTTAATTGATCTAGCGAAACGAGCTTGTTAATCATTACACCATGTCGTAGTATGATGGTTAGCAAGCTCGTACCCATTTCCTCATCATATATGACCGTCTCTTTCGACTGTCTCTTTCTGGATCTAACTATATGATTTTTTTGTAATCACTTTCATTGAAAGTTTCTCGTCCTTTATATGCCCTTTCCATGGTTGTCTCAGTGATAAGAACATAAATTCCTAAAATAAATGTTAAATATGGGAATATCTATAAGAAGATTATATTGCGCCAAATATTCAAGTGTTGATGTTTGCTTAAAAGTCAGTATATGAGATATTGGCGTTTAGCGGTGTACAAAATTATGTAGAAAATACCAACCTATTTTTAAGAGCATATTGTTTCCTTATAGGTGTTGTGATTGTTGCATATTATTATTATTATTATTATTATTATTATTATTATTATTATTGTGAAAATAGAAATGGAGGCAATATGTAAGAGAGAGTGGCCTATCAAGTGTTTGCAAGTGTAAAAGAAAAAGCCCAACGTCGACCTCTTCGCTTCTTCTTCTTCCCGCCGGTTGTGTCAAAAAGGCGGCGCATGCGTTGCCGAAAAATGTTCCAGTCGATAGACGCCGACTCTCGCTAAAACTGGCAAGTATTTGTTGCTCTATGAAAAGAGTTTCCTTTGTGTAAAAGCAGCCGTCGCCACCTCGAAGAGGGCCACAGGTGCGGGAAATGTTCACTGATTAGGTCTTTGTGAGTAATCATATGTGATGAGCTCGAATTTCGACGTCATGGCCGCCGGCTTTACAGATTTCAATTGCTACCTCACCCTAGTTTCCTTCCACCACACCCACAATTTATACACCTTCCATAAAATCTCACTCACTCTCTCACACTCTCTCATTTGCTTTTATCTTTCTTTCCCTCATCACTCTACGCACAGACCAATAGTAAAACCATTTTCTTCTCTTTCTTTTATATATATATATATATATATATATATATATATATATAGCATTACTTATCACATTCTCAAATACTTTAAGTCTCACATTTATTTAACAGATATGTGTTGGCGTGTATAGGAAATTCTTAACGTAAGTAGGTGTCTTTCAGATATATCTATATATATGTGTGTGTGAGTAAGTGTCTTTTAACATAATTAATATATATATATATATAATAAACTCATATATAAGTTTATTATATATGTATATATATATATATATACATATATACATATATATATATATATATATACACGTAGAAGAAAATAAAAAGAAAATTAGATGCGTATTTAGCTATAGCTATATACACACGAAGAATGGGGAAGGTAAGGCTCCGTCAGGTTATCTTTACCAAGATACACCTCTTCTACTGTAGCTGTACCTACATTACTGTGATGTCACTACGATTCTGGAAAGTCACATATTTCTTGATTGCGATCGTCATATACTCATGGACAGTCATGTTTACAGACACAAAACCACACTTACACACACACACACACATACACACACACACAGAGAAACAAACTGACACACAGCGGCACACACATAAGTATGCATATATATATATATACACACACACACACATATATATATATATATTTAAGTAGTATTTTCTTTATTATATACATTAAAGAAATTATTCGCAAACACACACATGCGCAGACACAAACATATACATATATATATATATATATATATATATATATATATATATATATATATATATAACTGTAAAAAGACACTGGTTAGATGGCTAGTCAGATAGATATTTATTTAAAAAATGCTCAATGCACAATCAAAGAAACTGAAAATGTAGTGCCAACAATATATTTAAGAACGAACTGTTCACCACTTACTTGATACCCAGGTTCTAACCATATCGGTCTCATAAGGCAGAAAATGCAAACCGACACTTCTTTACTCACACTAACGCCGGAATTCCCAAAGGAAAGCGGATGAGTAAAACTGGTGGTAATTGGACCTGAAGGGAAGGAAGAAACATACACCCTCACCCGAGTTCGTACCTTGCTTAGGGTGAAATGATTAAAAAACAGAACCCATATATAAAGGTATCTATGTGTGTGTAGAAATTAAAGCTTAAAGTAAATAATTAAGAATAGTCTCTGATTTAAAAATAATAAAATTAATATATTTAAATCCATGTATCCTTATAGTTCTTTCAAGAAACCTTATGTAATTATTCCCTAAATTTTATTTAGAAGACACAAAAGAAAACATAATATGTTGTAAGCCAATGTTTCAAATCACGTAGATTTGCCTACTTTGAAAACCAACATTTGAAATTTTCACTTTGTCTCAACTCTATGGCAATTCGCTCACTTTAAATGGACTCTAGCAATTATCTAACCAAGAGAGTCGGTCTCGACTTTTCATAACTTTACCTTTAATTATAAAATGGAACTCATTAGATTAATGGTCTGCAAAACTAGCTGACTAACTCCTGTTCTATGGCAATTTTCCCTCTGAATCTATGTTAATAAAAACAATTTATTTCTAATGAGCATTTCCCAAAGTTAACACATCTTTTTCATTATTTTCAACTCCAAATATATTCGTACAGTAAATTAATCTTATGTACATCATGTGCATGACTGAATTCAAAGATGTTACCTTCAGTTCTGTAACCAACATAGTGAAACAAATCCCTTACCCAGAGTTTGTTTCTTTTACTTGACAGGGATAATTGAAGTCGGCATGAATCTGCTCAGTTAGAGATAAATTTTTTGTACTCATCAAAGCTCTATCTCCACACCGATATCAAGCACTTTAAGATAAAAAAAAACAGTCTGGCAAAATACATTTTAACTCTAAAACCACTGAAAAAACAACACCTTTGCTGTTAAACATTATCACAATTAAATAACGAAAGATTCAAAGATTTGCAGCTGCTGATATAACCTTATATTGCGTACTCCTGTCAAACATTTGTCATATTTATAATGTAAGTAAAATATAGTAATATATACAATATTTAATATGCACTTAAATTACGTTAACAGGTCAAGAATTAGGCACAGATAGAAACGCCATGAGATAAACACGTGGTGATCACTAAAATAATTGCAGTTATATTAAAGCACTAAACGTTTCCCCCAAAAATGAAAAAACAAAATACACGTAGATTTTTAAAAGCTGTAAATATATTGTTATTAATTTACTTTTCAAACATTCTAGGGAAACAAAATAAGTAGCGAGACATGGTAAACATATGAAGTTTTTTCCCACATTCATTCATATATATATATATATATATATATATATATATATATAAAGAGAGAGAGAGAGAGAGAGAGAGAGAGAGAAAGAAAGAATAGGGCAGAGTCTTTGTTATAAAGGTTTTCTAAATGTAGACATCTATATAACTACATGCTAACTCTCGGTTTAACTCCTCAATGCGATCTTCAGACCAAGATGGTTTATCTTTTTACATACATCTACACACAAGTACACAAGTATATATATATATATATATATATATATGAATTAGTTTTTGGTTCATGATTTAATTAGATCAGTATTCAGTTGTATTAACATGTGCTCAATACATTTATACTGAAAAGGTTTTGAACATTTTTGATTTGCAAATGAATTATTTCCAGTATAAGTGTTTTAAATGTGATAACTGAAGCAAAATAAAGCGAAAATAGTCACTCGCATAAACAAATTTTGAAATATATAATAATGGTATCACACATGTCAAAACTACGCTAAGATAGGTGTCAACACAATTTTGCAGATATTTTTTTGTTAAAATATTTACAATAGTCTGATATTTTATTACAAGTTCCGGTGAATATTGCCAACGCAGTTGAACAGACCAAATAAATTATATATATATATATATATATGCTTCAAAAGAAAAGAAGTGTACAATTCCAAATTGAAAATGCTAATGTTTTAATTTGATGAAACTGTTAAATTACTAAATTTCACAAACTTCAAGGAAAATTGTACCTAATCATTGTATTTATATGCTGTTATGTATGACAAAGTGTGAATAAACCATTGAGACCGAAACAAAAATAAATTAAACAAAGTTATTTCATGATGAAACTAAGTGCACTATTCAGAAAAGCAAAGGAGACGCAAGCGGGCCCTCGAGCCGCAGTTTACCTCGAGCCGCAGTTTACCTCGAGCCGCAGTTTACTTATGACTGATTGAAGAGTATCAGACTATTGATAATTACACGCTGATCATCTTAAATATTAATCATACATCACAGTTACGAAATGTTTTAGAGTTCTCTACCACCTCTTATTTCCTAAAACGGTAATTTATGACTCACTTTAAGAATGCCGTCATGTTTATGATCATTTACTTAGTAACTAATTCCATGACAAAGAGAATTATTTTTTCATGGTTCTATGGTTGCTTTTCCTCTGTTCAAACATCCACCTTTCTTCTTGTCTCTTGGGACAAAGCAAAAGCGAGTTTTAATGAAAAGGTATTTTTACTCGAAGTTTCCTCTAGAAAGGCGGTAAAGCTACTAAAATACAAGAGGTTACATGTTGTTAAAAATTTGAAAAGAGATGCATTATAACTGATCAGAACAATAGAAGAAGAAAAACCAAGAAGATAAAAGATAAATATTGATATTGCATTTAAATTTTTGAGCCGGAGGAAAGGTCTACAAATGAGAAGTAAGAGAAAAATATTGTTATCATATAACTTACATACAATTCCTCTGTACATTGATGGGATCTAGTTGCCTATCTATTACTGCACTCATAAAGCCTAGGTAAAATGACGAAGAACTAATCCGAAAATCTACTATGAAGGATTTTTGCAAAACAGCACAGAAAGTAACTTTACAGTGGCGGGAAATTGACAAAAGCCAAGATACCAGGTCAATACAAAAAACAGTGGTGGTCCTTCTTTGGATTTGGCGCATTGAGTTATTCTCCTGGGGGTAAGCACCATCCATAAAACTGGTAAGTAGAAATAGTCATTCCGATTATTAGAAGCGGAACCAGTTTAGATAACATCATAGTTATTGTCCATAATCATCTCTAGAGCTGGTTCCGATACTTCTATTCATTAACAAGAAAAGCCTTCTGCTGTACATCACACAGTAAAAGAATTCATGTAAAACCGAAAAGACCTGGATAAGAAAGATGACTTGAATGCTCAGATATCAATGTTTAACAACACAAATGGCACCAACCGCTGCAGCTGACAAGAAGTAGCTTATCATCTTCATCACCTCAACGGCCACTCACCACAGAGAGGATCGACTGAGAGACTGATGATGTTAATAAATTAATAATGAACTTCTTGTTATCAGCTAAAATGTTACTGAATGAGAAATAACTAAAATGGAGTTTGGAAAATAAATAGTTCTCATTATAACATCAAAAAAAAAAAATACAATATTCTCCAGCTGCGTGAAGTAGCTACCCACTGCTAGTGGTGAACTGCTAGACAGTAAAGTGGATAATTACCGTTGTTCCCACCGCGCAACAGATGTAACACAAATTCAGTTTTATGGTGGGTTTCTCAGCAGTACTTTAAAAAAATTAACCCGTCAATACTTTCTCTTTTAGAGACGCTTCAGTAACTGGACAATAAACCCAGCCATCTTCAAAGAAGAAGTAACACCTGGGGGATGATCATCTGGGTATTGAAGTTTGGGTATAAATCTTGCCTAAAGGCAAATGCGTTCTTGTATTGCTAGATAGCATTATAGATATTTAGCTGCCTCCACACTAGAGTGAAAATGTTGTACAAGGCCTTTTAATGTGGGAAATCCAAGCCATATATCTCAGATAAAACTAAATGTCTACTTTTCCGCAGACGAGACTCTACCTTTCGGCGAAGATTCTTCCTGGTTATTTTCTGTCCGAAAGCCGATAGTACGAAAATGTCATCAAAGCGTCTGAACGATGTTAATCGCTAGGAGTGCAGAATAAATATTTAGGTGACTCCAATTTGAGACAAAAATGTAACACAAAACCTTTTAATGTGGGTAATCCTAGCTATATAGCAAAAATTAAATGTCTACTTTTTCCCAGATGAGTTTCACCCTTCGAGGGAGGTTTGTCTGGTTTACAATCTGCCTTTGGACAAAGAGTCAAACAATGTCAGATTGCATCTGAGCGACGTTAATCGCTAGGCTGCAATAGGATCCCCATCACAGTAGTGTCCAACATATTTATGAGGATTGGGACATACCCTTTAATATTCATATGTACGTATATAACACCTCTTATTAAAAGAAAATGCACAAATAGAGAACACCTGTAATATCTGGGCCGAAGCTGTGTAATACCCACTTCCTAGCAATGACAAAAACATTTTCACGCCCTTGAAGGTGATTAAATATTTTCAAGGCTATAACACTTTTCCAGGAGATAAAACCTATCTATTGCTACTCTATCGCTATTTCGATAAAAAAAAATTCTAGATGAGCGACATTCCTTACTTCCAGGTGTTCAGACTAGAAAAACTAATAATTTTACTCGAGAATTGATAGTTTTTCAAACAAACTTCTCCCTGTTCACTACAATCTTAATCTCCTGAAGTCCAGGTTCAACTGTTATTCACCTCAAAATGTATATTTATTTTCCCCTGTTACTTCTATACAACAACCTCTTTCAATAAACCTCTACCACGAATGGATCTTGAAACGTTTATTAGGTGAATTTTAGCAAAAGAAAATTATTTTACAATTGCATTAAACTATCATGTCCGTTTGCATTGAACTAGCATGATTCTTTTGTCCTGTATTGTTTTGTTCATTTTCAACACATCTAAAAAATATCTGAATAAATTAAATTATTACAATTATATTTACCCGAAAAATAATTATGAAGATTTAATTAAAACAAAAAGCAGTATATGGCTTCCTTTGAGTTCATGATGATGGCATCAGATTTGATGGAGAATTGACAGGAATAAAGGAAGAACGATAACGTGCAATATAACACGGATATTAATTGATTTTTTCTATGAGATGATTTTCTTTGCTAAAGAATAATAACAACATAGGTACAAATAGTTATATTTACTCTAGTATTTTTAAATAAAACAAGAAGCACGTATTTTTATTGAATATACAACACTCCAAAAGCAGAGTTAATGAATATTTTTTGCATTCATTAAAATGTCACAGAAAATCTAGCACGAAACGAATAAAGTATAATGTAATACAACCTTGTTTTAACCTGGCTCATTCTCATCAGAAGAAAAAAGCATGATGATTAGCGTGCTTGTTATAATAACATGAGAATATTGCATTATCTCGAAAGGAGGAGGATAGTCTTTTTATATTATAAAATAGATTGAGACGCGTCTTGACAATGGCCGAAATTGTTTGATAGCGTATGATTGCAAAATATGTTATATTTACATCAAAAAGAAAAAATGCGGTAAAAGATACCTGAATTTACGAAAATGACAAGATAAATGAAATATATATTTTTTATTTGTTTATTGTCTTTAACAAAATGTGTATTAAAATATATGTAGGTATATATATATAAAAAAGTGTGAACATATTACACTGGAACAAATGAAATATAAATATCGCTCACATTCAATAAAAACATCCATGGTCTATCTATCTATCTATCTATCTATCTATATATATATATATATATATATATATATATATATATATATAATACTAAAATTCAGTATTTTACAATTACGGAATAGCCCTTTCTACAGGTTATAAGAACTCGCTTTATTCAATCCAAGACCTCGCCTGAACGATATTCTCTATCTATCTATATTTTACTTCCTACCTAAATTTTGGTTCTATTTATCTGAGCCTTTTTATTGGTTCTTTCTTCTCGTTTCTTTCTTTATTTCTTTCTTGCTTATTTTGTTTCTTTCTTGCTTTCTTTCTGTCACTCTTGTTTTTCTCTTTGCTTTTTATTTCCTCTGTGACCTTCTCTTTCCTTTTTCTTTTCCTTTTTTTGGGGGGGGATTTCTCTTTTGGCTCTCATATCTTTCCTACCCCCTTCACCTCGTACAAACATTTTCTAAAAATAAAAAGGACGTGAGATTTTTAAAATTTTCTTTTAAAAAATAACGTTTATTGACTACCTTATGAGACATTGTTTTCAATGTCGAAACAAAATGTACAATTTTGTAGTAGCTTGTAGTTTGTACATTTTCTAAAGTATAATTTATAATAAATATTCATTGCTCTATTTTTATTTTGACAACTGTTTCTAATTAATGTTTTGAACGTTGTAAATATCTTTTTAGTTCCTTATTCACTTATATATATATATATATATATATATATATATATATATCCTTATTCACTTGGATATATATATAATAACTACACAGAGACAGACCTGTTTCGGTGGACTGGATTAACCGTTTGTTAGGTGCTAGGAATTTGAAACCTAACCCTTTATTACAATCACTGGGGTATATCATTCAAATTCCTCCTCTAGATACTCTTCTGCTAGTAATTAGTTATCTCCCTTTAGCCCTATAAATAACTTGTTCACTACTACTCTAGCCTGGTATTGAACTCACGACTCTTTGGGTCAATTCACAGGAACTAAACAACGTCTGTATTCACTGGGTCATATGTGCTTAAAAACACATGACCCAGAAAAAGACCGGAGTATACAACTGCCGAAATGTCGTACAATGACAAAAAGATGAGGACAATAGTCCGTATAATGTAAATACTGTGTAGTATTGTCGAAATTACGCAAAAGTAAAACTAACACTGACATCTCATTTTAAGGATATATTTACCAGTATGACACAAAGAAATACTAAAAACTAAATTAATAAAATAAAATCTCAACTGAATTCAACAATCTCCTTCATTGGACTTTAGAATCCCCTGCATCTGTTTTTTTATTGTCTCTTTTCTTAAGTTAGTTAATGCTGCAATAAGAAATAACTTTAAACAAAAGGGGGTTGATGGTCTCTCGATCATAAGCTAGGCGGCTGCAGCTTGAAGAGTTAAGTTGCCAAATGTGAGAGGAGATGTGATCGCAGACATTGACTAAAAGACATTACTGGCTTTTCCTGCTTGCGTGGCATGGTGCAGAGTCCTGTTATCAGGTATAGTGTCTTCCAGAGCAGCATCAATACCTACTCAAATCATTTGTTGTGGACATCCGTATTGAATTTAATGCCCTTTATGAAAATGAATGAAGGCATGACGTTAACATCACTTGTGATCACTCTAAACACATTTGCAAATATTATTAAACTCATTCTGAACACTTTTTACAGTACACAAATTGGCACTCAATCTCAAGGGAATTAAAGTATATTGGGGCGAATGCTATGCAGTACAACAGGCTTTTTACAAATTTCTGACATTGTGATTTGCGTCATGATGCTAGTTATCGAAACGAATGTGCTCAACTGACCCGACTATAATGTGCAATTGACAAAATAAAAAAGCGATGCGCAAAATAAAAAAGCAATGAAAAAATATTCAAAATTTAGCCACTGCACTACGTATATACAATATCTTTCTCATTATATATACATATATATATATATATATATAAGTGTGTGTGTATATGTGTACATATCTTCATATGTATCTATCTATCTATTTCAGTATGTTCTATCTATCGATCAATTTACCTAATTATTTTTATATCTATCTACTTGTCAGTTTCGGTTACTCTATCATCTACTTTCCTCTATTCTTTACAGATCTCTCTGTTTACTGTTTGTTGTTTGTGTGCGTATGCGCAGGTTAACACACACACACATACACACACACACACACACACACATATATATATATATATATATATATATATATATATATATATATATATATCACTTTTTCTTTGTTGTAAGTAAACGATTGCCCCGACACAAGGTCAGTCTGTGAGAGAGTGATGCAACCTGAGATGCGTTGCTTCAAGTTTTAAGATATTGGTCGAAGCCAAGCAAACGAATCGTTCCAATTCACCCCGATACTTTTACTTCTCTAGAGGTGATTTGCTCCGAAATGAATAAGGATCAAATCATTTTTCACCGCTCATTTATGAATACACTGCATTTCGAAGACATTTCCTTGCGTGCCCCTGGGGTAAACACAATTGCAAATTCAAACATCATTTTTCTAAGGTGTCACTCTTTCGTCGAGGAAAAGTGTAAAACGTACCCGGCGGACGGAACCTGTAGAGATTCGTCCATTTCGAGGGTCGAATAGGTAAGCGTCTTCGGGGAGGATAAGTTCGGATTATTGTTGTTAGGCCTAATTTGATTTCGACAATGGTCAATACATGATAAGGATTTTGCTAGGTAAGAGGTTTGTACTCAGCATTTGGATAAAACCCGAGATGGAAGCCAAGTAATACAATTTTAAATGATTAGTGTAGGCATTGGAGTAACAGGTTTTAGCAACTGCCTTTATTCATCATTGATCGACTGAATCTATTGATTACGCAATCCAACTTTCACAAACATGTTTACATCCCTCTTTATACACACACAAAGTAAATGTATATTAGGATAACATCGATATTTTCGCCACTGAAAATTTTGAATGGATCTAATATCGAATTTTCTAGATCAAGAAATATAATTAAAATAGAAATCGATGCTTTCAGCGTTGACCAGTAAAAACATTTGTATTTTTGTATATTCATATTTCAATATGATTAAGGCGCTTGAAAATAGTAATAAAACAAATGTCAACAAATTTTAGTTCTCATATCTAGTTTCTACGAAGGGTTTCAATTTTTTATTGTTTCTTAAAGAAATTTTCTGATTACTCTGACCAACCCGACTTTTGGTGCTATAAAACAAAAGAACCCCAAAAATGTGTTTTTTTGATGGTGCTAATTCCGAAAATATTCTTAGACTTTCATGGCTAGCTACCAGTTTTTGTACTAAAATTGCTTATTTTTGAAAAAAGATTTTACGATCTTGACTGACCGAAATATTTAGCTAAAGGTCGTAAGAAACCCGTCAATTTTCAAGTAGGCTGAACAATGTATATCAGCCAGCTGAAATGAAAAAAAAAATTGAGTAAAACTTTTAAAAAAAGAAGTGCCGAATTTTCTAATTTGTCACCAAGATTTAAATTAACTAATAATTTTATCAGTAATACACTTCATCAGTAATACACTAATATGAGTATTAAGGTATATATTTGATATAGGCGTCGAGATGAATTTCCGGATAATTGCGGAATTATAGTTGATAGTCGATATTAAACCCATCCTCGAAGAGTGATGACATCAAAAGAGTGTCCTCACGAAATTTCAAATTCAACATAAACATGCTCAGTTACAGTGGCAAATTTGTTCCACTAAAACTATATATATATATATATATATATATATATATATATATATATATATATTCAGTAATGAATTAGAGCACTCTTGCTATCGGGCATGTATAATGATAATATACACGTAAAAATCTGCCTTCTTCTACCGAGCGCCCATTGCCCAGAGGTAGAATCATAGACTGACGCCAATTCAGTTGGGTTTCAATCCTGAGTTAAAAGCAATCGGAGTCTAACCGTACTGATGAGCTGTGATACAGCGAAATAGATCTGTCTGCGAATGACTATATATATATATATATATATATATGCGGGCGTGTGTGTGTCTGTGTGAGTGTTTGTGCGAGTTTGTCATTTGGTTCTTGTACGAAATAACTCAGAATACGTCATTTATATAGAGAATGGCGCCAGAAATCTATTTAAATATTTTTACAGCAAGGTCGTCGTAGTTTCTCACATATTTATCGATCTTTGTCAAGATTACCAATAAACAGCGATGTATTTGCGTGACAGTGAATTAAAAATAATTCCAATATGGCCTGTGTCAATGCCATATTTGAAATCAAAGCTAAATATAGAGCAGATTCACATTGGGACAATTATTCTTTCTGCTGCTACTGACAAGTGCAGTTCCCTTCGCTTTCTTTTCTTTCGGTAATAAACTCTGGTACTGAGAGTCCGCGAGTCGTTCTGGTGCTGATATATATTTCTGACGACTTAAATATTCCCTGTCAAATATTAGAGATTAGCAGACCTTAAAATTGTTAAAGTTTTTCTATGAATATGCCGCGTGATTTAAAAACTCTCCAAGATTGCCTTCTCTTTGTATGTTCTTAACTTTTTAACTGACTCTTCCTCATTAAAGTTTAAATTATTAGACATATCTTTTCGTGTTTGATGAAAATTACTTGCTGATCACACGATTTCTCCAGATTTTTTTTCGTAGAAATCTAGCTATGTTGCATCGTCGCCTGTACATTTGTGACTCAATATGACTGATACTAAACAATTGGTATAATTACTCTAAATTTAAAAAGAAATATAAATCAGTACAAAATCAATTTCTATGAATAAAGTAATTTACAGTGTTCAGCCTTAGTTTTTATGATCCATTAAACTAACGCACAATAGAAAAAATCTTCGATGGAAGAAATCAGTACGGTTTAAATCTACTTTTAACAAGAACATTTAATTCATCGTTTAAGTAAGATTTAGTAATCAAAGGCGCATCACAAGGCTGAAAGTAGTGAGCACTGATGTTCTCGATCAAATATGATGCTTCCATCGTCTGCAATTATTTCATATTTTACTAATAGGGCAATATTTAATAACTGCATTGAAAACGGGCATATTTAAACAAAGCAAGAAAGAAAAGCATGTAAATTCTTGTTGCCGGAAAGAGATAAATTGAAAAGTACAAAAATCGAGAAAATATATTTATTCTTAAGACTTTCACATGTTTTTTTACGGTAAAAATAAAATGTTTTGACTATTATTTCCTGTGGTTTTATTTTAATATTTACGTTTTATTGTCATTATTAAATTGGCATTTCTTCAAAAACATCTCTAGAAATTCGCAATAAATAAGCATATGTAATATATTTCCCCTCTAATACACTGAAGTAGTAATTGAGAAATGGAAAGTTTCCATACAGGAAATATTTGGCATCCACTGATCAAACAAATAAGCTACCATGGGTTGAAATTTATAACATATTTTTATTAATGTTGTCTTACAGGAAATCATATTTCTCATAACCGATAACTGAAAAGTATTTTTTCTAATATTAACGGATATTTCTTTATAAAGTTTATATTTAAGTCAATGCAGAAAGTTAACTGTTTCATTATAAAATTATTTGCTTATACTATCCATACTTGGATGTGCGTTGTTGGTGCAGTGGATATCGACTCGGAACGACAAGTCGGGGAGCCGAGTTTGAATTCCAGTTAAATTTCTCGCATTCACTTATGCACAAATACCCGTGGGAAAAGTATTAATTCGTCTCTTCCCTCCAGTTATGGGTTAAATAATAGGACAGATTGGGTTCTATAGCCTTGTCTGGCAACCGGTCTGCCGCATAAAGCAATGACAACCTACTGCGGGAAAATCTTCTGCCCAGTCAGTCATGTCCCTTTCGCGACATGATCACACAAGCCTGTTCACGTATGGCACTTAACTTACTAATCCATACTTGTAGCTGATGGAGTTCAAGTTTTTAATATTTTTAACTTGATTAAATTTCTGATTTTGTTATCAATAGTTCAAAATATGCATTGTTTTCTTTAAAATTCATATGATTAAAACTTTCGAATACATTGGGGTAGTAAATTATGCTTCCGAAATCCTAAAGAAAGTATTAAGAAACAGGGAAATTTAGTTAGAAAAAACAAGAGCACGTTTTTCTATATACCAGGCAATAATTTTGTAAATAAATGACATAACATGGAATAAGAGAGATAACGAAATGCAAATTTTACTAAGAGCTACAAAGAAATGGACATTGAGGAAAGCTATGTTCGCAAACATCTTGAAGCAACACAACACAATAGAAGATAATATATATCAGGGTGGAATTTCGAAATTTTCCATTTTAAAGCATTGACAGCATTCCAAATGGTTTAAGGACTATTATTCGTTATGAATTATTTTCGACACTACAACCCATTTCCACAAACGAAACATCGTAACCCTCAAGTAATCTACCGCTATTCCCATGGCAGTTTTAGCCGCATAACCTCTATGCCTTATTTAACACAGAAATCTGAATATTTTGTACGTAATTTTAGGCTTTCAATGTAAAACAATGCCTTTTTTAAACAAAGCGTAATTTTAGGCTTTCAATGTAAAACAATGCCTTTTTTAAACAAAGCGTTTGTAGATTGTTTTTATTCTAAAACTAGTTGATACCTTACAAACGAGCCGTGTCACTGAGATATTCCATATTATCGAGAAGGAAAAGGGAAAATAAGCTACTCGGACTTACACTAAGTCATAACTTAATAATCATATTGTCTCATTCACTCGAACAATCCGGACCCATAAATCTTTTATTCACTACAACTACAGAGAGAGAGAGAGAGTCTTACCTAATAACCTTCTCGAACGACACAGGTAGGTATTAAAAAAAAATAAAGATCTTTTACTTTTTGTTATCGCCTATATGTGCTGTTACAACAAATTCACTGTCAGGCTGTTTGCGACAAAACCGGCAACCCAACTTTATAGTCTCCTGAGTGAATTAAGATGTTAGATAGAGGCGGTGTCTCGATAACCACCGTAGAGAAGGCAAAGGGACAAACCTCTTCATTATTAATTCTAAGAAGAATAGTGGCCGTCAAAAATAAAAGTATGAAATCTAACGATGTAAAGGGGGTTAAGTCAAAACGAATTGAAACCTTGCCCGGTAAGGACCGATATAGTCAACCGGTGTTAATTGACCATCATAGAACGACTGTTATCCTACAGACGGTATTGGGAATAGAATTGATTGGATTTGATCCGTCGCCCGGAAAGGAACGATATGACCAACCAGTGTCATCGGACCATTATCATTTCGCACCAAACAAAAAATTAGTATTGGGAAAATACACAAGGAAATAAGGAGTAAATGCAAACAGGAGACGACTAACAAAGGGACATGAATAAAAAATAAGAGAAATAACAGGACAAAAGACATATGCATCGACTGGATTTATAAAGTTCACATGCAATGAGGAAGAAAGGCTTGGAGAACTTGATACTGACAGGCCATATAGAAAAAAAAGAGACAAAGGAAGGAAGCGGATAACATATTTGATCGGCCTGCGCAGGTGGATGACGGTTTGACAGGAGAAAACCGACTAAGAGCCGCCAGGGATAGCGAGAGGTAGAAAGCCATGTTCACCTAGGTCCTGAAAGGACAGGGCAAATGGAAGGAGAAGAAGAAGAAGAAAGATAGAACACTCATATTAGAGAAAGACAAAATACTTAACTAACTGGACGAATGTATTAGAGATCTCTTCCACAACAAGAGAGTGCAACCGACACTAGAAAGACTTATCGGCGTATCGGAAATTTTAAAAGACGAAGTTGAAGCTGCACTGGAAAGATTGAACGAAAACAAAGCAGCAGGACCAGACGTTATCGTAAGAGAGATGCTGACAATCTTAGGCGATTTTTGTCGTAGACTAAAGTATATATATATATATATATATATATATATATATATATATATATATATATATAATAAATGAAATCTACAACAGCGGCGATATACTGAAAGACTTAAGCAAATCGATTTTCATAGGACTTCTTAAGAAACCAGGCGCAAAGGAATGAGTCACGTGACAAATCTCATAATCCGAACTCTGATAAATAGAGCACGCTGGAGAGGCCAGAGATAGGACAATTACAGTGCGGTTTCGTCAAGGACACTGGAACAAGCAGCACGATATTTATCAGAATGGTATCAGAAAAGGCAGAAACGCAGGACGCGTACCTGTGTTTCATAGACTAAGCAAAGACATTTGACAAATTACGCCACAAAGACATGATAGAGATGGTCTGCAAGCCGATATATTCGTGAAAGATATTAGAATAATCAAGAATCTATACTAGCAGCAAACCACCTGCATACAGGCGGGAAATGAGTTCAGTAGATATACAAAGTCAGAATGGGCTGTAAGATAACCACATCGATACAGCGAGGTAATTCTGAGATAACAAGGTGACCTGACAGGATTCGTTGGCGGCCACAATCTTAATTTATGCAGATGATACAGTGCTGATGAAAGACACGGAAAGGAAAATACAAGATCTCCTATAGAAGGTTGCTAAAGAAATCGGAAAGAAAGGACTACATAAAAACTACATAAAACTGAATGCTTGGTGACTACTAAAAAGAGGAGATCAAAATGCCCACTACAGGTCTGGGATACTAAAATCAAGCAGTTAAAGAAATTTAAATACCCAGGGAGTCTTGTAACAGAAGACGGAATACGTGACACTGTGATTCGAATACGTATTGGCATGATCAAGGGGGCATTTCAGAAGCTGTGATGGTATTTCTTCAATATGGAAGCGAATGCTAACAATCTAATCAAAGTAAAAGTAAAGACTTAAAGCAACCGAGATGTGGTTCTACAGAAGATTACTGAGGGTACCAAGGACCGAGCATGTTAATAACGGCGAGGTTTTCGATCGGATGGGAACAAAATGAACGCTAATACTTAACATCGGAAATAGGCAGCTGAAGTTTCTGGAAACTGTAATGAGGAATGAGGGTTTAAAGAATCTGATACTCACATGAATGTTAGATGGAAAAGAGACAGAGAAATCAACGCGTGTCATACTTGATAACCTTGAGCAAACTTATGACAGAGAAGTGTGTAGGAGAATTAACAAGAGTAAAGGACAGGGAAATAGAGAAAGCCATGATCACCTACGTCCTGAAAGGACACAGCACATAGTAAAAATTGTAGATCATAAAATATATCGTTGGTAATTTTACTATAAAAATTATTTTCTCTTTTTTAGTGTTTGATTTTCATTTTTCTATAAATATGTATTATTGTAGCCTATCGTAATAACCTGGACAAACAAGTGTTCCGACTAGTTACATTTTTAGAAGCTGCTATCAATTCACCACCATAGACAACTGCACCTCCCTCCCATTAGCATGGAACAGGCTTGCCTCCCAGAGAGTAAAACACTACGCCTGCTTGGCCTGACACTCTCAGCGGACCTCAAGTGGAATGACTACGTCGAATCCATTGCTAAATCCGCTGCTATGAAAGTCGGCTCTCAGTGCAGGGCCCGGAAAGTTCTTTCCGCCTGAATCCATCCTTCACATATATAAATCTACCATCCACCCGTGTATTGAATACTGCTGCCACATCTGGTCGGGTGCCACTGCTATTCTCCTCAGGATTCTTGACAAAATACAACGGAGAATCTGTAATGTAATCGATACCGACTTGGCTGACCGCCTGCAGTCACTCTCTCACCGGCGTGACGTGGCTTCCCTGTGCCTCTTCTATAAATAATTTCACGACTTCTGTTCTGATGAACTTAGATCACTGGTGCCCCCTAGGTATGAATTTGCACGATATACTAGATTAGCAACTAGGTCCCACCCACTTACTGTGAAACAGATGAAATGTAACCGCAATTTCTACTCCAACAGCTTCTTTTCTCGCACTTCCCGCTTGTGCTTCGGCACACTTGCTTCCCCGACGGCTACAACATCCAGGAGTTTAAATGTAAGGTCAACAGACACCTCCTAACACACTAACTCGCACCCATTCTCTCAAACGCTCTTCCTGTGTACCTCCTTACTCGTCTATCACCCTCCTTCCGACATTTCCTATATCCAATCGCTTTATGCATAAAAAAAGCTGTTCAGAAATTTACAAATAGATTACACCTTGCCATCTATACCAGTTAAAAACATCATACTTTCCTTCATATTACATAGCTACGGAGAAAGTTCCATTCAAGCTAATTTGCAGAACAAACTACAAGATGATGTTTACTTGGTTACTTAACCACGAAAAGATCATAGTCAACCGTTATCTGCACTTCTTTTTTTTTTATAAACATGCAACAATCTCTCTTTCTCACGCTCTATTTCTTTCTCTCTGTCAGTAACACTTTACGATGCTCTTAGGACTTGTATCAGGTAGACATTTAATAAAAACCATTGAGAGAAAGACTAGTAAACAATACTGTTTCGAAACAATTAAAAAATGTAGTCGGTGAAAAAATCTTAGGGAAAAATCTTAGCGAATACAGTTACATGAAAAAACTGTATAAAAATTAACAGTTAACTAGCGAATCGACTAAATACTTAGCTAGTTTGAGCAAGTCATGTTACACGTATCAGATGAAAAGCATATTTTTTTAAATCGTGCTTTGACAAGGATATATACCATAAACTTTAGTCATGTGGAAATATATCCACGAAACCTTGAAAACTATGACTCAACATTCGAAAATGCAACTAACATCAAGTACAGCATGTCTAACTGCCAGGCCTGTTCTATAATGTCACGATTTGATTCTCATCTGACACGAACTAATAGGCAAATAACCTACTCAAATTTTCAAGCGAACGACTGTTTTGTGTTTCTTTAAAACTCAATGCTCCGTTTCTCACGACGTATTAGAAAACATGTGATGTAATATGTCGCTAATAAACTTTATTCAGTTTTCATACTTTTTAACCAAACTGAATGCGAACCTGTTATCATCAAAATAGAGTTAATTAACTGAACAGATTTCTTTTAATATCATTTCACTTCCGAAGATGTAAGGATTAAAAAGAAGGTGATCAGGATTATCCTACAAACTTCTTCGTGGACATAAAAATTTTAGACCGTCGAGTGTTATCACTAAGACTTGAGTTATCGTGACCAATGATTTACACATACTGTCGTTCCTCCACCTGTCAATCATGCCGAATTATTTGTTGTCTTTCAGAAACTGTAAGCTCCCTCGATAGTGTTGCAGTTTGAAAGTGCAGCTGCAACAGAATTTGGTCTGCCGCTCTATTAGAAGTGTGTGATGAAAACAGGTGTCTCCGCTTTCCATATATGTATATATATATATGAAACAGCAAAACAGTAAGCGGAATTTAGATGACATTCTATACACTAAGAACTAAAACAAACAACCCGGTTTTGTCTCAGATCTCTTCAAATTTAATTTCTGGGAAATTTAATGTAAGAAAATAAAATAAAATTTTAATGAAAGAGGGAGAGAAAAATATGCAAAAGAAATTGCGTCCAACCACGTTCAAACCCAACAATCAATCTCTCTGCTAACAGAGAGTAGGCTTTGCAAGATTTGATGTAAATAGACTCCAGAGCTTTTAGATGATATAAGAAGTGAAAAACATTCTGCACCCATTGCAACAACACATTGCCTGCTATTTATAGCATATTGTGCTATAGATGACCTGGATGTACTTACTAGTTGACTACTACTTGCTGCCGGGGATTAAATGCGTTTAATTCTATAATCCAAAGGCTGAAAGGTTCTACTTATGTAGTCGCATCCACAACTACATTTAAATTTATAAACAACAGAATTAACGTGATGTGGATGCGAAACATCCTTGCGAATGGAAGAAAGAATTAGTCAAGGAAAAATTATTACTTGAACATTAGCAGAAAAATAACATTTGCTAATAGAATTCGAAATCCACCTTGCTTCTGTACCAATATAAGAAAGACGCAAATACATATAAATATATATATATTATATATAAACAAAACAGCAAATCTGTTTTGCTGTATCACAGCTCATCAGTACGGTTAGACATCCGATTGCTTTTTACCCAGGATTGAAACCTGACCGAATTGGCGTCAGTCGGCAACTCAACCTCTGATCTATAGGCGCTCGGTAGAAGAAGGTAGACTTTTAGCGTATGATGTATCATACGCCAGTAGCCAGAATGCTCTAATTCATTACTGAATTAGCAATATGTGTGCGTGTGTGTGTTTGGTCCGATGGATAGATACTCACCAATTTTATTTGTAATCATGTACCTTATTTTTTATTTATTTTGTCTACTGAACAGTGAACTAGGGTCGGTTGAGCAGCGTCTGTAAGAAGAAGAGTACCATGATGCAATTCACTCTGCAGAAATTTGAAAACAGCATGCACTAGTACCTCCAATACGTAAATTTAAGAGTGTTTGGGTACCAATCTTAAAACAGTGCAAAGGATTAAGAAAGAGGAAGGAATTTAATGCTGATCACCAATGTGTTTGGAATGATCACTAGCGATGACCAAATTAGGCTTTTATTTATTTTTCCACAGGTCATCAGACTAAGCACGGAGACCTACATCAAGTGTTTTAGGGAAGTATTGCTGCTTTGAGTGTGTATTAAAAAAAAACTATGCCTGTTAACAGGACTCAGCACCATGACACACAAGCAGAAAAACTCAATCATGGCTTTCAGACAACTTCTGCGACAACATCACCTTATAGATTATTATATCTAGGGCGCAGATTAGCGAGAGACCAACAAAACTCCTTTTAAAACCAAAGATGAACTGAATGCAAGGATTATGGCAGCATTCCCCAATTTAAACAAGAGACCGTCAAGAAAAAAAAAAGAAGATTCCGATATTATCTGGAGGCACTGACTCTAGCCAAAAATCTTTTCTAAATATATCTATTATTTATTATTTCAAAATATTTTTGTATAGATATATCTATTAAAATGAGATGTCAGAGGAATTTTCATTTTTGAGTAATTTAGACAGCAACTCATCTATCGCAATCTTTGCGTGTGTTTATGTGTGTGAAAATTTCATGTAGCGTGTATCTGTGAAAGGACTATATAAATAAAAACAAACGGAAATTTATCTTAGCCGACGCATTTTGTCCACTCAGGGGCTATATGAGGGCAAATTATTTATTTTGTAACAGATATATATTTAGAAGAGAAAAATTTTAAAAAATGTTAAAGGAACTACAATTTTTGCTCATGGATATAAATAACTTGTTGCAAAATAAATCATTGTATTTGTCTTGATAAAGTTCCTCAGATGAAGAAACGTGTTGGCAAAGATTAGTCATATGTGATATCGGCTTGGGTGATCTTATCTCGGAAGAGACATCACTGACTGAGTAAAAAAGATTTCCAGCAGTATGTTGCTATTACAGATGACTGGTTGCTAACGAAGGCTATAGAATATCTATAGTCCAATTATTTAACCCATGGCTGGAGAGAGACGCGCGTGACGGAATACAAAAGATTTAACTGAAATTCGAACTCGGCTCTCGGATTTCTTGTTATGCGCCGATATCCACAACATCACAACGCATATCATACACGTTGGTGAGGATGAGTCAGCCACTTAAGCGTCATACGTGATACATACTTTGGCGATCATTTCGCGCAAGAGACATGACTGACTAGACAGAAGATTATCCCGCAGTAGGTTGCCATTTCTTTCTGTGGTAGACTGGTTGCCAGCCACGGCTATAGAACCCAATCTATCCTGTTGTTTAACCCATAAATGTAGGGAAGACAAGGATTAATATATTTCCCAAGGATATTTGCGCGTAAGTGAATGCAACTGGAATTCCACCTCGGCACCCCGATTTCTCGTTCCGAGCCGATATCCACTGCAACTCAACGCACATCCGTTAGCTAAGATACATTTCCTTTTTGTTTTTGTTCAAACCCTCACTCTCTCTCTCACACACACACACACTAGCTCTTGTGTATGTGGGTGTATGGTGTGTATGTGTGTGTGTGTGTGTGTGTGTGTGTGTGTGTGTGTGTGTGTGTGTACATGCGTATTTTGTGTGTTTGCTAAAGAAGACAGTGTTGAAATATCTAAACAAATCATTTCAGTATACGAAAAAAATGTCGAATATTTTGGATTTCAATAAAATACAAATGAAAGTTTTCATATATTCTCATATTTTAATATATTTTGTTGCATTTTTTCATGCCTGATCTTATTTAAAGATTTATTTTTGAATGTGTAAGTGTAAATTCTACTCCGGTTAAGCATTATTTGTAGCATAAATTTGTCCTCGATTGATCAAAATTAGGAATGGCGGGTGAATTATTTGTATGCATATTTTCACAAATACCTTGTATATTTTTTATCCAAAAAATTGAAAATTCTGGTAATCGTGCAAAATTTTGTTTCAACTAAGCATTAATAAGAGAGGAAGGGTGAATGGGAAGAGATATAGGGCGATAAATAAAGAGGAAGAAAGAGATGGACTGAGAGAGAAAGAGAGAGAGAGATTAAAAAATGATATATGGATTTAGTGAAAGAAAAAAAAGAAAACAAATAATCTCGCTAGTTTCACTAGAATAAAAACAGAAAAGAGTTATCATTTGTTCCCTTCCTTTATTTTATTTTTCATTTATGTCGTTTTTTTTTGTTTGTTTGTTTTTTTGTTGTTGAATTTTTCCGTACTTGATTTTATTTAAATATTTATTTTTGAACATGTAACAAACATTGGAATTTTATGGTGATGGTCTTCTAACTCGAGATTTTAAAAAAAAGTGTACAGCATCCTTACCTATATATAAATCTGTAAATGCGAATATGATTTTGTTATTTCATTTGTTTTATAGCTATGTGTTCTCGAGCAATAACTCCATTTAGTCGATTGCTTACAAATACATATATCAACCTTTTTTTGTTTTATATATACACATATCTTCGTATTATGGATTAGACTTTGGGGTTTAAACACGACAATCAATACAGAAAGTATTATATATGTGAAAACGATGAAGAATATTAAAGAGAATTTCTCAATAAAAGACTAACTTAAAAGAATTCATCATGAAATATTTAGAGAGAGAAATAAATACTTATATAGATAAATTTAGAAAAACGAGAAATAGGTAGACTGCGAACAAGATTTATATATATATATATATATATATATATATAAGAAATTTTGTGATATTCGTAAACTAAGAGATCTCGATAAGTACATGATTGGGAGATATTGATTGAGAGAAAGAAAGGCGGGAGAGTGATATGGAAATAATGGAGATAATATATATATATATATATATATATATATATATATATACTTGCGTAGCTAGGTAGCAATCTCTCTATTATACAACTTTCGTTCAAGACGGCAAACAAGTAAAAGACATTATTGTTATTTAATTTTTCTTTGTGTTCGTATAAGTGTTCTTTTTTCCTGGTCATGAATGTTTAAAAATTATCTAAATATTTTGTTTAAAATATTCTGTATATCTGCGCGTTTTCGGTTATTCTTTTAGCCATTATCACGATGATTTCTTTTTATTTTAACTGAATGTATAGACTTTTTAAGTATGTATAAATAGCGCTAGGAATGTTTGTATTTATTTACCAAACCCGGACAACACTTTGTGGCCCTTTTCTTAGCTGATGCTACCGTTCGTTAGCCATTTCCTTTGTATTGTTTGTATTTTAATTATATTTATTCAAATGTATGTTTTTCAAATATGAAGTTTGGTAGGTTTTCTTGTGTGTTTAAACGAAACTTTATATATATATATATATATATATATATATATATATATATATATATACATATATATATATATATATCACTTTAAAATATATTTTTTAGTGGATACTCATATTTAAATAAAAACACTGCTCCGTTTATTAAATAAACAGTAAATTTATTTTAGCTGATTAAATGTTCAGGGAATGTGCGTTGTGGTGCAATGGATATCGACTCGGAACGGCAAATTAGAGAGCAGAGTTAGAATTACAGTTGTATTCATTGCATTCACTTACGCACAAATGCCCTAGGGGAAGGTATTAATCAGTCTCTTCTCTCCAGTTATATGTTAAATAACAGAACAGATTGGGTTGTATAGCCTTGGGTGTCAACCTATCTACTGCAGAAAACAATGGAAACCTACTGCGGGATAATCTTTTGCCCAGTCAGTCTTGTCATTTTCGAGACATGATTGCCCAAAGCGTGTATCACGTATGGCACTTAACTGACTGAAATGTTCAGAAATCTTATTCAGGAAATATTTACATCCTTTGGCAGGACGATTTCTAATAGTTTCTCATCCTATCATCTCGCTCTCTCTCTCTCCCTCTCGCTCTCTCTCTCTCTCTCTCTCTCTATATATATATATATATATATATATATATAGGAGTGTTTTGTAATTTGGTTTAATCATTGTGTGTATAAGGTGTATGGGTCGGTATTTCAAGGCTATCACAAATAGCCTTTAAATACCTACACATACAGCATCGGTCAGCTTTTAATCCTGGGTAAAAGCAATCGGATATCTAACCGTACTGATGAGCTGTGATATAGCGAAACGATTTTGTCTGTGGATGACTATATATATATATATATATATATATATAGTGAATGGAGAAATACACATGTTTGTTTTATATTTATCTAAAACCTAGTAATTTACATGAATTTGGAAATTATTATAACTAATTATATAACCATACACACATTCCACTACGTTCATAGATAGATAGATAGCTAGAAAAACTGAAAACGTATGGGAAATTAAAATAATAACCGTGTTGAGGAAGTAGCATGATTAAATATAAAATAAAATAGAAGAAATCACTTCGTAAAAGACACTGGAAAAAGAATTACGTAATTTCTTTTCCGAATGATTGCAAAAAGAGCAATGCATATGCAGAAGGAATGCTTCATGGATTACGCATAAGCAGTTGAGTAAGTGTGATACAAAGTGCTATTTGAATGACTAGGAAAACCAATGTTATCTGGGACGACAATTCTTGTGCTTGATACATGCGTTGTCAACCATTTATTTTCCATCCTGATTGACTAGGCAGAAGCTTTTCTAAAATAGTCTGCAGATTTTTGGGTGGTAGACTGGGTACCAAACAAGACTATAGAAACCAATTTTTCCTTTTGTTCAACTCATAGTTGAGGAGAAAAGATAAATATATTTTCTAAGAGTCTTTGCCTGTAAGTAGTTTTAACGAACCCAGATGAAATTTGAATACATAGACATCTCATTCTCTGTTATATCACACAACACATCCTTATTTTTATAGACATTAGAGTAATTCGGAATTTATAGTGCGAGCAAACTGCCTGCATATGGATATAAAAAAAAAACAACTGAGAACGCATAGACAATTGAAAACGGTATAACATTGATTGTATCTCCTCACTGAATATATTTAACCTTTACAGGGGATCAGTCCTAGGAGAAATAGAAATCCTACCAGCATTTATTGTTGGTGAGTACAATCTTTTAAAGCATCAGCTTCTGCTATATTTTTGTCAGACAGAATGAAAACTGTAGGATTTTCATATACAATGAAGAAAAGAAGGAAAAAATGATTAAGCACCAACTGTAAGAACATTAATTACATTATTTTCGGCAAGATGAAACATCCCAAGAAGCGAGCTACGAATTGGAGATGCCAGAATGAAGAAATTTACAGAAATTTAAATACTTGAGAAGTGTATTAACAGGGGACGGAAAATGTGACACCGGAATCCGAAGCTGCATTGGTATAGAGAATGAAAAAACAAGAAAGGTTTTTTGAAAAAAAAGGAAGGATAATTAATCTTCTAGATAATATCTATTATCTTTTATAACAATGCATTTTGGGTAATTTCCTCCAAGTTGAAAGTGGAAACTCGTGGCAGTAGCTTTATGCCTTTACAGAATGGTGTTGAGGATATCATAGGCGAAAGATGTGAGTAACGATGTGATTTTATTGTCAGTGGTAACCTAGATAAGACGTGTACATAGAATATGAAAGTCACATTTTTAATTTCGGTGGCTCAATTTGAGGAAAAATGCTTGAAGAATGTGACACTCAAAAGACCTAATTTGTGTACGTGATAATTACCATTTCAATCACTTTGTTTAGCAGTGTATTCTTAAGTACAGTGGAAATCAGTCGAGCAACGACTTCTTCTTCTTCTTCTATGTGCCCTGTCCCTTCAGAACGTAGGCGATCATGGATCTCCACGTCTCCCTATCCCTTGTGGCTCTTAGTATGTTTGCTCCTGTTGCTCCTGGCAACCCCCGTTCCGTCATCCACCTGATCAGATCCTGCAAATATGTTATCCGCTGCCTTCCTCTGTCTATCCTTCCTTCTATCTGTCCAGTCAGTATCAGGTTCCTCCAGGCTCTCCTTCCTCATTGCATGTCCCAGGAACTTCAGTTATCTCTTCCCGACGCTCAGCATCACTTTCCTTTTTGTTGCCATTCTTTCTAACACTTCGTCCTTGCTTGTATGCTCAGTCCACGATATCCGCAGCATCCTTCTATAGAACCACATTTCGGCCGCTTCCAGTTTTGTCCTCATTTTTGATGATATTGTCCAGCATTCACAGAGCAATGACTAACAGTGCAAAAAATTCTAAATAGAGGGAGGTAGTAGAACAAAAACACTTTACTGACTACTCTACCTGGATTGATATATACCTGATGAAAGCCTAATAGCACAACAGCTGAAACTTTGTAATATCCTCAACATCCATGAATGATAATTATAAACAGTTGTTTCCCATTTCTCAAAGCGCTTCTAATTATTATTTTAACTAGAGTCATTATGAACCTCATATCCAGTTTTTTTTTGTATTTCAGTGTATTGTTTTGTTTTAGTGCTATTTCTGTTGCTGAACTACTACGGCTGACTTCATATTTCTTCTTAATTTATTCATAAATTCTATTCCTATTGCTCTATTATTCGTAATATTATTTTAGTCCTTGCATGAAACGCCATACTCTTATCAATAGTAGTCTTCGCGCTTGCTGCAATATGTCTGTCTTCTTCCCAGCGTTTCTTTTTCCACCTGCACTGAACTTTGAAATATCTTGACATGTATAGCCGCCGAAATGTCTGAAACCGCGTTCCTGACTGTTAAATATTTCACAAAGCCGTCCATGATAACTACCCAACTAAATGTCTTTAACACTTACTGCAAGAACAGATTAAAGAATAAACCGGCTCAGATAAGACACTCGCTGCTATTAACGGAAATACCTTACCTGAATGCACATGCGTATTCACTTACAAATGTATACACAGAGCAAATGGCGACACAGCAGGATGTAAAACGTAAAGCGCGCTTTACCTAACAGACTTAAAAGTTCTCTAAAACATGATAAATCCTCGATTTTTTTCTATTAACAACCAAAAGGAAATGTAGACATATACAAAGCATAAAGCACTGATTAGTATATGCGTATATACTAAGGGTTTTGTTATTTAGCAAATGTTGGTTTAATCAGTTTCTTCCAAATAGTTTAAGTATACTGTGTTGTCATTTGACGAGTGAATTATTGTAAGAATCAGAGTAAAATCGAAGAATATCATTATTTTTGTCTGATGATGACGAGTTGAAATTATTTGCCCTATTTATATTTGGACTATAGTCCTCATCTTTTAATTGATGGTATCACAATGTTTTGGCCATTGTTTCTTCCGGCCTGTCTCTAATGTATATTGAATCAATGCTTTAAACCACTAGAAACGTGTACCGTAGTGGATTAAAACGTTGCTTCATAACATAGTGACTGCGATTTCAGTCCCTTGGCTGAACTGGAAATGTCTAAGGATTAACAGAGATAGAATCCCAAGATATGGTCAGTTGAACGGGATCAGTGTACCCCAAGAGATTAAATAAAGTGTTCATGTCAGAATTCCCTGTAGGTTACACCTAAGGTGGGTAAGGAAGCACAACACCCGAAACGTAGTGGTAACAGCAACAGAGATGAGGTCAATTGACTGAATGTAGATAATATAAATAATGCAATAATTGTTAACATGGTCAGTTAATGACCAATTCAGGCTAAATCACAATAAAATTTAAGTTTGAAAATTGGCACATGAAAATTCTTGTGTTTATTAATTGATCCTATAAAGAACACATGGAATTTCTTGCGTGAATTTTTCTTCTCTTTTTGTTGTTTTTCTTTAATTAGATTATTTCTCAGATCTATGATTACAAGAACTAATTGAAATGAACCTTTTAGGCCTTGAAGAAGATAGCCCTTCCTCTAACCCCGTAGACTTGTGATACTTAATTCCAAGAAAACTTTATCATATAAAGGAAACTGCGTCATATTCAACAGTGGTAACATCTAATGTTTAAGGAACATGAAACTCGGAATGAAAGTAACAGAAAACTCAAGATGTCGAGTTTCCATCTGACCCTAGGCAAAAAGATTGGGTTGATTTATTTATAACAAAAACCGACTGGAATTTGTACACAGCTCTCCGCTTTTTTGTAAGGCGTTTCAATAATTTGTATGTTATATAAATATATATTTTTATGTTGTAAGATTATTTTAGTGATAATAATGATTTACTGATATAATTCTTATTAATTACTCCATCGGTGGTGGATGAAGAGGGGATGCATATGTTTTCCTTATGAGAAATGTTCAGTCAGTTAAGTGCCATATGTGTTACACGCTTGCGCTATCATGTCTCGAAAGAGACATCACTGATTAGGCAGAAGATTTTCCCGCAGTAGGTTGTCATTATTTTTTGCAGTAAACTGGATGCCAAACTCAACCAATAGAACCCAATCTGTTCTGTTATTTAACCCATATATGGAGGAAGATGAGACGGATTCGTATCTTTCCCAGCGGGATTTGCCTGTATGTGAATGCAACGAGTTTAATCTGAATTCGAACTCGGTTCTACGATTTCTCGTTCCAAGCCGATATCCACTGCGCCACAACACAAATCTCCAGGTATTTGTGCATAAATGAATATAACGAAACCGACTGGAATTGGCACTCGGCTCTCCGATTTTTAAATAAATCCCTTATCCATTATACCATATCCAAACATACAGTACTTATTTTCAGACTGTCACTCATCTGGATACTGATCGGGCTCGACGTTGCTCAATTTCGGTGATCGAACGAAAATCTGTGTTTCAATGGGATGTTGGGGCGTAAGCCACAAATCAATGCTAAAAGAGCGATGACATTGAACTTGAGAATTTTATTTTTTTTACGTGTTTTACGAGAAAGGTCTAAATTTCAAATGGTACTAACGTTAATTTTCTCGGTTAATGAATACTGAATATTTTCTCATAAGGAAACAGGAAATATGCCCTTTATAACAGCAGTTTTCTGAACAACAGACGCATCGATTTTCATTCACTAGCGAATTAATCTAAACGTTTTATCTAGTCAGAGAAATTATGAATTTTGACATGTTAAAATAATGAATGCTTTACCTGAATACCGGCTTAGTCTATTTTCTAAACGATAAAATGTTTTTGAGGTAATGTTTCAAAGTTTAGAAAGCGTTACAGAATCGTAAATATTGTCTGATAGTAGGTTCTTAGCTTAAGAAAATCAAATGGTATTACATGCAGTGTCTAATGTAAGCTATCAGCATATTAAACCCGTGAAAAATAACATACTTTCGTACGCAGAACATCTAAGCCGATTAACTATGGATTGAATTTACGCTGTATTGATATCAGAAACAGGAGCCGCCTTCTAAAATGTTAAAAAAATCAATATTTTTCGATTCTAGAATATGCCGCGCATTGATGTACGCCTAATGAAAGCTAATCTCTAAAAGTTATTTGCCAAAAAGTTTTTCCTATTTATTTTTCGAGTGGACTAATCTAAGTAAATAGGGTCTGAACATTTATCCAGAAATGATTTGGATTGTGGGTCATATTTATCACCGGTTACGTTGATATATGATCTCATGCATCTCTCTGTAAATGTTTTTGTTTTTGTTTTTTTAATTTTTATGTCATTGGTTTTATTGAGAAAATGTCACAGGTGTTATGACAATATAAGCCAATCTATAAAATGTCACACGATGCGAAGTAGATGTTTCTTCGCTCGGCTGCTGCTAAACAAAGTGCTTAAAATGTGCCCTATTTCCAAGTGACAGGTCTGAGAAGAATTTGAAACTATTCACGTCCAGACATTGACAGGAAGTTCGTTTTACTAAAGATAAATGTTAGTGGCAAGAGTATGTATGGGGGCTGTGCCCACAAATGTATCAGTAGGCGTACAAATAGACGAAAACAACGCAAATCAACTCTTGGATGCCTGAACGAAAAACTTATTTGCAAATGTTATATTACTTGGTCATTTTTAGCACAGTAGTTCACCAGATATCAGTGGTGATATTTGTCATATGTACAAACTTAGTTATTTATGGTCTGCAGGAATCCTTTTTCTTTTCAGTTTAGGGATATTGATAATTATTTTTAGTAACTTTCTACACTGGTATCTTCATTGACATTACAGGCAACTTATGGTTAAAAATGTATTTTTTTTAATAAATTCACCCCAAGCAAGGAGACCCCGCAACTACTGCGCAAAGTGTGGGGTTAAACTGAGATAAAAGTTTGAGTAAAAGGTTACTGAATAAAACATATAAGATGAGCGTGAGTCAGTAACATAGAAAATGGCAATTGATGATGCGCTTAAATTTTTGTAGATTAGAGCTATGAAAGAAGCAATAAACAGAAGGGAGTTTCACAGTCTGGAAGTGCGAGAAATGAAAGTGTTGGAGTAGAAGTGGCTGTTACACTTAACTATTCCAACGTTGAAAGGCTGGGGCCTAAATGCCAATCTAGTATCAGCCTTATATTCCCTTGCTCAGATTACCAAGGAAATAAAAGCACATCAGAGAAGTTGCATGAAAATATTTGTCTAATATTTGTCAAATATTTGTACCGAGCGCCCATAGCTCAGAGGTACAATCGCCGACTGACGCCAATTCGGTCGGGTTTCAATCCTGGGTTAAAAGCAATCGGAGTCTAACCGTATTGAGGAGCTGTGATACAGCAAGACAGATCTGTCTGCGGATGACTATATATATATATATATATATATATATATATATATATATATATAGAGAGAGAGAGAGAGAGAGAGAGAGAGAGTGAAACAGCCAGACAAAGAGAGAGAGAGAGTTTAGTATAATATATAATCTGAACAAACGTGTAGAAAATTGACAATGTAGAAAAAAACTTCTAATAAAAACGCGTTTCGTCTTCTTGTGTTAAATTGGTTTCTGACATGCAGCCTTCTATCTAAAACAGAAGGCAAAATGTGTTGTTAAATCACAGCAAAATATATAAAATACATGCCTAATTTTGAAATGATAATCACATGAGCCAAAAAGAAATGCTTTCCATGTACCGAAATTGATTACTATACATTTTCATGTTCTCTATGTCATTCAATGTACATCATTTGAATATTACCAAAGTACTATGATCACATTCCCGCTCATGGACCAAATCCAAGAACAAAGACAACTATATAGTGCGCCAAATTCGTGAATTAAATAAATGACGAGAAAACATGTATGTATCTTTATGAACAGGCAGCGAAATATGCATTACTTTTTGGGGAAAATTAATGTCTGTGTATAAGGAAGTATTTTGGTTCATTTCTTAGATTCGATCATCGCAATAGCTAAATTTCTACAGTATTTCTCAAGAAAATATTAAAATCTTGGATGGAGCACTAAGCTAAAACATTTGTGTAAGCGACATATCTTTTGAAAAATGTTCCCTTAAAAAGTTTGGAACAAAAAAAATTCAAACTAAATCAATTGAAATAGGCGACTGCTAAACTCCAGTGCTGTGTAAAAAGATCAGAGGTAAATGTTATCAAATAAAACCTACTCATTTCTTTTTCTTATTTGTTTCCTAATATTTTTGTAGCTTTTTTTTTTTTAGGAATTTCTCTGGTTCACAGACAATTCTTAAAATCAAGGTCCGGGACTGTTTTTTCAGCCGTTTTTATTTCTACTGAGTTACGATAAGAAAAGTAAATTGTTCTTGCAAATTGAGGAATGCTAAGCTTGACATAACACAACTCAATGAATAACATTGTCTGTAATTTCTGTCAAAGGTGTAATGTCTCCAGACAGAACTTCGTTTTAGTTTTAAACTGATTCTTAATTTCCGTCGGCTAAATTTATTACACGCTAATTCCTTTGATGGCATCAAATCACTTCTGAAGTCAAAAATAGGTTTTGAAACTTTGCTTTCTTTTCATGAGGTACCAAAGCATTTTAAGATTAAATAGTGACTATCAATTTTCTTTCTTAATTTAAATTTTTATTTGTCTGTGTGTGTGCGTGTGTGTATGTGTATGTGTTTGTGTGTGTGTGTGTGTGTGTGTGTGTGTGTGTGTGTGTGTGTGTGTGTTTGTGTGTGCGCGCGCGCGCGTGTGTGTGTGTGTGTGTAGAATAAAGTTTACATCTTATGGCGTTATAAGAATCATCTAATTGTCTACTGCTGATGTGCCAACGGTCATCACCGAATATGTATACCAGGTTCTTGATAATAATGGCAAAGTTCCAGCTTTAGATATGTCAAAAACGTTTAAGAGTTTTTCTTACGCTGGCCTTCTGTGCATGATCTATGGCTACATATTACGGAACAGTTGTTTGATTTACTCCAATCATTACTCTCAAATCCTGATACGAAGGATTATTTATATATATATATATATATATATATATATAAAGAGAGAGAGAGAGGGAAAGGCATATTTTTTATAGCGTGTTATGTACAAAATATAAACAATCGCCATAGGATATGAGTTGTGGTGAAGTGTATATCGATTCGGAACGGGAAATCGCAGTAGCCGAGTTCGAATTCCAGTTGAATTCCTTGCATTCACTTGTGCAAAAATACACTTGAGAAAGGGATTGATTCTTCTCTTCTCTTCAGTTATGGGTTAAATAATAGGACAGATTGGGTTCTATAGCCTTGGCTGGCAACCATTCTTCCACAGAAACTGCCAAGTTAGTCATGTCACTTTCCAGACATGATTGCCAAAAGCATGTGTCACATATGGCACTTGACTGAAACAATCGACAGAGAGCGTTCAATTAGCAACCGAAAAAGCCGTAAATATTTAGTTTAAAAATTTACTTTCCTTTACAGTGCTCTAACGTCCGACGGTCGAGAGCAGACATATATATATATATATATATATATATATATATATATATATTGGGAGTATTTAAGCAGCATCTTTTCATTAATGCATGTGTCATTAAATAATATAGACAATATATTTCTATTTATTTTATGTAATATTTTTCTTGTTCTCTGATAAGCCTAATACCAGAAAGAAAATTACAGTATTGATACATAATTTTTAATAATCCAATCTCAGCTTTTGGCTTGCATCAGCCGTTTTCAAAGATGTCAATAATATTATATATTTAAACTCGGACAAACCATAATGACAGACTGTTTTTTGTTTTGAGAATTTTTAGTTTTTGTTTATTGTTTTCATGTTTAAGTATAGTTGTGTTTTCAAATAGGGTTTTCCGGAATTGTGTATGTGGCCAGGCATGTTGTTATCGTTCCAGTGTAGTGTCAAGCGTCGTGAAAGCGAATTTGCGGTGTGACCAACAAATATATTTTTTAATCCGTTGCAGATACAATCTCCCAAAGGGCTCTTGAATTTGTAAACTATGTTGGTATTTTGCAAATCGCTAATCGTGGGAGAAGAATCGTTGCGAATATTTGAATCGGATATATTAAATTTAGCGTAGTATATGATATTTTGCTAGGTTCTGTTGTAGATATATTAGTATTTACAAATTTGTTTAGTATATTTTCATCTTGTATATAATTTGTATGCATTTAATTACTATATAGGAGATTAATATATTTGTGATTAGTTGAAGTAGTAATATGCTTGTATTTGCTTAGTATTAAGACTTCTAAGAAGGCATCATATTTGTTCATTAACTCTATAGTTTGGAAAGCTATTCTTAATAAGTGATTGTTTTCTATTCTTTAGTTCACTGTAAAAAATCTGTTTGTGGATAAATTAGTTTTTGGACGATGTATTAGATTTTTTCTAATTGCTATTTAGTAGTAATATGGACATTCGCTCTTGTAGCTGTGATGATGTGCCCCCTTCCCGGCCCTGGCCGCTGTTAGTTTTGATCCAGCCAGCTGGTCGTAGATTGACTCTGTCACGGTGTTTTCCCTTGTCCCACGTTGTGTTGATTAATCACAAGGTAGTCACGTTAGTTCTCCACTGTCTCTGCCGAACTAAACCAAACCGGGTGCCGACCGTAGAGAAGTCAGTCACCAGTCAACCAACCAGAGTTAAGATACAGACAAGAGAATTTGCAGACAACTCTGAAATTGTTAACTGAAAGAGAATAACCCAGCACTTCCACAATTTCCGTAACATTCCAGAAAACAAGCAACAAGCTGACTAGATTTAAAAAGAATTTAGACTTCTGTTTGGAGCAGCGAGCTGTGGCCAGCTAGATTTCTCTTTATTGCTTAGGAAGAGCAATTCGATTTATCTAAGAAACGTCCATTCCGCTACCAGTTAATAGAAGCAGGGATGGGAAATTATCTCGAAGAGCATATTGTGTATATTCCACTTATTTTTCCGGGTGGTGACATATTTGGTGCTGTTTAGACCAAGAGACTACTGTGTATAATCTATATATAAAGACATTGTTTCACAACACTACAGACGTCGGTCCACTTATTTTTCTTGGTGCTATATTTCTTTCTTTTATTACTTAATTGTGTGCACGCTTCCCGGTTTGGTTTAGCTCGGCAGAGAGACAGCTAGTGGAAGACTCACGTGACTACCTTGTGTTTAATCAACACAACTTGAAACAAAGGAGAAAAACCGTAACAGAGTCAATCTACGACCAGCTGAATGGATCGAAGCCAACAGTGACCGGCCGGGTGGTGACATAATGAGACATTTGCTTCCAGCGTCATAAATGCAAGAGTTTGTTGTTGCTTGGAAATCTTCCATGTAAACGAAAAGAGTTTGTCCCTATGGTTTGTCTGTGTTTAAATATATAATGAAATTGAGATCTTTGAAAATGGCTTATGTAAGCCGAAAGCTCAGATTGGATTATTAAAAATTATGTGTCAATATTGTCATTTTATTTCTTCATTTAGTGATAATGCTACTAAGCTTATCAGAGAATATGAAAAAAATTGCACAAAAATAGACAAAACTTGTCTATATTATTTAATGAAACAGGCATTTATATATATATATATATATATATGTATATATATATATATATATATATATATATATATATATATATATATATGAAATAATTACAAACCCGTAAAAAAACAGAGGTTAATCCAAAATATTTACCTAAATGCTATGAAATATTAAACATTAAATATTAAAATAGAGTGCCCATTGAATATTATTCAGGGTAATATCATATATAGAAAAGAAAACTCAACATATAATTGAAATGTTATTAAACACAACAAGTCTATACTGGCATTGACTTGGGTTGACTATTCTGATAGATTTCTTCAAAGTATTTGTTAAGGCTTGCATGTAAGTTAAGATCTCCTTTCAATGTTTCGCACCTCACGAACGAAATGTTGTAATCAAAGCAACAGCAACGGTGAATAGAATCTCACAGCTTTGGAATGCTGACGAATTAATAGCCCATTTGTAAGACGAAATTGCAACTTAATGCCAGTGTTAGAATTTATGAATGAAAAGTCAAGAATAACAGATAAAATAAAGAGCGACAATTACAGGACTTGTGAGACATGACATCCAAAAATACACTGTTAATTTATATATCCGTAATATTTATCTTTTTCTACACCCTACCCCCTACTCACAAACCTCCATTTATATATATATATATATATATATATATATATATATATATATATATACTTTTCACAGTCTGTGTATAAAAGCTGGAGAGGGAAAAAGGGAGAGAATGGCAGTAAAGTTCAGATATAAAATCCTACAAAATTATAAAACTATCAAACAATTTAGAAAACTTCTCTTAGACATGTTTCGCCGTTGAATCGTTGTCATCAATTTTCTTCTTTTTTTTTGTTTTTTGCTTTGGTTATAAATAATTATAACATATTTTTTCTTTTAGGATGATGCTGAATATTTGGTTGTCATCTAAATTCTTTATAAAAGAGTTATGGAAATCTTGCATGAAATCCTCTGAATAGATCTTCCACAGATTACAGCCCGAAATTGTTTACGAAATTTTGCATGCTCATACAACCTGCTGATGGCATCACCGACCTAGACAATTAAATGTTATTCCAAAATAGACATTTTTTAACATTTGGTTTCATAATTCAATTGCTCATATATGTCGTATTTTCATTTAGCCAGCCTTTTGGTAGAAGTTTAGTCTTAAAATTTTAAAGTAATCTTAAATCCGGAAACTGTTGTGAATTAGTGTATGGTCTCTCACGATTCCTGACAGCAGCAAAAATGAAAATAAATATATGTATAAAAAGAGATGAAAAAAAAACACATTAAATGAATATTCGCATCTTGGTTATTAGGAAAGTTTAAGAAAAACTACATAAATATACTGCTGTTTTGAAAATTATTTTTTGACTGACATGTACGTTTCATTTTAATTAATTGGGAAACAATTTTATGAAAATTAATGACAAAATTAAAAATGCATCAGACACTCATCATAATGCGTCTGGCCATCATTTCGATTTAAAAAAATGCAAATTTTATTTATCCTGGAACACTAACCATCAATTAAAGTTAGACTACTACCGACCATGGGTATTTCATACCAGATTTAAAAATATCAAAAAAATATTAAATATAAATCTTTATTTCAAATATTTTACATGTAGACACTTCAAAGTTTGTACTTTGAGTTAACATTAATAGGAATTGAAAAACATATTATTTAGGTAGAAAATCAGATACTGACAATTGTAATTAAAATGGCGTCATTTGCGCTGTGTATTATATACCCATGGTTAGTGATCTTGGGTTAAAATAAAAAGCAATTTTCTAAAATGAACGTATAGAAAGTGCTTTAATCTCTAGATAATCCACCGTAAATATTGTTTCAGTTCTAAGATCATTTCAACTTGACTGATCCATGATATTTAGCAAACTTTGAAAAAACTAAGTACAATATCAATTAGTATCTATTGTCTTCCCGTTCATTTATGAAACATAATTGGTTAGATGCTGAAGCAATAACAGGTATTTAAATATATACAAATTGTAACTTATCGCCATTTTATATTTTAATTTTGCATATGCAACTTATTTGATTTCATTTTGTCGACTGCCCAGTATTGAAGCTTAGGTTAGGCACCGTTTGCGAGAAAAATAACCATCCAATGAGAAAGACGTGAAGGTAGAAATAATGTTTTTACATATATAAACCCATGTTTACGTTCCTTTATAGCGAAATGTTAAATCTTATGATGTCAACGACAAACACTGTTATAAGTATGTTAATATATACGCGTTTTTATATTTTGCATATATATGCACTTAATGATATTGATGTTATTCATACACACATCCATATTTGTTATTACATCTCTTCAGAAATACTTTTACTTCGCCATATCTTCAAATATGCAAAACTTTAAATTAGCAACGGAATTTTCTATAAACTTTATTTCTCATATTTATGAGTTTAGACGTACGTTTCCCTATTACAATCATGAAAAACTGCCAAATCTCTATTAGATTGTATTTCAGATTACATTTACTCTGAACAATTGTGGTGATTTTCTAAGCTCAGCGTAGATGGGGCTCAAGGCCGAAAGTATGTGTCACACAGTGAGGATCAAACTTATTACTCAATTGTAATGATTCGAGCGAGACAAGCCTGCTAACCATTAAACCACCTCGAGGTACCCTACTTTGAACAATTGTGATTCTAATAAAATTAAGTGTGCCATGCATCTTTTGATCCATATGTTGTGTCTAACGTCAAGAACTCAACGTCTATTTTTTATATAAACAACTGCTGATAAATAAATGTCTGAACATTTGCCTTACAACTGGGATTGCGTTTAATTTTATTTTTTCACATAGCAGTGTATATCGTTTAACAAGGAAACTACTATCAGCAGGAAAGTTCAAGCATTTAATGCTTGCATTCGTCTGTAAAAGCTACTGAAAAGAAAATCCTAAATTTCGAGTTTAGTCGAAAATACAAAAGGGGATTGGAGAATACTCAATTCGTTACATCAATGGACAAATGATCCTTACTGAATTCCAGTGGGAAAATATGTCTTATTTCCAGTTAAATTTTCTGAGAGTAATTGTATATTTAACATCATTCAAACATGTTTAATGGGAATAAAATAGACATAGTCGTTTTATTTATTTTTATACTGATACTTTCTGCTTTTCAGTTGTCTAATCAGTTAATCTTGATGCGATGATGAAATTCATCAACGAAGGTGACGTAGATTTTGTTAACCCAATTATTTCGATCTATTCCAAGATTATCGTCAGAGTAAATTACAAAGATTAATGGTAAATAAAATCAAATCTTTATTCTGTTTTGATGGTGATTTATACAAAAACATGCACGATTTCGTTTAGTAATTATTTTTAAGTTTGCGTTTTGTAAGTATGGATATTTTCGCAAAACAAGTGTTTCAATATACGGGAACTGACCAAAAATTGATGGAAATGTAAAATGGCATTGAATGTTATAGTCATGTTATATTCGTAATAAATTTCCAAAACAGTGTGTCTACCTTTTAAATGGTTCATGTGACGTTTATACTCCCACCTTGTTCCCTGAACCATGTAAGATATTTGACCGATCCATTTTTTCTTCACCATGACATCCTACCAAAATACTTTTCCTTTTTGGTATATCTTAAAAATACCTTTTCCGTTCAGGTAGTATTTTCTTCATTTTTCTGGCAAACATCAATTCCGCCAGTGACATTCCAGATATAGCGTTAGGATGTGGCGTAATTCTGTAAACGCCCAGAAACTGGTAAAATATTTTACATGCGTTTTCGCAATGATGTTTGAATTACAACTCTATCAGTGTACATCAGTACATCATGACATATTGAAAATGCGTTACTTTTTTACGTCTCTATGTTGGACTTTTCATGCAGTATTATCCTTCATTCTTAACAATAATTGATTTTAAATTCAGTTTTGAATTTTCCCATGCCGTACTAGTTGTTGTGTTGATAATATTTACTTGGTTGCAGAAAGAATTGATTGCCAGGTCCTAAAGATTAAATAAAGGAAATGCTATCCGTTCCTAATAAATTCATTTTATTTTATAACACGAATTTCATTGCTTTTATGTTCTTTCCAACTAAGGAAATTTTGCAGGTGAACTCATCTAAAAGAAAATTTCTTCTTTGAAAAACCACGAGTACCTTTGCTCGTAGTCAATAAATTAGGTCTACCTAGTTTCCCCAAATCTTTTCAATGATTATAGAAATATCGGACCCAATTTTAATTATATTTTATATTGTTAATCGGGAAGGAAACAAATTTTCTCTTTGGATATGTTTTGTTATAAGTTTTGCTTATTTTTCTTTCCTCTTGTCGAATTTATTCAGTGTATTTATTTTGTTGACATACGTTTTGTTTCTCTTCTATTTTTGATTTACAACAAAATACTGTTGCGCTCTAATCTCTCCATATTGGTAGCATTTTTTGTTTGTAAAATAACAATCACTTCTAAAATTCTTGCCACTAAAAACGTGGCAAGTGTTAGGTATTTTATTGTATTTTGTTACTGTTTGGCTAGGATTTATAAAACGTCTATTTTTTATTAGACGGTCAGATGCTATATATTTGCGATATATCTCTCTCCTCAATACTTGTAGTATAAAGTTTTAAATTCACCATACACTGATACTTTTCAGCTACATTTGGGGAAGTTAAATTTCCTGTACAAATATTAGACATTTAAATGAGCCAAACTTTAACTTAAACTTCTCACATTCACCATTGATAACTCCTGCGTAGATGATAAAATCATCATCGTTACACGTTAATAGGATTAGACAATTCCCACTGTGCATTAAATAATGAGGGTTTATCAGAGAAAATATTTGATAATTTCACTGCATTTTCCTCAAAATTTATCTCGCCTGGTTGCTTTGGCAAAATAAAATATGTATTTTCCATGTCCAGCAGGGGATGATTTTCTCTATAATAATTTGATTTTTTTTTTGTCATTCCAATGCAAATAATCTTTTTTGGAAGATACTTACGTATATTTTATAATACATTTGAAAGTTATTCATTTGTAGTGACTGTATGATGAAATTCGCAATAGCGTTTGGAGTGAATGAGTCAAACATTTTTTCCTCCGCCGTTTTCTTATCCAAAAATTCGAGAAACATTTGTTGTTGTTTTTGCAAATTAAATTGCTTTTCATATTTGTGCTTTCGTTGTCGTAACTGCATTTCATTTGCCGTTCACGTTGTATTTTTGTTTTTGTTTTTTTGTTTTTGTAAATGTAGTTCTTACTGTAGATTATACAGTGACAACGTTTGAAGCATAATTAATTTCAGTTCCTCCACTGCCTTCTTATCCTGCTGAATACTTTAGTTCTGGATACCATTTTTCTTCTTTGTAGTCCTCTTGAAAGTTCAAAACGAAATCTTTGTAGCAACGTTTATAACGTTAAGTTTTCTTGACGTTATTCTGAAAGGAACTTTTCGTAACTCGCTATTAGCGAATTATAATATTTCGGCTGCTTCCCGTAAAGACAACATACTAACGGATTCTTCGAATAATACATGATAATGATCTCGGAATAATTCTTTGGAATAACCCACTCAGAAACAATCTATTCCATATGTTTCCCAGAAATTAGTAGTCTTTCTTTTTGTTTTTTTTTCGAAGTATAGCGCTCTTTGTATCTCCATTTGCCCGAAAACCTAGTTGCTCACATATTCAGTCGATGTTGTTCTCAGCATTTTTCTGTAGAATAAAATTTCTGTTTGCTTAGGTATTTTCTTAATTTCTAATGTGACTGTTTAGCATTCACAGCTTTATAGAAATACCGATAATTACATATTAGTTCATAACGCTTTTCTTTATTTCAAACAGTATTTTCTGATTCTTAATGTCTACTTAGCTTTTAGCAGGCATCTTTCGCTATTCAAACATCATTATGGCTGACACTAGAATCCTAGAAAGCAACAGACTGCGCCTTCTTGGCTACATGTTTTCAACTGACTTGAATGGGAGCGTATACATTAAAACAATACCTCCATCTATAGCAAGGATATTTAAGTCACTGTGTCATGCTAGAGTCAATCTTTATAAATCTACCATTCAACTGTTCATATCTGGTCTGGTGCACATACTATTAATCACGAGTTTCTAGATAAAAACAAAAAAATCATTTGCAATATTATTAATCCTGATTTAACATATTGTCGGCGTTTACTTTCTCACTAACGTGATATGACATCGAATTGTATTTTCTAAAAATATTTTCATTGCAGTAGATCTAATGAGCTTTTATCCCTGGTACCACGACTACATAAATTTAAGAGCGATACTAGATTGTCATCAACTTTCCACCTGCTTACTGTTAAGTACACCCATCAATTCTACTCCAACGAATGACATTTTTATCTCAATTTCTTCCTCTTTAACTCTATTCATTTTAATTCCTGATCATTACAATCTTCAAATTTGAATGGAACACCAATCACCATTTCTATTTTCTTGAATACCGTTCATCTTTTGATCTTTCCTCAGTTCTTCATTTACTAATTATTCTTCTTCTAAGTGCTCTGTGCCTTCAGGATGTAGGCGATCATGGCTTTCAACATCTCCATATCCCTGGTGGCTCTTAGCACGCCTTCCCCTGTTGTACGATGCAACCCTCGTTTTATCATCTACCAGATTAGATACTTCAAATATGTTATCCGCTACTTTCTCCTGTCTCTTTTCGTCTATATCTGGCCTGTTAGTATCAGGTTCTCTAAACCCTTCCTTATTGCATGTTCTAAGAACTTCAGCTGTCTCTTCCTGATGCTCGGTATTAATTTCCTTTTTGTTTCCATCATTTCTAAGACCTCATCATTGCTCACATGCTCGATCCATGATATTCGTAGCCTCCTTCTGTAGAACTGCATTTCAGTTGCTTCAAGTTTTTGATTCATCTTTGATGATATTGATTATTCTCTCTAAATTTCACTCCCTGTAACTCCCCGCACACTGATGGCATTTCTGCCTTGCTTTGGCCGAAAAGACTTAAAGAATATAAACATCAGATTTTAGTGTCACTTTTTCTGTCCTCTGTTAAAACAATTCCAGATATTTACATTTTGAGCTTGAATGATTTTGGTATTATAATACATTATAATACATTATTTCTGAGTGAGTCGTTCAAAAGAATTATTCCGAGATCATTATTATGTATTATAATACCAAATACAGCCAAGCTCAAAATGTAAATATCTGGAAATTAGTTCACTGTTCCTGTTTATGTTTAACAAATTTATGTTTCGTCTTTACTTCTTGCTTTGTTTGATTTTTATCTAGACGAGTTCCTGCAAGCTCCTTTCTGTGTACGCTATCGATATTGTGTCCTCTGCATGCCAATATATAATACACAAATCTCAGTTTCAAAAAAAGAAAAAAAGAAAAAGTGGTATCAAAATCACTACTGAATTGTAACGTTCAAAAATACATAAGAAGATTGATAGCCATTAGACCATGGAGTGGCCTCGTTGTACATTCTACTTGTTGATAAATAACAGAGTTTATTTACTTCTTTCCATTTCCGCTTGTGAGTCAGTAATGATTGTCGAAGTGTAATTGTTGATTTTATTGACTCCAGGGAATTGAATATCGACCATTGCATTAACCCATCTGTTTCGGCTGCTTCGTCAATTTCAGACAAGATCACTAATGCCATTACGTACTTGAAATGTGTGAAAACTGCTTGAAGCGAACTGATAAATTACATCGATTTAATTAGATTCAGTCGTGGGGCATCTCGTACATTTGACCCATTATCATCCGGTCAGCTCCATTCCTGCCTGTTAAACTGTTTGTTAAATACGACCTAACCTGCTTATCAATATACAGGAGAAGTACACGCAGGTTTTGTCAAAAACGCCAGACCAAGTGATACTGCTAAGTTTTGTATTTAATTTTTCTTTTATTCTCATAATTTTCTTCTGACCTGGATATAAATTACGTAGACATGGTATGGGTGTTTTGCATGACCTAGTGCTTTAGGCTATTCTTTTAACTAATATAAAGGTTGATTTTATTTTATACTTTTAACTGAATGTATCGATTGTGTTCTTTTTCTGGACATAGATTATGTAGAAATTTGCCGAATATTCAATAACATCATCTGTAAATATGGCCACAATGTACTAACCGTCTTCGGAAAAATACATTTTTGTCACATTAGATGCATTCATAAGACAATCCATGCATTCAGTTAAATGTAAAATTTTAATCATCCTTGCTAATGTTTATAAATATAGCCGAATCATTTCTCGGACGGATCAATATTTCCTTCATAATTTATTTCCGGAAAAACAAAAAAAAGAAAAAGATATTTATAATATTTATAAAGAAAAGGATGGTATGGAGATCTATGATCGCACCACATGTACAATAATAAGAAAAGTATTTGATAACATGAAAAAACTGATCATATTTTAAGAAAATGAAAAAAAAAACGATATAGCATAAACAATAAATATTATTGACTAGCAATATAGCCCGGCGTTGCGCGGGTGTAATGAAGGCTTTAAAATCAATCCATGGCCCTGGAGCTCAGACTCTTTGGACGTTGGCATGAATGACTAAAATCAATAGTTTTTTCCAGTTAAAGCGAAACCGTAGACTGAAAAAAAATGACTGGATATAAGTCAAATTTTGATTTCCTGGTATCGATATCAAATAAGTTTTTTTTCGTAGTAAACTGAATTTTGAAGGCTAAATAGGTCCTCTGAGTAAATGATATCATGGCTAAGACTAAGAACTACAATTATACCTACTTAGAGCCAAACCCGAAGCAAAAACTAAAATAAAAGCGCTGAAAAAATAAACATACAGGCAAATAAACTGACACACACACAAACATATTGCCTTTTATATATATATAAATATATTATCGATTTTCTGCACTATTGTAAGAACTGCAACCTTGAAACTTCTGAATATCGTTTCTTATGTCGTTTTCTATGAGTGTATCACATTTGATTAAAATCGGACCACTCCTTCCATAACGTGATTTTTTCCATTATCAATTTTCGATATTTAACGAGGGTACCTCGACACAAAACCTACGTAAGAACACTCGCAGACGCTTATAGTACAACTGTGTAAATTTTCAAGAAAACCAGTTCAGCCGTTTCAGAGTCTATAGGTAACGAACACACACACACACACACATACACACGCAAATACACACAAAGTTTCATTTATAAATAAGTTTAGATAGATAATATTTACTCAAATCTTGCCCAGAAAAATGCTTCCCAAACCTTTTACACCCCACCCCGGCAAACAAACCAGTGCCTAGTCAGCCTCCAAGCCGTTTCGCCGTAGCAACTACTTCAATATCCATAAAAAAAGAGCAGTGCTATTTGACGCTAACTGAATTCAGAACCGCTCAAACACTCGGTCACGCTGACTTATGACTTCGAGCTAACACTACCATCGACGGCTCCTCATAGAGATCTCTCTACCCAACTTCAGACACAAGGCATGTGTCAGCCCGCGGTATGGATTTCAGACAATTTCCAAAAGTGCCACTAGGATTGACTCCTCCCGACAAATCGACCATGGTGAGATTCAAATCCTCGCTTCATGGTCAAAAAGCGAACATTCTAATATATATATATATATATATATATATATATATATATATATATATATATATGTTGGGGTGTTGAAATCAACTTTTCTGTTTGTTTTTTTTCCTTTTCCACTATTGAAACTCAAATATTTCTACTGCCAACTTTTGGGTTCAGCGATATATATCCATCTTATCACCATTTTTTCTAAATCAACCAGTATTTCCCGCTTATTTTAAATAAGTACATCGTTATTTCCTAGCTGGTGGCATCGTTCGAAACGTTTGTGACAAATAGTTTAATCTATTTACATCCTTCATGTTTCCTCTCTTTATCGTTTTTCTTTAGCAATATCATTATTTCTTTACATTGATTCCCTCCTTTTTTGCCGATACATCGCTATTTTACGTTATCAGGTCTTACTTTTCATTCATTAGTGTACAAAATGGCGCCAACGTATTGAATATGTAAATAAAGAAAAGAAAACATTTTTAACAAATGTGCATTGTAGGAAATTATGATTTCTGATTTATATTTGCTGTTATTCTGTGTTCCAGATACGAATTTAAAGGCTTATTTTCTATTGGAAATTTTTGAATAATATATACCAGTGCATTTTTGTCATTCGACTTCTCGCATACGACTGGTTAGATATTCGAATATTATTGAACCTAAAAATTTCAAGATGTAAGAATAAAAATGCGAAGAAATAGAAACCAAAAATAAAAACGCAAATCATACTTACGCTGGAGCTGTCCAATCCGGTATCTCTCTACCCTGAACAGGTTTCGAAAGTGTTTAAACCTGATATAGTGGTTGCTAGTGGTGTTGCTTAGACTGTTTGTTTTCTTAGGTATCTTGTTACGATCACGAATTCCATAATTCGTGAAAATCGTTGGAATCTAACGTGTACTAAAGCCGTAATATCGGTGGTGCGTCATGAGCAAGATAGCCTGATGGCATCCAACCTACACAAGGCTGGTTTGAATTCAGAGTTTCTCTTGTCTTAGACTGTTTTACCACCAAGACAATAGAGCCCAGCCATATCTTCTGTTTAGCCATAGTTACTTGGAGAAGATACATATCTTTCCCATGAGTTTCTTTGTGTAATTCATTTTTTCCGCTACTTTTTTCCAACGTGATGTGGATTCCCTCTGTCTTTTCTACAAGCATTTACATGGCAATTGCTCAGACAAGCTTTTTCTCTGGCTCCATGAGCACATGTATTTACGCGAGCTATAAGATTCGCATCTACGTTCCACGATTTTACTGTCAAATTATGTCTACTCTAATAGTTTCTTTTCTTGCATTTCTCGTCAGTAGAACTCCCTTCATTTTGCTTACCACCCGCTATGGGCTGCGTTTCCAAGCAACCCGACTCTCGCATCGAAGGCCGTCGCTCGCAGTCCGCAGTGAATGAGCCTGGCACCCGCCGCGGGCGGCCCCGATCGAGGGAACTCCGAACTACGCGAGACGAAAACGAACGGCTGCCTTCTACCCATGCACCACACGTCCCGAAGCCGTGTACTTGCGACGGGATTTCGGCGTTGGGCTTTTCCCGGTTCACTCGCCGTTACTAAGGGAATCCCAGTTGGTTTCTTTTCCTCCGCTTAGCGATATGCTTAAGTTCAGCGGGTCGTCTCGTCCGAGCCGAGGGCGGCGGCAGTTATGTTTGGTTGCTGTAGATATCTTTAATTTCCTAAATTTAAATGCAATGTCAGCTACTATCTTCTGTCTACTTGAATCCCATCAATCCCTTATTATTCTTCGATATCCGCCGTACCTTGTGTGTCTCTCAATCTAACCCCTTGCGCACCAATGTTAACCCTGCCTTGATTGGGGTGAAATGATTATATAAAAGAGAATATAACGGAATCAAATATCAAATTTATCATTTCTATCCATTACACAACCGAGCATGAATCATGAAACATAAATATATACTTAAATAAGACAGCTACGTCAAATTTTAAATTTAGATTAAAATGATATTCGAAATTATTTCAAACGTAAACTCAAATGCTTTCAAATACAATTACAATTCATTAAATTTCACAAATCAGAATTATATATATATATATATATATATATATATATATATATATATAAATTTATTTCAATTTGGACAGGACCAACTTTAGCAATATTTACAGCTTAAATTCTGCATGGGATCAACTCGTAAAAATTTGGAATTGTTTTCAAATGAATTTTTACCCATTCTTCAGCTAAAACAGTCAGCAATTCTTTAAATGATGATGGTGGAGGATATTGACTTCTCACTTGTTTTTCTAAAATGAACTATAAATGTTCAATGATATTGAGATCTGAGGACTGTTCTAGCTAGATAAGATGTTCTGCTTTACTAGAATGTTCCTCGTACCATTCAGCTAGAAGTTTAACAGTATAAATTGCTTCATTATAACGAAGAAAGATGGCATTTCCCTCTGAAAACAAATCCTGTAACATAAAATGGAGGTGACCACTTAAAATTCTTTAATAATCCTTATTGTTGATTTTAGTAAATTTATCAAAATAAAATCTGTAAATACAACCACCCCAAAAATAAGACAATTTTATCAAAAAAAATAAAGTACTCCTAAAATTAAATCAACAAACATAAAAAAAGCCTTTTCTGACAGTTTAATCAAATTTTCCAAATATGATACTTGATGTTTCATTATTTCGTCCACTATATATATATATATATATATATACAGAGAAAGAGAGCGAGAGATAAATAATTGCTTAATTTAAATTCAGTCTGAGTGCGTTGCATTTACTTTTGCCTAGATACCTTCATAAGTATAAATCTGCTTCTTCTCCATTGTTATGGGTTAAATAACAGAGCACATAATACTTTCTTGCATTGATTAGCAACTGGTCAAGAAGAAAGACATTCCTGCATTACAAATCTTTTGGCCGTGTGGGTGTCAAACCATATGGTAAAAACTGACTTTCATAGAAAATTACATTGGTGACCATAGAAAATTACATTGGTAACCATTTAGCGTTTGTGTGTCTGTTACTGACGAATTTATTCTTTATGCTTTTACAACATTTGTCACGCACTCCCGAGAGAGCATTATTCCTAATCAACTGACATGCGGTTGTTAGCACGTGTTAAAAAAATCTAACAATCCCCGATTACTGGTTTCTGAAGGAAAATATTCAAATACGACATTTTATTTCTTGTATACTTAAAGAAATTGAAACATAGCCAAATAAATTTGAGTGACGGAAAAGTTACTGGGTTTTTTATGTATTTATATGATGCAATTGAAGGGGGTGTCAAAAGATATTATCATTTTTAATTTTATTCTACATTGTCGCTCTCTAAATGATTTTAAACTATTTCTTTTGTTGCTTAATTTGATGAATATTTATACTTAATGAATTGCCATAAAATGAGGAATGTTTTAGTGATTTTTCAGTGTCTTGCATGTGATTTGAAAATCAAAGTTTTTTCCATTTTATACTAGTTATTAATCACGTTTAACAATACCAGTTTATTCTACGATTCAGCCCAAAACTAGGGTAAATAAATAGAGTATTATAAGTTTAAAATTTTTAAAAATGTAAAAATATCAGACATAGAATATTCAGGAAAGTTGCATTTCAGGTTTAATGTACTGTAGTTACTGCTCATCGAAATCTTTAGATCCATTCGCATTATAATATATCAGAGCTTCAGAAAAATCTGCTTTGAGCCATGTCCTTTCAGAACATGGGCTATAAAATTTCCTGTCATTTGCAACACTTAGTAAGATTAGAATTTTTGCTCTATCTTCCATTCCTGGTTCTGTTCTCCATTTATATAAACTCGTCAGATAGATTATTCACTGCTTTCGTCTGGGCCTTTGACTTTGGTAAATCTCATGAGTGACACTTTCTCCAAGCCCGCTTTTTTCATTATGTAACCTAAAAATCAACTGTCTCTTTCTGGTGTTAAGTATATATTACTTATTTTTTCTATGCAATGTGTTTTGTTTGGATCTGAACTACCATAGATATCTAAAACATCATTTCCTTTATAGCTCTCAGAAATATTATGCTGTCACTCCTAATCCCATTAAGCTGACTTCCCTCTATTTTGCAGTGGGTATCATATTTTCCAAGTAGTTTTTCCTAAATTAAATTTCTTAGAAATTTCAATTGTTTTTTTCTGGGTATATGTATAAGTTTTTCCATTTTTGTTTTTAATTTTCTCCAAAATTTCGTCGTTAATTAAGTATT